>JAYESA010000019.1:152918308-153375808 GCA_036927795.1 Iris macrosiphon | reverse complement strand
AACGACCATCCCACCGGATTACGTCCGATGGGGGCGATCGAGACCGCGGACGATCGGGAAGTGACAAAGTGGTATCAGAGCAACTCGATCCTTTGGCCTTATTCCCTTTCGCTGTAAGTTCCTAGATGATGATTCCTTGCCATTGATATCTTTGCTGAGTTGAGAGTTCTATGCAATAAGTCCATAAATATTCTCAAATATGTGCACAAAAGTTTTTTGGATTTTATTTATTGTTTGCAAGTTGTGATTTATGATTTGTGATTGCTAGATTTTTCGATTGAGGATGGTGTGGGTTGAGGACTATCGCTACTATGGATATCAGAAGTTTTTCCTTGAAGTTTTGTGGACAAAACTTTTTCTTGGTGGGTAAGTGTAGTGCCCCGCTCCACGTTGGCACTACGTGCAAGAGATATCGTTTGCTGACTCAAAAAACCTCCTTTAAGAGCTCCTTATTGAACCAGAAGACGAATGATCTAGGTAAATGGGAAGAACTTTATTCTTTGATTCTTGTATGCTTTAATAATGAATCTGTGTTTTTGTATTGCTTATTTGCTAAGAAGATTAATGTTCACATGAGAATGATAGAACGAGAACCTGCATGCTTAAGAGAGAATTTGTATGCTTGTTTAAAAGAGATAGAACCATTGCCATGCTATGTCAAGAAAAAAATATTCCATGCTTTGTTACACGAATACCGCTATTGAAAGAACTGATGCCATGCTAATAAATACGAGTAAAAGAATGTTCACATGTTTCTATCATATGCTAAACAATAGTAGAACTGCTTGCTTAGCTAAAAGAGATAGAAGAATCATGCCATATTTTGCTTGTCATTGATACTTGATAGATAGGACTGTCATGAATAAATCATTATATGTTAAATAGATTAATATGAATGAAACGACTAGTAGTGCACCCTGAGGATCAGTCCTACGTGATCTTGTGGGTTGTGTCTATTAGATACGTAAAGAGAAGATTGAACCTATCGATAGAATATAAGAGAAATGATTGAATAGTCTGCTTGTTATGAACTTGTGCATGATATAGAAATATTATTGATTTATAGAGAGCATTCATCCATCGGTCGGGATAACTTGTGCATAAGTTTTGGGTCTCTCGAGCGGTATCCTGGGGAACTGGGACCGTTCAACCTAGGAGCGGCTATATGAAACACCCTGAGGCAATAAAGTCCTCATTATTAGGCGGGTGTTATGTCCATTAGTTAGCTGGTTCTCGCATAAAAGTAACTAGTATATGAGGAAGTATATTAGTGCAGTGTTGGGCCGTGATAACACCACTACTAATCATGGTTTCCATGGGCCATCATATATTTATGGCGCATGCTAGGCTAGCCTTCTTGCATACCTAACTGTTTGATGCAGAGACGGACATGGAATATAACCATATTCATATATGAAATTATTGCTAACTTGTATGTCTTTTGCAGGGATAACCGTTCGGTAAGGGGTAAGAATCACTAAATAAGTGATATATTAATTTTGCTTATTGTCCTGCATCGCACTTAGACTTGCATGCTTGCTTGAATATGGTAATCGCCTTGTAGTATTAAAAGGATAGTCCAGTAGATATTGTATTGTTCCTAGAGTATTCGAGTATAGCTCACGAGACACGCTGCACACATCGTGCTTGAACAACTTGCCTTGTATGCTTAGTTGTGTTGAACTGAACTCTGATTTCAATAATATTTTCAAAAAGAAGTAATATGACACTGCTCCTATACTGCATGTAACGAACCTAGGTAAAACTAGAAAGATCACTAGTAATATAATATTTTATCATAAGCTTACTTAGTGTTGGTTTTAGTGAATGTTGCTTCTGTTCATTGCTTATGCTCACCAGTACTTTCCCAAAGTGCTGACCCACCAACAGTTTGCTTGTTCGCAGGTGCTGGATCATCCGAGGAAGCGATAGCCACGCCTTATCGCTCGGACCCAGAAATCTGGTGTCGATGCCTTGAGCAGTATTGAGTTATTTTCTGAGATATTTTTGTATAGAGGAATATAATGTATGGAATGATGCCATTATATTTAGAGAACCTCGTGCCAATATCTTTGCCGTGACTCAGATAGATTATTGTTTGTAACACTGTACCTCCGCTGTAAACTCTAGGCTCACACAACATCATGTCCCGAGGGGAACGGCCGTCCCGCAGTAGCGCTGGTACAGTGATTCGTGCCTGGCTGGGGCGATCGGGACCGCAAAAGATCGGGGCATGACAGAGGTCGTGCTTAACTTGCCACCCTCAATCATTATATGGGGAGTGAAGGCAGGCCCCCATAGATATTGTTTAAATCCTTATTAGTGGATGTCAATATCCGACCATTATATTATACTATGTGTTCTATGTGATCTTAGCAAGGTGGCCTTACGAGGGACCTATGCATACTACTATGTGCTATGCGGCAATTCGTGGCTCTGCTAGAACATGGTTCGATCTGAGGATTCCTATTATATGCATAATACATCTAGGATAATCCAGAATCCACCTAGTAAGATGTACAAGTGATTGGACAATTTTGTAACTGAGCTTGTTTGTGTATTGTATCTACTGTCAAAAAGTCTAAGGACATGGACTATCATGGTACGATAATCTAACCCTTCTTCTTGTTTGGTTGTAGGGTTAGATTATTGTGTTACAATAGGCTATAAACCAAAACTATAAGACATATATATATATATATATATATATATATATTTCATAACCTTATTTTATTTTTTCATTCATGCTCCATTTGTGGTACTTGCTATTTGGGGTCTAACCCCACTGGTTTTGCATGGCTAAGTTTAGAGCCAGTACCCGAGGATCAAGCGTACTTCCCCCTGAACCATGGCACATACAAGACGGATGGCTACTGAGAAAAATGAGTGGATTTCTTCTTCCCTGCTCGTTATTGCACATTTTACTCATTTTGGGCGTTTAGCCACCGACACTTGTTAGCCGAAAATCTGGACATTTAGTTTTCTTACATGGTTTTTATTAATCAGACTGTAGCTGATCATGGTCATGTACTTTTGCTACTCTGCCAGTTTTCTTATTTTTGTACAGCTGGTTTCTAGAATGTTGTGGCAGGGCGTTTGGGACGCCTTACTTCCTTGTCATATATATTCTATGATATTGTTCTTACTTGACTGATTGAGACAGTAGATGTGCTGTGTGAGCCTAAGTGACTTGCTTGTAGTATGCACCCCCTTATTTAGTTACAATCATGACCGTCGTACGATGTTCTATACCTTGTACGGGGAAGCTGGCTATGTGCATCTCCATATTTCGGTACTGGGGCGTGACAATATGTACCAGTTATTTTTCAGTTTTAGTTATGTTACAAGAATTTTTTAAAATAAGTTTATGCTTACAAAAATTAGTTTCATTTACAAAATCTCTTTATGTTTACAAAATCAGTTTCATTTATAAAATCTTTTTATGTTTAAAAAATAAGTTCCATTTACAAAACCTATATTTGTTTATAAAACCAAATCTCATTTACAAAAAAATAGTTATCTTCTTTAGTTCTTTATTCATTATTATTTGTGATGTGCACTATAAGTACTAGACAAGGGTACGCTTAGCCATCCGGGTTAACTACAGTACCGGTGGTAGCGATATTCTTCAAAGCATGTATTTGTTAGTAACTAGGTTTGTGATAACCCTAGTTAGTTAATTATAGCACGTCGTAGGCATGTTTGGCCATGAAATAAATATTTGTCTATTAATTAAGTTTGCCCCTTTTAATTCATCGTTTAGCGCATGGTTATGGTGCTAATTTCTGATCGGGTGAAGGTCTGCAACCCCGATCCTTATTTATTTTAATGGTTGTGGTCCCGATCCAAAGTTGTGCCTATGCCCTCTTGCCGCTCATCGTCTTACTTTCCTTTATAGCATTTTGTTATCAGTTCTTCCAGTTATATTTTTGAGACAAGTACATTGGTACCGTACAAGTCTTGATACACATTTATTTATTATGTCTCTTTTCTGCTATATGTTGTGATGTGTTTGGTCTATCACCTTGAGCTCCTTTATGACACTTTTCTGCTTGGGGTTCTAACCCCACTGATTTTCTATGGCCCGATTACCCCGAGGAGAATCAGGATCTACCGTACCTCCAGCAAGATGGTTCGCACTCGTAGGACTGCGACCGAAGCTCGCTAGTGGATTTCCTTCCTCCACCCCTCATAGTGTTAGTCCTTTTTGTGGTATTTTAGCAAAAGACAGTGTTAGCCCCTTATTTTGAGATCACTTCTCTGACTACGGTCAACATAATGTATATATTAGACCATGGTTGAAATATTTGATCATGTATAATTATACTCTGCTACTGCAGTATTTTGTATTTGTCACGACCCGCACCCGGATATTCGGGCACGAGTACGTGGGTACGTCCAGCCTACGCCGCAGTATCGACGGTAGTACGCTGTCTAGATCATATTCTGTCACGCCCCAGTACCAAAAATACGTAGGACTAGGACACGTAAGCATGACAGCCGCATGGATATGGCAACTCCAATACATGGAAACCAAATCCATACGTACGCTGTAATATGAATATAAAATCCACAAGTGGTATAAAATGTAATACAAGTCACAGGGTAAAATCTAAATCTCATCCACCAAAATCATATAGAAATAAATAACTAGTATCTATGAAACTAGATCTCAATAAGAAATATCTAAGGATGATAGTTGGATGGAAACAAATCCACTACCAACTCGAATATAAGAGCAAATACAATATGAGTACAACACCACAACACAATATAAGAATACCAGCTATCCATCACAGCTCGAAGAGAAGACATCCTAGGATCACATGTAACCATCCAAATCTGCGCTCCTGTAAATACTCAAGGAAAGATACACCTGGCAGCGGACCAGGTCCTCAGAGGGACGTAACAAGATACAGAAAATACGAGCCAATTTGAATACAGTAAATATGCATATGGTTTAAAAATAGATAAGTACGCTTTACATAACAATCTATATGAATACAAATAAGGACAACTTTTCGACGTATGGGCAAGGGTAGGCTACTCGAACTATCTCATAACTCACACACACGTCAATGGACATCAGAAATTGACATACCGTGGGGGTAGCGACCAGCGAGACTCCAGAAATCGATATACCGCGGGGGTAGCGACCAGCGTGACACACGCCCGTAGTGCGAGCTATATACTACGGTTTACCAGAGTGGTTAAAAGCCTATACGCCTAATGATTGTCCTCTATGATACTAGGTGCCATGTGTGTGTCAACATATCTAATACATAGTAATGACTGGAGAAAAACTACACATGCAAGAACTATACAGAAATGAAATAAATAAACAGAAATATAAATAGCATGCAAAGTACTGTAAACAATTTGGCAAGGTATCTTGCCTGGGGTCCTGCTGCTGGTATGAATCAGAGTCCATGTCACAGTCCAAATAGCCTATGTATTACAAATTTATCACGTCAAAAGATAATTTATTTTAATTTATTTAATTTTGGAATAATTACTCTAAAATCCTATTTTAATCTTATTATTCTGATTTTTATGTTAATTCCTAAATTTTGTCCAAAGAAACTGAATTTTATCAACTCGAGACTCATGACACGCAAATCGAGGCGATCTGTTGACCAAAAAGTCAACCGACACAAACTCAACTTTCATGCATGATTTCCTGTAGATTTCAGCATCAAAAACATGCTAGAATTTACAGCTCGTCCGAATTCAAATTTGTTTGAGAATTATGGCACATACAAATTTTGTATTGTGCACCGATGGTTAAATTCTAACCTAGAAGTTCTACAGAATTAACAGTATGTAAATACTTCAAAATAAATTCTGGGAAAAATATATTCGATGATCTCGATATTGGCTTTCGGAAACTTTAAACGGTTCATGATTCTGATTTCTGGTTCTCCCAAAATCCCGAAAACATCGAAACATATCTATTTTTGGACATGCTGTGCTCTACGAATTTTCCAGAATTTAATACTCATAATTTAGAAAAACAATTTATATAATCATAAATCTAACCTCATTATTGTTCTAACAAAAAAAACAGAAGCGCGTTTGGAGTCCGGAGCTAGGAGATATCGTCTTTTTAATTCGTCATAACTAGTAGAAAATGAGGCTGAATTTATGACAAATTTTGACTATTTTTAGACGAAAAAGAGAGAAATTTGGGGAATAAAAATATGAAGGATGGGGTATTTATAATGGTGGACACTACTTAATTAAATACAACTAGGATTGGTTAATTTGGATAGGATTATGATGAATTTAAATAAGGATATGATATACATTAAGTTGATTTCCTAGTAGGTTCAGGATTTGAATTAATTTAAAATAGAGTTTGAATCTATCTCAATAATTTATAATCTTGAATATAATTAAAGATAATACAAATAATTTATAAAATCTTATTAATATCTATTAACACTAAATTAGCCTCTATCTAATATTAAGACTATATATATCCAAATAAATCCTAAATAATTTTAAAAATCTAAATAAATTTCTTAAAATTCTAAATAAATTATAGAAAAATATAATTAAATATTTTAAACTAAAATAAATATTTGGTAGGAATAATATGCAAGTATGGTCTCATAGTAAATCATGAAAGTCCTAAAACTTTACGTTTCCTATGTTTTAATTACCCAAAAAATTCTAGAGAAATCTCCAAAAATCTAAAATAGCCTAAAAATGATTCTAAATAAATATTTGTATAAGTAAATATATCATAAAATTTATTTTCTAATTAACTAAGAGAATACTCTAAAAAATCAATATTTAAAATAAACTATAATAAATATAATAATATAAAATATACACAAAATTCCTATTTTGGGTGAGGGAGTTTACAATCTACCCAACTTAAAACAATTTCGTCCTCGAAATTAAAATAAAGCATAATTTGTTAAATCCTTCACATTCATACATAAGGTACGTCAATCGCAATCTCTTCCAAAATTTAAATAACAAAATCTATTCAAATCTATCGCGATCACTTCAAAATTAAGATAATCACTGTTTAAATCAAAATTGAACCTGTCGTAATCTCTTCTCGATTTTATTTTTTTCAACATTCAAATCTAACTCAAGTCTATATGACATCCCACATCAAAATTTATATCACCATTTCCAACTATCATAATCTCCTCTAGACTTTGAGCAATAAACAATTCTAATCAAATCTTATTCCTATTCTCAAATTAAGAATTTTGTACTCTTCAAATATTTAAACTCAATTTACATCCTCAATATTTTAAATAGGTTACCCAACAATCAAAATTAAACTTTTAATTCAAATCATCAAATTGTAAAATTTAAATCTAATTCACCAGTTGTTCAAGTCTAAAATTCTATATTTATCCTAAAAATTTAAATCGATGATTCATCCTTCAATATTCAAAATTTAAATCATGTGCTCAAAGTATAAATATTGGGTCCTCAATATCAAGATTTTTAAAATTCATTAAATCTTCATTATCTTAATCCTTCTTTTAAAATTCTCCATATTTAAAAGGACTTAATCTCTCAATCTAATCCTACTTGATCACAATCTTAAAGAATTCTCCTCAAGTTTAATAAGGCTCTTACACTTAAGAAAAATATTCCTCAATTTATTTTCTCATGTCATTCAATCCTCAAAACTTTAATACCAACTATACCATATGTGATATGCCCTTAATCAATTATGAAAGATAGTCACCAAATAATGTGATTGGCCTATGGGGTATATCTTGTACTATCCGTGTATCACTTATATCCAAGCACGAGATTTCGTCTTTCCGAAACAAGGGAAGAAGGAAAGCAACGGAAAAGAGTTCAAGGAGGGGTAATAGAATGAAAGTATGGGAATCAAAGCGTTTAAAAAATTCAAATAGGAATTGTCAAGACAGTTGTGGATTAAAATCTTAATTTGGTAATTTCCTATTCGCATGCTCACATCGGTGCAGTTATGTACTTGATATGATATACTTTGTCGTATCTAGAGGGTAAGTATATTTGTCTACTGGTCCACTATACATCTCAATCCAAGTAAAATACTATTGCGAAGGGCGAATCAAGCGCATTATGGCTAGCTAGACCATAATACACTGATTATGATTAGACAATTTGTATTAGTGTGGTTGATCAGGCCCCAATAATACATATGTCATGAACAAGCTCGATATAAGATTAAGCTTGCAAAAACTAGGCTATAATAGCAGCATAATTCAAGGTAGCACAGAAAATATAACGCTGGATTATGATATGAGAAGTTATAAAATAATTCAAGTTCGCAAAAGCAAAAACAACATAAGCAATAATAATAAAAGACTCTACAATCTCTACAGTTATCATACAACCTCCTTATCTAAGTCGCTAGTCGACCAAATAGGGCAAGGACCTTTAAATTCTATGGTCTGAATAAACACTGTCGTCTTTTGCTAGCATGCGATAAATATCATTCGGTTACACTTCAATTAATAGGTCAAAAGACTATGTGATACTAGGTGTCAAAAATTATGGTAAAACTTCTAACTAACTCTAGTAGTGTCTATACTACTCTCAAGTCTTCTTAATATATCAAGGGGTAATAGTATAACAATCTAAAGATAAGGAATTCTAGGTTCACTAGATATTCTAAACTTAGTGGTGTGTCTATATTCTCGTTGTATTCTTAATAGGTGTGCTACTCTAATTATCATCCTAATAACAGGGGTTCCTATATTCTAGCAGAAGACTATACTCAAGAAATTATTAGAAAAGCATATGAATCAAGCAGGATACAATTATTCAAAATAGAACAGATAGGAGGAGATGAATCATAGTCAATTGTGGATGAGATCCTATACTCTAGTCCTAGGTGCAGGCTTGTTCGGTACAGTAACGTAACCGAGACAATATGCTCTCGACCTGCATGGGCCACCACAAAAATATGTCACGCCCCAGTCCCAAAAATACGTAGGACTAGGACACGTAAGTATGCCAGCCGCATGGATATGGCAACTCCAATACATGGAAACCAAATCCATACGTACGCTGTAATATGAATATAAAATCCACAAGTGGTATAAAATGTAATACAAGTCACAGGGTAAAATCTAAATCTCATCCACCAAAATTATATAGAAATAAATAACTAGTATCTATGAAACTAGATCTCAATAAGAAGTATCTAAGGATGATAGTTGGATGAAAACAAATCCACTACCAACTTGAATATAAGAGCAAATACAATATGAGTACAACACCACAACACAATATAAGAATACCAGCTATCCATCACAGCTCGAAGAGAAGACATCCTCGGATCACATGTAACCATCCAAATTTGCGCTCCTGTAAATACACAAGGAAAGATACACCTGGCAGCGGACCAGGTCCACAGAGGGACGTAACAAGATACAGAAAATACGAGCCAATTTGAATACAGTAAACATGCATATGGTTTGAAAATAGATAAGTACGCTGTACATGACAATCTATAAGAATGCAAATGAGAACAACTTTTGGACGTATGGGCAAGGGTAGGCTACTCGATCTACCTCATAACTCACACACGCGTCAATGGACATCAGAAATCGACATACCGCGGGGGTAGCGACCAGCGAGACTCCAGAAATCGATATACCGCGGGGGTAGCGACCAGCGCGACACACGCCCATAGTGTGAGCTATATACTACGATTTACCAGAGTGGTTAAAAGCCCATATGCCTAATGATTGTCCTCTATGATACTAGGTGCCATGTGTGTGTCAACATATCTAATACATAGTAATGACTGGAGAAAAACTACACATGCAAGAACTATACAGAAATAAAATAAATAAACAGAAATATAAATAGCATACAAAGTACTGTAAATAATTTGGCAAAGTATCTTGCCTGGGGTCCTGCTGCTGGTATGAATCAGAGTCCAAGTCACAGTCCAAATAGCCTATGTATTACAAATTTATCACGTCAAAAGATAATTTATTTTAATTTATTTAATTTTGGAATAATTACTCTAAAATCTTATTTTAATCTTATTATTCTTATTTTTATGTTAATTCCTAAATTTTGTCCAAAGAAACTAAATTTTATCAACTCGAGACTCATGGCACGCAAATCGAGGCGATCTGTTGACCAAAAAGTCAACCGACACAAACTCAACTTTCATGTATGATTTTCTGTAGATTTCAGCGTCAAAAATATGCTGGAATTTATAGCTTATCCGAATTCAAATTCGTTTGGGAATTATGGCACATACAAATTTTGTATTGTGCACCGATGGTTAAATTCTAACCTAGAAGTTCTACAGAATTAACAGTATATAAATACTTCAAAATAAATTTTGGGAAAAATATATGTCGATGATCTCGACATTAGCTTTCCGAAACTTTAAACGGTTCATGATTCTGATTCCTGGTTCTCCCAAAATCGCGAAAACATCGAATCACATCTATTTTCAGACATTCTGTGCTCTACGAATTTTTCAGAATTTAATACTCATAATTTAGAAAAAAATTTTATATAATCAGAAATCTAACCTCATTATCGTTCTAACAAAAAAAACTAGAGCGCGTTTGGAGTCCGGAGCTAGGAGATATCGTCTTTTTAATTCGTCATAACTAGTAGAAAATGAGGCTGAATTTATGACGAATTTTCACTATTTTTGGACGAAAAAGAGAGAAATTTGGGGAAGAAAAATATGAAGGATGAGGTATTTATAATGGTGGACACTACTTAATTAAATACAACTAGGATTGGTTAATTTGGATAGGATTATGATGAATTTAAATAAGGATATGATATACATTAAGTTGATTTCCTAGTAGGTTCAGGATTTGAATTAATTTAAAATAGAGTTTGAATCTATCTCAATAATTTATAATCTTGAATATAATTAAAGATAATACAAATAATTTATAAAATCTTATTAATATCTATTAACACTAAATTAGCCTCTATCTAATATTAAGACTATATATATCCAAATAAATCCTAAATAATTTTAAAAATCTAAATAAATTTCTTAAAATTCTAAATAAATTATAGAAAAATATAATTAAATATTTTAAACTAAAATAAATATTTGGTAGGAACAATATGCAAGTATGGTCTCATAGTAAATCATGAAAGTCCTAAAACTTTACGTTTCCTATGTTTTAATTACCCAAAAAATTCTAGAGAAATCTCCAAAAATCTAAAATAGCCTAAAAATGATTCTAAATAAATATTTGTATAAGTAAATATATCATAAAATTTATTTTCTAATTAACTAAGAGAATACTCTAAAAAAATCAATATTTAAAATAAACTATAATAAATGTAATAATATAAAATATACACAAATTTTCTATTTTGGGTGAGGGAGTTTACATATTCACAGGTAATTTAAATCTATCTCATCCACAAGAATAAATAGACAAGGATAATGACAGGGAAATAGAATTGTTAAGATTTCATAAATAAAATGTGACAACCAGATCCATAGTTTATTACATAACCAGAAGATAAATTGGGGACAAACCCGAGTATTGTGCTGAAAGAAAATACTAGCTAACTGGCTGACTACTCCTCAGAAGTAGTCTCCTGGGTGGGAACCGGCTCCTCAAAAGTATCACCTGCTACCTCATAGGGACCATAATAGGTGGGGGCATAGTCCTCATCATTTCCTAAATCAACGGCTCCAGTCAGGAAAGGAGCAAAGTACCAAATACACAACAAGATTAAACTAAATATTTATGACAAGTAGTGAAAAGACTGACTAAGCATCATGATCAGAATATGCATAAATAAGTGATAACAATAACTAAGAGTTAATTGCTGTAAATCAGGAATATGAGTAAAACAGGATTAATTGCTATAAACCAGGGACATGAGTAAAACATGAATATAATAAGACAGAAAAAATGGAACTACAACAAGACAAGAAACTATGTGTGTGAAATTGTGTATTTTAGAATACATAGTTGGCATGTAGGGGGTTATAAGGCTAACCCGGCCGTCATAGACGGCTATTAGACAGGAATAATCGAGATCCGGCTGATGGTACAGTCGTGTACCAACAGCTATTAGACAGGAACAGGGGGAAGGGTAAACTACATGCCTCCTAGTATTTTCCCACCCGACACGAAAAGCAAGACATGAAATCCAGTATTCAAGACATAAAATCTAGTATTCTAACACTACGTGTAAACATCCAATGGTACTAGTAGAGCAAGAAACTAATTATCACAATATAAAGATTAAACTTGAAGTGCTGGTACTTGCCTGATGTTTGGATCCCAACTAGAGTTCTGTTCTCAGGAAAAATTTCCAGAAATGACTCCGGATGCTAAAATAAACATTACCATCATGCTCAGAAGATATCAAATAGCTAGAAATGCCTGTCCTTGAGTCCAATTTGGAGACAAGGGCAAAAACGACAATTTCGGGTCAAAACGGGGTCCGCATGTGGGCCCGCTTTGCACCGAAAAACGTGTTAGGGTCAAAGGTCTCCAAATTCACCAAACTTAGTGTCAACAAGTCAGGAACGATGATACGAACCCAACGGAACTTCCAGAATTTAATTTCGACGAGCCGATCACAAAATTGCCTGACGAGCGGAGCCTGTGGGGCCCACGACACGCGATTTTGTCAACGTTCTCAGAATTGAACCAAACTTGGGTCACAGGACCAGCGTATCGCTACGAGTCCGATGACGTAAGTTTTGTTTCAATCCGACGTGTGTACAGAAAGTTAGGGCGTGATCCAGAAAAGTCGGATACGGGGCGGTGTCCGTGGATACGCGTTGATCCCGGTGTGCACGCACACCCGAATCGACTTTCGCAAAATCCCACACGTCCGTATCAAGAGCGCGCATGTATCTGTGAAGACCGCGTACGACCAAGTCGTCCCGTTTGGCGGGGCGTACCCAGTTCCGGGGGTGAATCAGGTCGTTGTTTTTCCTGTTTTTGGATCACGGTGTGCGATCACCACAGGACGCGATGCCCCGAGCGGTTTATCCTGGCACCGAGAGGGTCATACAGGCTTTGTAACGCAATTTACGGAATTAAAAATGGGACAGCGAGGAGAAAGTTACACGCACCTGAACAGGGTCAGAAAATCGGGGCTTCACCATGTCCGACACGACACGAGGACACTATGTCCTGTCACGTGTCCGTGTCCGATTTGGGAATTAGGGTTAGGGTTAGGGTTTGGAGCTCCGACGAGGGGAGGCCGGCCGGAGGAGGGCGGCGCCGCTGCGGGGGAGGCCGGCCTGGGGCTGGGCGACGCCGGCGAGGGCGAGCACGGTGTGGCGGTTGCCGGAGCGGGCGGGTACGACTGCTGCGAGGTTGGGTTAGGCCGGAGGGGACTCGACAACGGGGTCGGCTGCTGGCGGAGCAGCGGCGGAAGGAGGAGGGCGGCGAGGCGGAGGCTGAGCCGGGCGGTGGTGGCAGCGGCGAGTGCTGGAGCGTCTACGGCGAGGAGGCGGTGGACGGGGACGAACGGGGGTTTAAATAGGAGAGAGGGTGGCGTCGAGGGGCCGGGAAAGGCGGAGCGGAGTGGTCCGAGGGGTGCGGGGGCGTGGGCCGGGCGGAGCGGAGGGCGGCGCAGCCGGCGGAAGCGGAGGCCGGACGGGGGGACTCGGTCAGGGAGAGGGGAGAGGAGCGGGTCGGGTGCTGATCGGGTTCGGGTGGACCCGACCCGACCCGCTAGGCGGGTTGTGTGGGCTGGGCCCAATGGGCCGGGTGCTGGGCCGGTTTACGTGCTGGGCCGGGCTGGTTTAAACAAAATATTATAATAATAATAATAATAATAATAATAATAATAATAATTAATTAACAAATAAATAAATAGTTTTTAGGTGTTTTAAATTAGGTCCGGGGCCCAATAAATTCCAGAAAAATTACCCTAAGTCCAATTTTTCATTTTACACCCAAAAATATTATTTTCATAATATTTTAATATTATTTATTAAAACTTAAAAATCATTTATTAATTAAAACCCTGATTTTATTTACAGAATAATTCCCAGAAAATTCCAGAAAATTATGAAAAATCCTAATTTAATATTTTAATAAAAATCAGGGGCTTACAATCTACCCAACTTATAAAATTTCGTCCTCGAAATTAAAATATGGTAGGGTTCTCTCTATCCAATCTTACTTGATTACAGTCTAAAGGGTTCCTCTCAGGTGAACATTGCGGTCGCTACCCAACTTAGAATTTACCCGTCTATCCTCTAAGGCTATACAACTAGTAAAGCTATGTCCCAACTTATTTAATCATGGTATTGAATTCTTAAGTCTTTAACACAAATACATCACCTATGGTATTCCCTTAATCATAAAGGTCATCATCAATTCGACCGGTCTGAGGGGTATATCTAGTACTATCTATATATCAAACTTATACCAAGCACAAGATTTCATCTTTCTGAAATAAGGAAAGACGAAGATCAATAATAAAGAGTTCAAGGGTGAGGTGATAGGACAGAAGCATCGGGATCAAGGCGTTTAAGAATTCAAATGGGAATTGTCAAGCAGTTGTGGACTGAAATTCTATTCTGGTAATCACTTGTTTGCATGCTCGTATTTGTACAGTTATGAAACTGATACGATATGCTCGGACATTTTTAGGGGCAAGTATACTGGTCAACTATATATCTCAATCCACGTAAAGTATTATTTCGAAGGGCGAATCAAAATGCACTAAGGTTGATCAGACCGTAATACACTGATTCTGGATAGACACATGTATTAGTGGGGTTGATCAGGCCTCAATAACACATGTGTCATGAACAAGCCTGATAAAGAGTAAGCTTGCAAAACTAGGCTATAGAATAGCAGCATAAGTCAAGTACAACAAAATTGAGTGCGCTAGATGATGATGAAAGGAGGTACAAATTATTTAAGTTCATAAAACAACACATAATAAGCATAATAGCAAAAGTCTCTACAATCTCTATCAAATATAAAAGCATACCAGGTTATTAGCAAGTTCAAAATTACTAGGTTGGGGCTGAGGTCACGAACCAATAGGCACGAGCTAAACAATACTAGAAAAGGTATCTATGAATCACTTACGCGCATTAGCTTCTCCCAGAGTCTGCGCGTTCTTCATGGTCATCGCGGAAGCTTGTCCGCATCCTTGAGATGGTACCCTCTGCTGTTGCTGGGCTAGCTGGGAGAGTGCTGCTTGTGGTACCAAGGTGGTCTCGGTTCGAGTGCTGGTAGAGCATCTCGTGGTGATCTTGTAGGAACCTCATCGCTTGTTGATAGATCCATTACTCTGCATCCAAAATAAACGATAAGGGGCACACAGGAATCAAGGCAGGATGCAAGTCAAGGAATTAATTCGAATCCAAGATAGATGTCAAGAACGATTCAAGCAAGTGGATGAGATCCTAAACTTATCCTTATCTTATTGCAGGCCTGTTCGGTCCCGAAGTTGAAACCGAACAATTTAGTCGTTGACCTGCATGGGCCACCATAAAAACGTGTCATGACCCGCACTCGGAAATTCGGGCACGAGTACGTGGGTACGTCCAGCCTAAGCCGCAGTATCGGCGGTAGTACGCTGTCTAGATCATATTCACAGGTAATTTAAATCTATCTCATCCACAAGAATAAATAAACAAGGATAATGACAGGGAAATAGAATTGTTAAATTTCATAAACAAAATATGACAACCAGATCCATAGTTTATTACATAACCAGAAGATAAATCGGGGACAAACCCGAGTATTGTGCTGAAAGAAAATACTAGCTAACTGGCTGACTACTCCTCAGAAGTAGTCTCCTGGGAGGTAACCGGCTCCTCAAAAGTATCACCTGCTACCTCATAGGGACCATAATTGGTGGGGGCATAGTCCTCATCATTGCCTAAATCAACGAATCCAGTCAGGAAAGGAGCAAAGTACCAAATACACAACAAGATTAAACTAAATATTTATGACAAGTAGTGAAAAGACTGACTAAGCATCATGATCAGAATATGCATAAATAAGTGATAACAATAACTAAGAGTTAATTGCTATAAATTAGGAATATGAGTAAAATAGGATTAATTGCTATAAACCAGGGATATGAGTAAAACATGAATATAATGAGACAGGAAAAATGGAACTACAACAAGACAAGAAATTATGTGTGTGAAATTGTGTATTTTAGAATACATAGTTGGCATGTAGGGGGTTATAAGGCTAATCCGGCCGTCATAGACGGATATTAGATAGGAATAATCGAGATTCGGCTGATGGTACAGTCGCGTACCAACAGTTATTAGACAGGAACAGGGGGAAGGGTAATCTACATGCCTCCTAGTATTCTCCCACCAGACACGAAAAGCAAGACATGAAATCCAGTATTCTAACACTACGTGTAAACATCCAATGGTACTAGTAGAGCAAGAAACTAATTATCACAATATAAAGATTAAACTTGAAGTGCAGGTACTTGCCGGATGTTTGGATCCAACTAGAGTTCTGTTCTCGGGAAAAATTTCCAGAAATGACTCCGGATGCTGAAATAAATATTACCATCATGCTCAGAAGTTATCAAATAGCTAGAAACGCCTGTCCTTGAGTCGAATTTGGAGACAAGGGAAAAAATGGCAATTTCGGATCAAAACGGGGTCCGCATGTGGGCCCGCTTTGCACCGAAAAACGTGTCAGGGTCAAAGGTCTCCAAATTCACTAAACTTAGTATCAACAGGTCAGGAACGATGATACAAACCCAACGAAACTTCCAGAATTGGATTCCGATGAGCCGATCACAAAATTGCCTATCGAGCGGAGCCTGTGGGGCCACGACACGCGATTTCTTCAACGTTCTCAGAATCGAATCTAACTTGGGTCACAGGACCAGCGTATCGCTAAGAGTCCGATGGCGCAAGTTTCATTTCGATCCGACGTGTGTACAAAAAGTTAGGGCATGATCCAGAAAAATCGGATACGGGGTGGTGTCCGCGGATACGCGTTGATCCCGGTGTGCACGCATACCTGAATCGACTTCTGCAAAATCTCACACGTCCGTATCAACGGCGCGCACGTATCTGTGAAGACCGCGCACGACCAAGTCGTCCCGTTTGGCGGGGCGTACCCAGCTCCGGGGTGAATCGGGTCATTGTTTTTCCTGTTTTTGGGTCGCAGTGTGCGATCACCACAGGACGCGATGCCCCGAGCGATTTTTCCGGGCACCGAGAGGGTCATACAGGCTTCGTAATACAATTTACGGAATTGAAAATGAGGCAGTGAGGAAAAAGTTACACGCACCTGAACAGGGTCAAAAAACTGGGGTTTCACCGTGTCCGACACGACACGAGGACACTGTGTCCTGTCCCGTGTCCGTGTCCGATTTGGGAATTAGGGTTAGGGTTAGGGTTTGGAGCTCCGGCAAGGGGAGGCCGGCCGGAAGAGGGCGGTGCCGCTGTGGGGGAGGCCGGCCGGGGGCTGGGTGCGCCGGCGAGGGCGGGCACGGCGTGGCGGTTGCCGGAGCGGGCGGGGACGACCGCTGCGAGGTCGGGGTAGGCCGGAGGGGACTCGACAGCGGGGTCGGCTGCTGGCGGAGCAACGGCGGGAAGGAGGAGGGCGGCGAGGCAGAGGCTGAGCCGAGCGGTGGTGGCAGCGGCGAGTGCGGGAGCGTCGACGGCGAGAAGGCGATGGACGGGGACGAACGGGGGTTTAAATAGGAGAGAGGGTGGCGTCGAGGGGCCGGGGAAGGCGGAGCGGAGTGGTCCGAGGGGTGCGGCGGCGTGGGCCGGGCGGAGCGGAGGGCGGCGCAGCCGGCGGAAGCGGAGGCCGGACGGGGGGACTCGGTCAGGGAGAGGGGAGAGGAGCGGGTCGGGTGCGGGTTGGGTTCGGGTGGACCCGACCCGACACGCTAGGCGGGTTGTGTGGGCTGGGCCCAATGGGCCAGGTGCTGGGCCGGTTTACGGGCTGGGCCGGGCTGGTTTAAACAAAATATAATAATAATAATAATAATAATAATAATAATAATTAATTAACAAGTAAATAAATAGTTTTTAGGTGTTTTAAATTAGGTCCGGGGCCTAATAAATTCCAGAAAAATTACCCTAAGTCCAATTTTTTATTTTACACCCAAAAATATTATTTTCATAATATTTTAATATTATTTATTAACAAATAAAAATTATTTAATAATTAAAACCCTGATTTTAATTACAGAAAAATTCTCAGAAAATTCCAAAAAATTGTGAAAAATCCTAATTTAATATTTTAAAAAAAATCAGGGGCTTATAGTATTCACTAGCTTCATGATTGTATGTCGTATGTAATTTGGGATGCCGTTTTACTTTCATATATGATATACTCTTATACTTGTGTTGATGGATTGAGATACTAGGATTTATCGGCCTTAGGACTGACGTCATAGCATGCTAGAGTTCACCCATATATCTTCTACATAACCTTAACACATTGTGGCTTACTTTAGTATTTTGCAAGGTGCGATTGGCCATGTCATTCCCCCTATTTACCCAGTATTTTGGGAGAGGGGGATGACAAGGTTTTAGTGGTAGCCCACGCAGATATATTTTTTAAACTTGTGGGGGGACTCATCTTGCTAGAATCTCAATCCTCTATAATCTTCGATTGAACTCCACTTGCAACATGCAATTCTCATTTTCCTTGAACTTCAAACTTGCTTGACATGATTATTCCATTCTCGTCCCTTGTTGATATCCTTGTGTCCTTATCCTTCAGGGACACCCCACCTGCTCCTCCTTCCGAGGGTTTTGTTTTACCGATAACTCCAGCAGATCCAGTAGTAGGCCCGGGCTAGATTCTGCCACTGAACGAAGGGCAAGCATCAGTATCGCTTCATCAGCCAACTCCCCAAGTCATATATATTCGAACAGTATAATCAGCTCCACCAGTCTTGCCGGAATGGCCAGTTCAGCCCGCTCCGTCGTTCATACCAGCTCATCCAGTCCAGCCAACCCAGACAATACCACCAATTCTTTCAGCATAACCAGGACAGGGAGGCTCGTCGGCCATGTTATAGATGATCCAATCCATGATGATGGTATAAAAATAATAACAACTCCAGCTTCAGCAACAAGTGGTCCAACTCTGCCAGCAGTTTTATCAAGGATAAGAATAGACCAACACTACTCTTTTTCAGGGAGTTAGAGTAGCACTCGATAACAGTGGACGTTATACTCACAACTCGACGACGAATGTTAGTCGCATGTGCTCAACCACGTTCATCGGCACGAAAGATAAAGTTTTAGCAGATTCTTGGCTCCAAGACTTCCACTACCTAAAAAAGTTAAATTAGCGACGTAAAGAAACGACGCTAAATGACTAATAAATGTCGCTAAATAAATTTAGCGAAATAATTAGCGACATTTTATAGAAGTCGCCTTTCAGCTAGTCGCTGATGAAAAAATGTCGCCAAACGTCGCTATACCGATGTTTTCTAGGGAAGTAAATACGTCGCTAGATTAACTACGTTTAGTGACTCAACGTCGCTAATTAGCGACGTATTGATTTGTCGCTTTACGTCACAAATTAGTGACATATGTAGCGACGTTACTAAGACCTGGTAATACTGCCATGTCAGCAAGTTACGACCTACAACGACATTTTTAGCGACATTTTTCGTGATGTCATTAGCGACGTGTAGTAACGTCACAACTTAGCGACGTATTTAGCAACGTGTATGAACGTCATTAAATGTCGCTAAATGTCGCTAAAAACGTCACTAATGATACAGTAAAAAAAATCAATACTAAATTGTTTCCAAACTATTATTCCTGCAGTTTATTAATTCATAATCTGTACAAATAGACCCGGAGCAACCCTCCGTTGAATTTACTGGGTTCGCCGACCCCTTAGGTTAAACACTTAACACCGGTAAATTAACATATATTTAATATGAATAATATAATAAAATTTGAAGAAAATAAAGCATTGAAATTAAAAACCTAATCAGGAGAAAATATCGTCGTAAAGAATACAGCAAATATCCATACAACTGAGTCTCATCCTAAATAATACAAATATCCAGCAAATATCCATGCAAATATCCATACTACTGTGGATCTGTAGGAGGATGACCACCGGCGCGCATGAAGGATAAGAACAGATCATACCGACACCGATGTCGATGGAGAAGGCAGTGACGTCGATAAAGTCTGTGTCGATGTAGGTGCACCAGGAGGACGTATCCGCTCCAACTCTGCGAGTCGCTGGTTGTAAGAATCCATGGTAGATAATAGCCTCGTACTGCTATGAACCATTGAATCCTGCATCATCGTCAGCCTTTCGCCCATGGATAGCTGTGATGCCTGCAGCTCCATCACGTTATGCTCTGTCGAGGCTCTAAGATCATTTGTCAAATCTTGAAGCTCCGTGATGCTGCGGTCGAACATATCAAATCGTGCGATGAGCGTTGGATCGTCCGCCTACGGCTGGGACCGGGGCTGCTCCTTCATCATTCGCAGCAACTCATCACGGAGAGATACAATCTAATAGTCAACGGCCTCCTGAACTCTGGACAACGACTGTGAGAGATGTGGGGAATGCACACTTGTCGGGGAGGCCCTAGATGACTGCGTCGCAACCAGGGTGTCATAGGATCTCGTACCGTAGTACGTACCCCTTTGGAGACCACCAGTGGCGGTCACCCTCAGCTTGTCCGCCGACGGAGCTGGAGCAGGTTGCGAGAAACTACCAGCCTCTCTAGTTGTAGGTGCACTAGCAGTCGCCCGCTCATGCAGTCTAAGATACTCGGCCTAGAAAAGTTTGGATACTCGATAATTGCCTAAGTTATATTAAAATTAACACAAAGTAAAGTAATAGTTACATAGGTCTACGAGGCCCTCTCATCAATGAGATTTCTATCCTTTCGATTGTGGCCAAGAAGACGGTCACCATGTTTGCATCCTCACCCCACTGTACCTGTTAAAAATATATTATTTAGTACTAAAATTAAATATTTTTTCCTACTACCATTTTATCGTACTTATATTAAAATAATATATCTTAAATAAAAAATATACCAAACGACGAAAATATTCCATCATCAGAATTGAGCCACCACACCACTTTGCAGCATTCTGCCTAGCCGCCTTGGCCTTCTCAGACCTTTTCTTGTACCTCAGATCGTCGAATCTAGCCCTCATCGCAGTCCACTGCTCAGGCGTGATCCAACCTTGGATCAATTTTCCAGCACGATCACGAGCCTTCTGGTCATCCAGAGCATTACGGATAAGCTTGGCGGCAATGGCAGGAAATATCTGCTCGATCAACTCGGCCCGGTGTGGAGAATAGAAATATATTTGCTACAAAAAATAATTTAGTAAGTGAGCATCACGGATAAGTTATATAATATGCATAAATTAGAGGATTTATATAATATACTTTTACCTTGAAGTGCACAAACCAGAATGCCTTTCTCTCCTCTGGAGCTTTAGAGTAGTTGATCCAAGGGCCACCATAGTTGTTCCTCAGAAAGAGGCCCAGGCGTCTCTGAACCGACGATAGACGATATCTATATAGAGATAATTATTTTGATCAAAAAAGTCAATATATGATGAATAAAGAAACACATGATATATATGATGCTAAACCATCTAATTGACTTACTTTGTACCGTCGGCCCAAATCTCTGTCCTTGACTCCTCCGGAGGTGCGCATGGAGGATTTAGCTGATGTTGGGACAACGTCGGATCGTCCTCCTCCATATTCTCATTTATCTCCATGGTTCCATCAACAGGAGGAACGCTGGACGAGGGAGTACTATCAGGCCTGGAACTACTTGTCCAAGGAGTGATGCCACGTAACGTCATCGCAGTTAGAGATGTGACTGATCGATATACTGGAGTACTAGGCGACGAGTATCCAAAACCAATAATAGGTAGTACCGGAGGAGCACTCTGTCTACCTCGGGACCTGCCAAACCCTCCGCGTCGTCCTGCCATAACTGATAACAATATATGATGAATAAAGAAATACACAAATATATAGTACATTCTACAGTCAAAATGTTATGCATATCTCACAGCATTCATAGAATTGTATAGTAAATAACTAGTGCTGTCACAAGTCTAAATGGATAGTATATTCTACAGTCAAAATATAATATATATATTTTATTTTTGTCAAATGGATAGTATATTCTACATTATACAGTCAAAATAGTATATTTTACAGTCAAAATATAGTTATATTCTACAGGCAAAATATTTTATTTTCAATCATCTTCAAAAAATTTATCTTGTTTGCCTTCCTGGTCCTCCTCTTTCTCTTTCTCCTCCCCGACTTCATTTTCATCTACTTCGTCTTCGTCTTCGTCTTCCTCTTCGGATAATTCTACATCTTCTATATTATTACTCATGTAATGAGTAACTTCCATTGAGTCCACATCTACAATATTTGTTACAAGAGGTAGCTCGTCCTCCTGATAAGCTATTTCGTCAATATTAAAGGTATTTCTAGCTTTAGTCTTGCATACTGCCCACCAATCCTACCTCGCTATCCCCCGTCTAGGATAAGTTGCGAAGTACACGAGCTAAACCTGACTTGACATGATAAATGGTTCGTAGCCTTGATAACTATGCTTGTAGTTTATATTCACAAGGCCATGCTTGTTCATTTTCTAACCTTGATCTTGAATCGGATCGAACCATTTACACTTGAATAGCACGATATTAGCAGGTTCTGTGCCATAATGATATGTCAACTCCATAATCCCTCGTAAGATGCCAAAGAAATCATTGCCTGCATCGACGTCTTTGTAGTTCGAAGATTTGATACACAAACAACTATTTTTCGTGGAATCAAGATCCAGAAAGCTGTCTCTGATAGAAGCATTTGTTGACTTGAACCTAAATCCATTCACACAGAAACTTAGCCATATTTTAACGGCAGTAATTGGTCCCTTGGCTAGAGTTCTAACAGATTCAGTTCAGGTGTTATTAGACGATCGACCTAAATACCAAAGTAGCGATAGTAAGTTATTTGTTATGCAAGTACAAAAATAAAAAGTAATTACCAAGCACCTTACATATGCGCTCAACCAAGAAGGAAAATGGTATCTCATTTCTTGTTCTACTTCTTCGTCTGTTATGTAGGGTCTAACCGAGCTCAACTCATCATTAATTACTTACCCCTCTAACTTCTCCACTTCATCCTCGTCGCAATTGAGTAATATATACAACTGAGCAGCCCTTAGCTCGTCGTCATTCAAATATCTTTTCTTAATTTTCCCCGAAGGCTTTCCAGACGTATTGAATACTTTGAATATTACATCATTAGATTCCTGATATCCGTCGTCGTTTCTCGGAGCTTTCGTTCTATTAGTAGTAATATGAGATTTGGAATACGTCGAGCAAAAGTTTATAATCTCCTCGAGAACATAAGCTTGACAAATAGAGCCCTCAACCCGTGCCTTATTTTTCACCTTTCTTTTTAGGTGATTCAGATGCCGCTCGAAGGGGTACATCCACCGATAACCGACAGGACCACCAACACGTACCTTATAGGAAAGATGAATTGGCAAATGCTCCATAGAGTCGAATAATCCAGAAGAAAATACCTTCTCGAGCTTACATAGTGTTACCGTAATGTCCTTCTCTTGCTTTTCTAGACGATCGACAAGCAACTTAGTAGAACAAAGATCTCTGAAGAATATGCTGAGCTCTGTCAATGGATCCTAAATGACATATGGTAAGAATTCCTGAAATACAATCAGAATTAACCTCTCCATGAATACGTGACAATCATGGCTCTTCATACCCGCCAGTTTGTTCTCCTTGAGGTAGACGCATCTTCTCAAGTTCGACATGTACCCGTCTTGAAACTTTAGACCCTGAATCCACCTACAAAGTCTTCCTTTATCCTCTTTCTCCAGTGAGAAAACTGACTTAGGTTGCTTTAACTTTCCATTTCCCTCCTCTATCAAATGCAACGCAGGACGTCTATATATTTTGTCACGCCCCAATCCCAAAATGTTAGGAACTAGGCCACGTGTCACTGGCCAGCTGACACGTCACTAAGGGCTTAATCCATTTTGAATGGACCCAAAGGAACGTGCTACGCTGTCCTAAAATACTACATATAAAACACAGTCAAATGTATCTCATCCACAACAAAATATCAGAAAAGCAAGTGCTGAACATATATATAACTGAGTCTGATATAGTACACATCTGGTGAGAATATAAGCCTACTACAAAAACTGATAATAGCGCAGAAAAATCAGATAGACTAAGCAGCGTCTATCTAAGAAAAATATCTCCATCTCCAGGTGGCAGGCCTCTAGGGTCAAGCATACTCTGAGGGTGTCTCCTCGAGCTCCTCCTCTATAGCACATCTGGCCTCCTGATCAGGGCCGTACACAGTGGGGTAGAAAGCCTCGTCTAGATCTGGTAGGGAACCAGGTCCTCAGTGGGACATAACAAGATACAGAAAATGACATGCCATGTATGTAAATACTGAATAAAGAAAATAAATACAGGGTGCTAACCGTTCTAAGTGAAATGCAAGTAAAGACCTTGTAGTACGCATGGGAATATGTAGGCTAGACATACGCTGACGTAATTCACCAATCGTGGTGACTGGCTAGTATATGTGTCGTATGCCCCCTGACTCAAGGGTACTCTGCAATTTACCATCACTGGTACGAAGGTATAAAATATTTATGGAGGGGGTGTCCCATACGTCTACTAGTTATCTTTCCCACCTAATGAAACTAAATATCAAGTCATAATTTTCTTGAATTATTCTAATCCGTGATGCGGGTCACACGTACTGGTAGCTAATCAAACACGCAGCTCGCATCCCAATATGTATTGCAACCATGTTACGTGTTCCCGTGATAGGATCTAGGAGAATATTAGAATACTCTCACAGTTGTTGGTGAGTCTGTAATATTATGTTAATTGTCAATCATATCAGCTGACTGTACCCAAGGCAGTCTCAGGTAATCATGGTATATGAAATTCAGGAACAAAGCAGATATCAATAATTGAATTTAAACATTAACTTGGCAAGGTATACTTGCCTACTCCCTGATAGTGTTGATAACCTGATCTCAGGTTTGGAGGTGCTTATGACAAGGGGTCACTGGCTGTGCTGGAGTTGGTTTCTGTTAAAACAGACAGGGTTCATGAATATTATGGTTGTAATATAAAGCATATATATATACTTATATACATATATAATATAGATATATATATATAGTATGTATATATATATTGATATAATATATATAGCAGTATATATAGCATATGAAGAACAGAAAAATGCAGGTATGTATATATATTAATTATAATAGTAGCAGTATATATCCACTGCTCTATATATAATATAATAATCAGGGTATATCCTCTGATATATAATATAAATAAATAAAAATGAATTGACTGTGCAGGAATGTAAATATATCTTATATAGTACATAATATAGATAATATATATATATATATACATATATATAATAAATTAAAGGACAGTGCGAGAAATATAAATTTACATATATATAAGCTGTATTATCCAGCAATAGATAGTATAAATATATATATATAATATATGTACTGTATATCCAGTACTATGATATTAATTATATATAATAATATATATAAATAAGTGCATATAAAAAACTAAATAAAAGAAAATGCATAGTATATATATTCATACATATATAAATATAATAGTAATAATATAACATATATATAATATGATATATATATAAACATAACATTTATATAAATATATGAATACATATATTTATATATATTACATATATATAATTATATAAGTAAAATAGAATTAAAAATGCATATATACATATTAAATATTATTATATATAACATATGAATAATATGTTATATATATAACTATTATATATAATAATAATATATAACATCTAAATAAATATGTTATATATAACTATATACATATGTATATATACTTATATTTTATATATAATAATAATATATAGTGTACATATACTGTATTTAATATACTCTATTTATACAGTATATTAAATATAATATCTATTATATATTATAGATATACATATATATATATATATATATATATATATATATATACATATATATATACATATATATACATATACATATACATATAGGAATATCTATATAAATACATATATATTAGGTTTAGGTATTATACTCTCTGACAGGTGGGGTCCACACGTCGTCGACGGCGGAAGGACGGCGGCGGAGCTGGCCGGAGGAGCGGCAACAGCAGCAGTGGCTGTTAGCAGCAGCAGCAGCAGCAGCTTGTGGGAGCTACGACGGCGGCTACGGCGGAGTAGGCGGCGGTGCAGGGTGGGGGAACGGCGGAGGGAGGAGTGGCGGTCAGGTTGGTGGTGGTGGCGGAGGTCCACGACGGCGGTGGTGGAGGCTGGAGGCCGTCGGAGGTGGAGGTGGTGGTGTAGTCGAGAGTTGGACCGGGGCACTGTGGAGGTGAGGGCGGCCGGAGGGAGCGTCGTGGGGCGGTGAGGGGGTGGTCGTCGGAGAGAGGAGGTCGGGGCGAGTCGGGTGGTGGGGTTGGTGGCGGTGCTCGGTGGCCGGAGGCGGCGCAGCGGGTGGTTCGGGTGGTGGTGGCAGTGGGTGGTGATGTTGGGGGTTTGGGGTTGCGGGGGCTGTGGCCGGCGGAGCAGGGTGGTGCAGGCGGTGGGGCTTGGCCGGAGGGGAGAGGGGGTCAGGGCGGAGGGTTGGCCGGAGTTGGGTGGCCGGCGGTGGTCAGAGGGGAGAGCTGTGGAGTTTGAAAGGGGGAGGGTTAGGGTTTATATAGGGGTTGGGGTGAGTGGCAGTTTTGTAATTATAGAGAAATTCAGGGGCATTTGGGTAATTTCAATTTTTGGGATATTTTTGACTGAATTCTCTGGATATTTGGGTGGGTCCCATGCCACCTATTGTCTAGCCAATGAGGGTATGCCACCTCATAATCATTTTTGCATAAAAACCCCTAACTTTCATAATTTGCATAAAAGCCTAAATTTGGTATTTTGCGTAATTTTGCAATTTACCTGTTTTAAAAATACTGATTTCCCAAAATTCTGAATTATACAAAAATGAGAGAAACAGCTGGGGAAAATGTTTTGGACAGTGTGGGGTGAGTCTAGGCAGAGGCAGGGTCTGATTTCTGAGTGATACAGATCCTCATTTTTATTATTTAATAAATACTACGCATGGTGTTCACTAATTATTTTGAGGCAGTTAGGGTCATAATTTTTCTACGGTGTCAATACGATAATTGTAATATAATTAGAGTAGAATATTATCGTATTTTTCTATGGGCAAAACAGGTGCCTACTGGTCCTCAAATCCCTAGGGTACAGAGATGGATAAAGAGCAAAAATTTAAATAGGAAATAAATACGTACATCTGTAACGATATTTGTGCGACTAAAACGATGTACCAAACAAGGTTTCTGGGAGTTGCACAAAATACAGGAAAAGTAGTCTAACAAGTCTAGGGCAGGTATGTGGAATTTGCCCCTGGGTCCAAATTGGACGAAAGGGATGTGTCCAAATTGGACGAAAGGGATGTGTTTTTTAGCCGTGGATATGTTGTGTACACACAAAAAACCATGAAAATACCGTGGGACCGGACGCGTGGCAATGGCCAGCAGTACGCACCGATGGACAAACCCAATTTAATGGATCCATCAGGGCATACTTAAGCTGTAATATAACAAGTCTACGACAATCATGGTACAACTAATCTCATCCACACCAGATATGAAATATGATCCACAGAGTAAATAAAGAAATATAAATCATCAATCAGTCTCACAAGTGCTTCGGAGAACAACCCGATAAATATCTAGTACAATGGTTCCACAGACCAGAATATGAAAGACTGAAAATAAATAAATAAATACTGAGCATGAAGCATGGATGCTCAGGAAAAGTCTTCGGCTAACACCTCGTCCTCGGATGGCGGTACAGCTCCTGGATCAACTCCTGCTCCAGTCCCGTATACCTCGGGATAGATCTCATCCTCAAATCCTGGGGACACAATCCATATCCAGGTCCTCAGGGGACATAGCAAGGTACAGAAAATATACAAGCCAAAATATAAGCAGTGCAGCAAATAATGAGATAAATAGGGCAAGTAAGTAACCATCTAAGTGAAATGCAAGATGAGAGCATCACGAGTACTCAGGCTGAGCCACTACAAGCTCTGTGTCGGGAAGCCGGTAGTGGTAATAACAAGTAATGTGTCTAGCTCTGCTCCGAGAGTCTACGACCTCACAATAGTAGAAGATATATATAATAAAACAGCCTGTAGCCTGTGTGTCTCTCCCCACCCAATGTAATCACGTATATCATGACCATAATGTCTCATGTCCATGTCAAGTGGGATCATCTCTAATGCCACAAGTCATATGTATCTATAGAAATAGTATCTCTGTCAAGTCCTGTATCCTACACAGAATCACCACGAATATCTCGGGAATATCCTGTCTCATGAACAGTGTCAAGTGTCCTGGGTCGTATGGTACTTGATAAGACAAGTACTAGAATATATAGTGTCATGAATGTCCATCTCTAGATGACAGTACCCAACACTGCGTACAGTGTTGACACCCGACTGATAATCGGACGCTAAGTACGTCATACGGTCCTAGGTTGAGCATGCACAGCAATATAAATGAAGCAAGAAAAAAATATAACAATACTGCAGAGTTTGGCAAGGTACACTTGCCTGGGGTCTTGTTGCTGGTATGAATCAAAGTCCAAGTCACAGTCCAAATAGCCTATGTATTACAAATTTATCACGTCAAAAGATAATTTATTTTAATTTATTTAATTCTAGAATAATTATTCTAAAATCCTATTTTAATCTTATTATTCTGATTTTTATGTTAATTCCTAAGTTTTGTCCAAAGAAACTGAATTTTATCAACTCGAGACTCATGACACGCAAATCGAGTCGATCTGTTGACCAAAAAGTCAACCGACACAAACTCGCTTTCATGCATGATTTCCTGTAGATTTCAGCATAAAAAACATACTGGAATTTAAGGCTCGTCTGAATTCAAATTCGTTTGGGAATTATGGCACATACAAATTTTGTATTGTGCACCGACGGTTAAATTCTACCCTAGAAGTTCTACAGTTTTGTATTGTGCACACGTGGACCCCACTTTTATCCAAAATTACTGTTTTGCCCCTGTGTCCAAATTGGATGAAAGGGATGTATTTTTTAGCTATTTTGCTCATTCTAGAAATGTTGGTGATATTTATTTCAGCATCCGGAGACATTTGTTCTGTGGCCATAGCTTCTGGTCCTGTGTATTGGACATCTGGACGTGACATTTTGCAGCTTCTTGCCAGGCAAGTATACCTTGCCATTGTACTGTTATTTATATTCCATATGTTGCATGCATCTCTATTTTCTGTCCTTAGTTCATATATTTTAATTGTTATATAAAATGCTCGCGACGGTGACATCACGATATATTTTTATTTATGTATTTGCATTGACCTTGTTCATGAGACTACCCCATTATCATGTAGCACCATTAGGTTCATTGGCCGTGACACAGTGGTTACACGAGTGTGAGTCTCATATAGATCACGGACTGCGTGACAGGTCTGGCCTCCTGTACGTATGGGCCGTGCGTTAGGAATAACTGCTGTTAGAAACATTGCATGCTAGTAGACTTGGCAGTTATTAGAGGTCCATGGACATAGCTTATTGTAGTACGGTGGTCCCATCCTTGTCCTTGTTTGGTTGCAGGATTGGGCTAGGGTACTAAGAATAGGCTACGGACCAAATCGTGTCATGGATATGACATGCTTAGAGCATGGGGTGGGGAGAACAACAAGTACCGCATTTGAGCTCCTTTACACTTTTTCTGTGAAGCCCGGATTCTCCGCTGGAGATACGGGTGATGATGACCCTTATATATTATGTACTATCAGGCGGGCCACCGGCGTTCAAAAGACGACGTGCCTTTTAGGCCCCTGGCTCTTCAAAAGAGAACCATGCCAAATCCCAGTTTTCAGCCAGATAGCTTACTTGTGGGGAAAGGTATTCTTAACTGCATTCACATAGATGGTTAGATGACCCCAATGGATGTTTATTTTCAGTACTTTATTGGCATGTGTTTAAGTATACTTGTTATGTCCCTCTGAGGACCTGGTCCGCTGCCAGGTGTACCTGTTCTTGAGTATTTGCAGGAGCACAGATTTGGAAGGAATAGATGCTTCGTGGATGTCTTCTCTTCGAGCCGTGATTGGTAGCTGGTACTTATTGTTTGAGTGAGTTGTACTGATATTGTATTTACTTTTCCCATTCGAGTTGGTAGTGGATTTGTTTCCATCCAACTATCATCTTTAGATAATTCTTGTTGAGATCTAGTTTCTTAGACATTGGTTATTTTATTTCTATATGATTTTGGTGGATGAGATTTAGATTATACCCTGTGACTTTATTACATTTTATACCACTTGTGGATTTTATATTCATATTACAGCGTACGTATGGATTTGGTTTCCATATATTGGAGTTGCCATATCCATGCGGCTGGCATGCTTACGTGTCCTAGTCCTACGTATTTTTGGGACTGGGGCGTGACATGTTTTTTTTTGTGGTGGCCCATGCAGGTCCAGAGCATATTGTCTCGATTACGTTACTGTACCGAACAAGCCTGCACCTAGGACTAGAATATAGGATCTCATCCACAATTGACTATGATTCATCTTTCTCCTCTCTGTTCTATTTTGAACAATTGCATCCTGCTTGATTCCTGTACTTCCTTAATAGTTCTTTGAGTATAGACTTCTGCTAGAATATAGGAACCCCTGTTATTAGGATGATAATTAGGGTAGCACACCTATTTAGAATACAACGAGATTGTAGATACACCACTAAGTTTAGAATATCTAGCGAACCCTAGAATCCCTTATCTCTATAATTGGTTTACCATTACCCGAATGTATTATGAGGACTTGAGAGTAGTATAGACACTACTAGAGTTAGTTAGAAGGTTACCATAATGTTTGCCCCTAGCATTGAGGAACCCATAGAAAACAAAAACTTAATGTTTGGACTGAACCTAACCTTCATAGTTAGATGATATTGGAACTATAAACTTAGATCATTATCTTTTTATTAATAGACAGCACCCTAGGAAGCCTAGAGGAATGCAATCAACACTTCTCCCTTGATCATACCCCGAACATAGCAACTAACACCCCACTTCCCTTAGAGAACCATGATGCTATCTAGAGCCCTCTATCCTTATTTTTATATTGTTTCCCTGCGACCATAGTGCTCGCTATTTTGCGACGGCTAATTACGTTTCTTCTCTTCATCTTTCAACTCGTGCCATCTGACACTTCGGATAGTAGGCCAAGTAATTTTATTCTTTGTTAAGGGCTCATAGTTTGCTAGGCTTATAGTTGTAGCCTTGAGTGTGAAATTTTATGCTTGGTAGTTAGAACTTGATAAGTTTAAGTTGTTTTGTAGATTGTGACCGATGATTAACCCTTAGTTTTTAAATCGTGTAATTTTTACCCTCACCTCGATATAAGTTAGACCCTTCCTCCTTAACGGCCAGTAACTCTTCTATCTTTACCATTGACACTTGCTTATAAGTGCTATGACTAAGACTTAGGATGACCATCACCTACATAAAAAGGATACCCTAATCAATACCAAGATTTTTTTTCCTCATATACCCTAATAAAGAGTTTCTGTTTTATTTACATGTGCAAGATTATTGGTAGGACCCTCTTAAGACTGTCACCGTATTAGTTTAATTTTTATAAGTTGGGTAGTATGCCTCACAACCTAGTATCACATAGTCCACTTGAACCATCAAGGTAGCGTAACTGAATGGCATTAATGGTATGCTGACATAAGATGATAGTGTTTATTCAGACTATAGAACTTAGAGGCTCACACCCCTACTTTGTCGACTATCGACTTAGACATGGAATTAATATGATAACTGTAGAGATTGTAGAGCCTTTTATTATTGTTGCTTATTTTGTTTTGTTGTTGTGAACTTGAATTATTTTGTAACATCTCTCATCATAATCCAGCGTATCTATAATCTCTGTACTACCTTGACTTATGTTGCTATTATAGCCTAGTTTTTGCAAGCTTATTCTTTTATCGAGCTTGCTCATGGCATATGTATTATTGGGTGCACACAATGATACAGTTGCCTAATCAGAATCAGTGTATTAAGGTCTAGCTAACCTTAGTGCGCTTGGTTCGCTCTTTGCATGACTACTTTACGTGGATTGAGTTATATGGTAGTAAATAGATATACTTGCCCCTAGATATGTCTGACATATCGTATCAGTTACATAACTGTACTAATACGAGCAGGCAAACAAAGGATTACCAAAATAGGATTTCAATCCACAACTTCTTTGACAATTCCCAATTGAATTCTTTAAACGCCTTGACCCCAATACTTCTATTCTATTATGCTGCCCTTGAACTCTTTATTATTGATCTTCGTCTTCCCTTATTTCGGAAAGACGAAACCTCGTGCTGGGTATAAAGTTGGATACACAGAGAGTACTAGATATACCCCATAGGCCGATCACATACTTGAGGATTATTCTTTCATAATTAAGGACATATCATATGTGATATGATCGGCGTTGAAGTTTCGAGGATTGAACGACATGAGTAAATAAATTAAGGGATATTTTCTTAAGGTATATAGTCTTAGGTGATAGGTGGATAAATTCTAAGTTGGGTAGTAGTGCATTGTCAACTCGGGAGAAATTTCTTTTAGATTATGATCGAGTAAGATTAGATCGGGAGAGGTTCAAGCCATTGTAATTTTGAGAAATTTAGAAGGATGACTAAGATGATGAGGATCAATGAATTGATATTGAGGACCCAATATTTATACCTTAAGTGCATGAGTTAAATTTTGAACAATGAAGGTAGAATCACCAATTTGAATTTAGAGGATAAATATAGAATTTCAGACTTGAATATTGGTAGACTGCATTTAAATTATTTTTCAATTTGGCGATTTGAATTAAGAATTAAAATTTTGGTTGGACGACCTATTTAAAATAATGAGGATGTGAATGGAATTTAAAGAGATGAGGCATACAAAATTTTATAAGTAAAAATGGGAATATATTGGACTCAAACCACTTCTAAAGGAGATTATGATAGTTAGAGATCGTGAGGTAAAAGTTATAGGCGTATGTAAATCTTGGAGATGTTATGTGGATATGGATAATTTGAAACAAGGGGAGAAGAGATAACCATAGGTTAAATTTTGATTGGAGCAGTGGTCATCTTAACCTAGAAGCGATTGCAATGGATATGATTAGGATTTTAGTTACCGCAAGAAGATTGCGACTAACTTGCCTTATTGTACATAAAGGATTAACCGATTCTGCCTTATTTCAATTTTGAGGACGACATTGTCTTAAGTTGGCTAAATTGTGAAACTCCCTCACCTAAGAATTTGACCTACTCGGCTTAGATAGTGAGACTGAGGCTAGCACGAATCCACTTAGAAATAGAACACGGTATTTTTTATTTAGTTTACAACATGATATCACTTGACACGCCTTATCGTGCTCCGATAATTGGAGCACTACACTAGCCACTGCCTTCCTACAAATTCTACACCCTTATCCTAGACATGCCTATCATCCAATTCTCATCTTTGTACAATTTTCTAATTGTTGGACGCTTTTATGCAAAGGAGCATTTATGTGTCCACACCATTGGACATGACACATGAAGAAACCTATTTTTCGCTCATATAGATTTTTTGGGATGTGCAACGTGCAACATCGCCCACCCCTTTAAACCTAGCCTTGCATTTTAAACAATGCAAATCTTATACCATCATTGCATTCTATCGTGGCTTAATTTTAATTTCGAGGACGAAATTTTTATAAGTTGGGTAGAATGTAAAACCCCCTTTCCTAGAAAATCGTAAATACCCTTTTATTTATTAATTATTAATTAAATTATAGTAATTAGGTCCAAATAGGAGAAATAGATTTTTAATAATTTTTATGTTAGGTGTTCGGGCACTTAGATCACTTGTGGGACCATCAGGAATTTGTCGGAATTTATTCCATGTAGGAGACCCCTTGAACATTTGCTAGCCTAACGATGTGCAATACCCAATTATATAAACTTTCTTATGAGTATATATATATATATATATATATATGTATATACAAATATATATATGTATATATATTTTATAAAAAAAAAAAAAAGGAAAAGAAAAGGATTAAATAAGTATAATAATAATATTAACTAATAGTAATATAATAATAATAATAATAATAATAATAATAATAATATAGTAATGATAAATTCAATGGAACTTGCTAACTTCTCAGCAAGTTGCTGAGAAGCCCCTCACCTTAGGCGTTCAAAAGAACCCGACTTCAGACTTCCCAGGGGAGCCCGCCCTATAGCCCATTAGTTGACCGCCCATGTAGCAAATTAGTTGCTGTGGCATCACAGCAACTTAGCATCTTTAATATCCCTATTCAGCCTTTGCTTCACCGCGGAAACAACCCGTCCATATCCCTCTCTCTATCTCCTAATTATATATAATATATATATATATATATATATATATATATATATATATATATATATATATATATATATATATATATATATATATTAACTCTCTAAAACCCTAACCTAGAAACTCCAGACTTCCTCTTCCCATCTAGAGCCGTCACCGCAGCCAGAGAAGCCTCCCCAAGCCATCCAACCATCCCATCGACGCCGACATCGTGAACTGCAGTATCCCACTCGAGGCACCCTCGCTCCGGCGTGATTTACCATTGACTCGCTCGACCAAACGCTGTTCCGTTTTCATAGGTATGATCTTCCCTCAACCCTCTCCAATTTTTGTTTTATAGTCAACCTCGGAAAACGTGTGCCCCTAGGTGAAAAACAGCGTCCAAGTCAGCGCGAGCAGACAGAATTCTGCAATCGCAGAATTCTAGAATGACCACCTATATTGTCGAGTTCGTATCTCCCACCACAGAGATCCGAATTCGATGATTCTTTTTGATACCTGTAGATTACATGACCTAGTTTATTTTCTGTATAAAAACCTTGTGCTACTAGTCGCTGTGGACAGAATTGTATTCGTCACAAAACTGCGCGCACCCACTTTTTCCGGTTTTCCAAAAGTTGGAGATCGGAGCGCGCCCCGCCAAACGGGACCGCCCCGCCGTGTGCCAAGTGTACCGAATGGTGCACGCAGCATAACGGGGCACGTGAAAGTTTGTGGAGACTGATTCGGACGCGTGTGCGCGCCGGAATCAGACCGTATCCGCGGACACATTTCGTGTCGCCACTTTTGTGAAACTCGCACGTATTTTTGTGCACGCTTGTCAGATTGTGACGAAACTTTTGCCACTGGACTCGTGGTAACGCGCTGGTCCTGTGACCCAATTTTCACGTATTTCTGGGACGGTTGACCAGATCGCCAATTGGCGGGTTCCACAGTTGACTTTTTGGACCAAATTTTGTTCGGCTCATCGAAATCCAAATTTGGATATACCGTTGGGTTCGTATTGACATCTAGAGTTGTTTGACCTATAGTTTGTCTCATTTAGAGACTGTTACCCTCGGCACACTTTTCGGTGCAAAGTGGCCCACACGTGGACCCCACTTTTACCCGAAATTACCGTTTTGCCCCTGTATCCAAATTGGACGAAAGGGATGTGTTTTTTAGCTATTTTGCTCATTCTAGAAACGTTGGTGATATTTATTTCAGCATCCGGAGACATTTATTCTGTGGCCATAGCTTCTGGTCCTGTGTATTGGACATCTGGACGTGACATTTTGCAGCTTCTTGCCAGGCAAGTATACCTTACCATTGTACTGTTATTTATATTCTATATGTTGCATGCATCTCTATTTTCTGTCCTTAGTTCATATATTTTAATTGTTATATAAAATGCTCGCGACGGTGACGTCGCGATATATTTTTATTTATGTATTTGCATTGACCTTGTTCATGAGACTACCCCATTATCATGTAGCACCATTAGGTTCATTGGCCGTGACACAGTGGTTACACGAGTGTGAGTCTCATATAGATCACGGACTGCGTGACAGGTCTGGCCTCCTGTACGTATGGGCCGTGCGTTAGGAATAACTGCTGTTAGAAATATTGTATGCTAGTAGACTTGGCAGTTATTAGAGGTCCATGGACATAGCTTATTGTAGTACGGTGGTCCCATCCTTGTCTTTGTTTGGTTGCAGGATTGGGCTAGGGTACTAAGAATAGGCTATGGATCAAATCGTGTCATGGATATGACATGCTTAGAGCATGGGGTGGGAAGAACAACAAGTACCGCATTTGAGCTCCTTTACACTTTTTCTGTGAAGCCCGGATTCTCCGCTGGAGATACGGGTGATGATGACCCTTATATATTATGTACTATCAGGCGGGCCACCGGCGTTCAAAAGACGACGTGCCTTTTAGGCCCCTGGCTCTTCAAAAGAGAACCATGCCAAATCCCAGTTTTCAGCCAGATAGCTCACTTGTGGGGAAAGGTGTTCTTAACTGCATTCACATAGATGGTTAGGCGACCCCAATGGATGTTTATTTTTAGTACTTTATTGGCATATGTTTAAGTATACTTGTTATGTCCCTCTGAGGACCTGGTCCGCTGTCAGGTGTACCTGTTCTTGAGTATTTACAAGAGCACAGATTTGGAAGGAATAGATGCTTCGTGGATGTCTTCTCTTCGAGTCGTGATTGGTAGCTGGTACTTATTGTTTGAGTGAGTTGTACTGATATTGTATTTACTTTTCCCATTCGAGTTGGTAGTGGATTTGTTTCCATCCAACTATCATCTTTAGATACTTCTTGTTGAGATCTAGTTTCTTAGACATTGGTTATTTTATTTCTATATGATTTTGGTGGATGAGATTTAGATTATACCCTGTGACTTGTATTATATTTTATACCACTTGTGGATTTTATATTCATATTACAGCGTACGTATGGATTTGGTTTCCATATATTGGAGTTGCCATATCCATGCGGCTGGCATGCTTACGTGTCCTAGTCCTACGTATTTTTGGGACTGGGGTGTGACAGAGCTGGCCGGAGGCGGCCGGAGTAGCGGCAACCGCAGCAGTGGCTGCTAGCAGCAGCAGCAGCAGCAGCTTGTGGGAGCTACGGCGGCGGCTACGGCGGAGTAGGCGGCGGTGCAGGGTGGGGGAACGGCGGAGGGAGGAGTGGCGATCAGGTTGGTGGTGGTGGCGGAGGTCCACGACGGCGATGGTGGAGGCTGGAGGCCGTCGGAGGTGGAGGTGGTGGTGTAGTCGAGAGTTGGGCCGGGGCACTGTGGAGGTGAGGGCGGCCGAAGGGAGCGTCGTGGGGCGGTGAGGGGGTGGTCGTCGGAGAGAGGAGGTCGGGGCGAGTCGGGTGGTGGGGTTGGTGGAGGTGCTCGGTGGCCGGAGGCGGCGCAGGGGGTGGTTCGGGTGGTGGTGGCAGTGGGTGGTGATGTTGGGGGTTTGGGGTTGCGGGGGCTGTAGCCGGCGGAGCAGGGTGGTGCAGGCGGTGGGGCTTGGCCGGAGGGTAGAGGGGGTCAGGGCGGAGGGTTGGCCGGAGTTGGGTGGCCGGCGGTGGTCAAAGGGGAGAGCTGTGGAGTTTGAAAGGGGGAGGGTTAGGGTTTATATAGGGGTTGGGGTGAGTGGCAGTTTTGTAATTATGGGGAAATTCAGGGGCATTTGGGTAATTTCAATTTTTAGGATATTTTTGACTGAATTCTCTGGATATTTGTGTGGGTCCCATGCCACCTATTGTCTAGCCAATGAGGGTATGCCACCTCATAATCATTTTTGCATAAAAATCCCTAAGTTTAATAATTTGCATAAAAGCCTAAATTTGGTATTTTGCGTAATTTTGCAATTTACCTGTTTTAAAAATACTGATTTCCCAAAATTTTGAATTGTACAAAAATGAGAGAAACAGCTGGAGAAAATGTTTTGGACAGTGTGGGGTGAGTCTAGGCAGAGGCAGGGTCTGATTTCTGAGTGATACAGATCCTCATTTTTATTATTTAATAAATACTGCGCATGGTGTTCACTAATTATTTTGAGGCAGTTAGGGTCATAATTTTTCTACGGTGTCAATACGATAATTATAATATAATTAGAGTAGAATATTATCGTATTTTTCTTTGGGCAAAACAGGTGCCTACTGGTCCTCAAATCCCTAGGGTACAGAGGTGGATAAAGAGCAAAAATTTAAATAGGAAATAAATACGTACATCTGTAACGATATTTGTGCGACTAAAACGATATACCAAACAAGGTTTCTGGGAGTTGCACAAAATACAGGAAAAGTAGTCTAACAAGTCTAGGGCAGGTATATGGAATTTGTTTAGGGTTAACAGCTAGTGTAATGCCCTAATTAATTGTGTAATGAACAGGTGCACAATCAACAGATTATATTATAAATAAATTTTTAAAAAGTTGCAATAATTCTCATTAGTCTAAACTAATCCTAAATTACTGAAATCTGGTCGAGGGAGTTTACAATCTACCCTCCTTAGAATATTTCGTCCTCGAAATAAAACAACCATGTAATGAGTATGAAAGATTAATTAAGACATATGAGGCTTAATGAAAATTGAGTTTGAAATATTGGACATACCCTGGTTTGGAAATAGTTGGGGGTAACGCTGTCGAATATCCTCTTCTCGTTCCCAGGTGGATTCACCTGGTGTATGATGTCTCCATGCAACACGAACGAGAGGAATAGTCTGGCCTCGCAACACTTTCTCGCTATGGTCCAGGATCTCCACAGGCTCTTCCTGGTACGATAAACTCGGCCCGATGGTGATCTCTGAATAGTCCAGCACATGACTCGGGTCTGGAATATACCTTCTCAGCTGAGATACATAGAAGACGTCATGTACTCCCTCCAAGGTCTGAGGTAGATCTAGCCTGTAAGCAACTTCTCTGACGCGCTCTAGCACATCGAAGGGTCCAATGTACCTTGGACTCAGCTTTCCTCTTCCTCCAAATCTGATAGTTCCTCGGGTAGGTGAGATCTTGAAGAACACATGCTCTCCCACTTGGAACTCTAGAGGTCGTCGATGAATGTTGGCCCAGTGCTTCTGCCTGTGTTGTGCAGCTCGTAGGTGTCCCTGGATCTTATTTACTTTCTCTACCGTACGAATAATCAATTCTGGCCCCAAGATCTGTCTCTCGCCAACATCGCTCCAGCATACTGGAGAACGACATTTCCTTTCATACAAAGCTTCAAAGGGAGCCATTTGGATGCTCGCTTGATAGCTGTTGTTGTAGGAAAATTCCACCAGGTGTAGATGATCTTCCCATGATCCACTAAAGTCAAGCATGCAGGCTCTCAGCATATCTTCTAAGGTCTGGATGGTGCGCTCTGACTGGCCATCTGTCTGCGGATGATACGAGGTGCTGAACTTGAGGCGGGTACCAAGACTTTCTTGCATACTTCGCCAAAAAAAGGATGTAAACCTCGTATCCCGGTCAGATATTATGCTGACTGGTACTCCGTGCAGACGCACGATCTCCTTCATGTATATGTCTGCCAAGACTTCTGTAGATTGTCCAACTCTGAAAGGTAGGAAATGAGCAGCCTTTGTGAGTCTATCTACGATTACCCATACAGCATTACGACCACTAGGACTTCTTGGAAAGCCCGTAACAAAGTCCATCGTAATGTGTTTCCATTTCCACTCAGGTATTGGGAGGGGTTGAAGTAAACCGGCAGACCTCTGATGCTCAGCCTTGACTTGCTGACACACCAGACATTTAGCCACAAAGCGTGCTATCTCCCGCTTTATTCCATGCCACCAGTAATATTGTCGCAGATCTCTGTACATCTTTGTGCCTCCTGGATGTATAGAGTATGTTGAGCTATGAGCTTCTGACATCAGCTTATTATGAAGTTCTTCATTTGGAACATAAAGACGATCACCACATCTTAGAGTCCCATCTTCGTGTATGCGACATCCTGTCTGAATTCCAGCCTCTGTTCTTTGTCAAAGTCTCTGAAATCTTGCATCTGTTGGTAGAGAAGCTTTGATTCTTTCGACCAATGTTGATTGTAGCTGGTAGTTGGATAGTTGGCCGTCAAGTCCTGGCATAATGACCTCTATTCCCAACTTTTCAAGATCTCTCAGTAGACCTGGTTGGGTGATCATAAAGAATATCGAGGGTCTTCTGCTTAGAGCATCAGCTTCCACATTAGCTTTCCCAAGATGGTACTGCAGATCAATCTCAAAATCCGTCATCACTTCGAGCCATCGTCTTTGCCTCAGATTTAAGTCTTTCTGAGTGCAGACATATTTCAAGCTCTTGTGATCGGTGAAAATCTCCACTCGTTTGTCGTATAGATAGTGTCTCTATAGCTTCAGGGCGAAAATGACTGCGGCAAGCTCCAGGTCGTGAGTGGGTAATTCTTCTCATGAGTCCTCAGCTGTCTTGAGGCATAAGCTACAACCTTCCCATGTTGTATTAGGACACAACCAAATCCTTTCCCGGATGCATCGCTATAAATTATGAAACCTCCGAATCCAGATGGTGTAGTCAAGATGGGGGCTATAGTCAGATGCTTCTTTAATTCATCAAAAGCTTTCTGACATTCTTCAGTCCATATGAACTCCTGCTCCTTGCGGGTAAGACGGGTAATCGGCTCCGCGATTCTTGCAAAGTTTTCTACGAACCTCCGATAATATCCGGCAAGTCCTAGAAAGCTTCTCACCTCTGAGACGTTGGTCGGTGTTGGCCATGTCTCCACAGATGAAATCTTTGCTGGATCCACTGAGATGCCTTCCCCTGTGATCACGTATCCAAGAAAAGCGACACGATCAAGGAAAAATTTATACTTGCTCATCTTAGCATAAAGGCTCTCTCGTCTCAGCGTCTCTAGCACCAGTCTCAAGTGCTCTTCATGCTCCTTGTGGCTCTTCGAATACACCAGAATGTCGTCGATGAAGATTACCATGAACTGGTCCAGATATTGGTGAAAGACTCGGTTCATCAGATTCATGAATACGGCAGGTGCATTAGTTAGTCCAAACGGCATCACTAGGAACTCGTAATGACCATAACGAGTCCTGAATGCTGTCTTTGGAATATCTTCTCTCCGTACTTTGACCTGATGATAGCCTGATCTTAAGTCTATTTTTGAGAATACCACGGCTCCTGTTAGTTGATCGAACAAGTCGTCAATTCTCGGCAAGGGGTACTTGTTTTTGATTGTCAGAGCGTTGAGGGCTCTGTAATCAATGCACATGCGATATGTTTCGTCCTTCTTTGGTACAAACAGTACTGGTGCTCCCCAAGGTGATACACTAGGACGAACAAATCCTTTGATCTGAAGTTCCTCCAGTTGAAGCTTCAGCTCGTCAAGCTCCTTCTTTGCCAGTCGGTACACGTTGGAGGATACTGATGCAGCTCCGGGTATCAGCTCAATAATGAACTCTACTTCTCTGTCAGGCGGTAGGCCTGGCAATTCTTATGGAAATACGTCTGTGAATTCTGCTACAATAGATGGGAGTGCTGTCTCCATCGCCATGTAAGCTCTAGGTGTCTGGCCTACTCCTTGCTCGATGGTGCCTCAAACGTATTTGAACTCCGGGTGATCTGGAGGTCTAAAGATAACACTTCCCTTTCGGCAGTCTAGGACAGCATTATTCTGGCTTAGCCAGTCCATGCCTAAGACCACGTCGAAATTTGGCATTGGAAGTACCAAAAATTGTGCTCTTAGTCCTCTACTACAAACGACTACCGGGCATGTTTCAATAATGTTGGTAACTGGAACAATGCCTCCTCCAGTAAGTATCTTCCAACACTTAGGTAGTGGAGAAGTGGATAATTTGTGCATGGTTACGAAGTTACTAGATATGAAAGACAAAGTTGCCCCGGAATCGAATAATGCGGTTGCAGGTAATGATGCAACTAAAATGATACCTGTAATGGTTTCTCCTTCTGGCTCTTCTGCAACTGCAGCTAAAGTAAAGGCTTGTCCGTGCCTTTGCCCTCCAGATTGTTGTCTGGCCTTGAACTGGGCCTCCTGGGTAGGTAAAGGAGCTCCTCTCTGATATCCCCCAGATGTTGAGGGTGGAATCTTCTGGCCTTGTGCTCCTGGCTTCAGCCCTTGCTGAGGTGCTGCATCTCTGCGTTGTGGGCAGTCTCTGGCCATATGATTTTTAGCTCCACATAGCAAGCATAATCCTAACTTCTTTCTGCAGTCATTGGCAAAATGCCCCTTCTTGCCACAAAAGTGACAAGTCGGGATCTCCTTCTTCTGATAGGGTCCCGTCATCTGTTGCGTCTGATATTGTGGACGACGGATAGGTCCTCCTGTTCCTTGCTGGTTTTTGGCCGGGAAGGTTGGATTCGGGCGTCTTGTTCCACGGCCAATTGCTTCTTGCACCCTTGCTTCTGTAAGAACCTCCTCGTAGGAGATCCTTGACTGCGCCGTCGTATATCTCTAGAGCTCTGGGGTGAGGCCACGGTGGAATCTCTTGGCCTTCTTCAGCTCGTTCGGTATCAGCATGTCACCGAATCGACTCAGTCGGCAGAACTCTGCATCGTAGGCATCGACGGACATATTCCCTTATTCCAGGTGTAGGAACTGTGAATATAGGGCATCTTGGACTGTTGCGGGAAAGTACTTGGCATTGAAGTGCTCCAAGAATTGTTCCCAAGTCTGGTCTTTGCCGACACTACGCTCTATAGATTCCCACCAGTGATGGGCGTTGCCGAGAAGTTGGGCCCTCACGGCAGTCATCCATAGGTCGGGGGTGAGTTGTGAGCCTTCTAGCAGCATTTCGGTGTTAGAGATCCAGTCGGAAATCTCCTCTGGGGTTTCGCTGCCTTTAAAGGTACTCGGGCTCATCTAGTGGAAACCTTTGATTGTGCCCACTGGTTGGACAGGTGCTGGTGCCGGGGCAGTGGTTCTCTCCAAGGCCGTCATCAAAGTCTGTCGCAGAGCTTCTGTCTGTTGCCACTAATACTGTCTCAGGGCTTCAGTCTGTTTCCACTGGGTCTGCAACATAGTTTGGAGGAACTGGAACATTTGAGACTGTCCCTCAGGTTGTGGCATCAAAGCAGGAAAGGTTGGAGGTGGTGGCAAAGGTGTCTCCGCCTGTGGTGTTGGTGTTGTCTCCTGGCTAGAATTCTGATGATTGTACGGGGTTCCTTGGACACTTGGCGAAGGGTCTGTTGCTTGGTCAGCCCCATTATTTGCAGGTTTCCCGGGTATGTCCATATTCTGAAGAAAATTGAATAATTAGAAAACACAAAGGTGATAATGAATAATAATCAAGCAAGATGCAATCATAAAAATATTTAAGGATGGTGTCAGTGTGGATGAGACCTAGTATTTCTATCCTATTGCAGGCTTGCTGGGCATGTCATCATACCACTAGCAATGAAAACTAGACCTGCATGGGCCACCACTAAAACCATGTCATGCCCCAGTCCCAAACTGTTAGGAACTAGGCCACGTGTCACTGGCCAGCTGACACGTCACTAAGGGCTTAATCCATTTTGAATGGACCCAAAGGAACGTGCTACGCTGTCCTAAAATACTATATGTAAAACACAGTCAAATGTATCTCATCCATAACAAAATGTCAGAAAAGCAAGTGCTGAACATATATATAACTGAGTCGGATATAGTACACATCTGGTGAGAATATAAGCCTACTACAAAAACTGATAATAGCGCAGAAAAATCAGATAGACTAAGCAGCATCTATCTGAGAAAAACATCTCCATCTCCAGGTGGCAGGCCTCTAGGGTCAAGCATACTCTGAGGGTGTCTCCTCGAGCTCCTCCTCTATAGCACATCTGGCCTCCTGATCAGGGCCGTACACAGTGGGGTAGAAAGCCTCGTCTAGATCTGGCAGGGAACCAGGTCCTCAGTGGGACATAACAAGATATAGAAAATAACATGCCATGTATGTAAATACTGAATAAAGAAAATAAATACAGGGTGCTAACCATTCTAAGTGAAATGCAAGTAAGACCTTGTAGTACGCATGGGAATATGTTGGCTAGACATACGCTGACATAATTCACCAATCGTGGTGACTGGCTAGTATATGTGTCGTATGCCCCCTGACTCAAGGGTACTCTGCAATCGACCATCACTGGTACGAAGGTATAAAATATTTATGGAGGGGGTGTCTCATACGTCTACTAGTTATCTTTCCCACCCAATGAAACTAAATATCAAGTCGTAATTTTCCTGAATTATTCTAATCCGTGATGTGGGTCACACGTACTGGTAGCTAATCAAACACGCAGCTCGCATCCCAATATGCATTGCAACCATGTTACGTGTTCCCGTGATAGGGTCTAGGAGAATATTAGAATACTCTCACAGTTGTTGGTGAGTCTGTAATATTATGTTAATTGTCAATCATATCAGCTGACTGTACCCAAGGCAGTCTCAGGTAATCATGGTATATGAAATTCAGGAACAAAGCAGATATCAATAATTGAATTTAAACATTAACTTGGCAAGGTATACTTGCCTACTCCCTGATAGTGTTGATAACCTGATCTCAGGTTTGGAGGTGCTTGTGACAAGGGGTCACTAGCTGTGCTGGAGTTGGTTTCTGTTAAAACAGATAGGGTTCGTGAATATTATGGTTGTAATATAAAGCATATATATATACTTATATACATATATAATATAGATATATATATAGTATGTATATATATATAGATATAATATATATAACAGTATATATAGCATATGAAGAACAGAAAAATACAGGTATGTATATATATTAATTATAATAGTAGCAGGGTATATCCACTGCTCTATATATAATATAATAATCAGGGTATATCCTCTGATATATAATATAAATAAATAAAAATGAATTGACTGTGCAGGAATGTAAATATATCTTATATAGTACATAATATAGATAATATATATATATATATATATACATATATATAATAAATTAAAGGACATTGCGAGAAATGTAAATTTACATATATATAAGCTGTATTATCCAGCAATAGATAGTATAAATATATATATATAATATATGTACTGTATATCCAGTACTATGTTATTAATTATATATAATAATATATATATAAATAAGTGCATATAAATAAATAAATAAATAAAAGAAAATGCATAGTATATATATTCATACATATATAAATATAACAGTAATAATATAACATATATATAATATGATATATATATAAACATAACATTTATATAAATATATGAATACATATATTTATATATATTACATATATATAATTATATAAGTAAAACAGAATTAAAAATACATATATACATATTAAATATTATTATATATAACATATGAATAATATGTTATATATATAACTATTATATAATAATAATATATAACATCTAAATAAATATGTTATATATAACTATATACATAAGTATATATACTTATATTTTATATATAATAATAATATATAGTGTACATATACTGTATTTATACAGTTTATTAAATATAATATCTATTATATATTATAGATATACATATATATATATATACATATATATATATACATATACATATACATGTAGTAATATATGTATAAATATATATATATTAGGTTTAGATATTATACCCTCTGACATGTGAGGTCCACACGTCGTCGACGGCGGGAGGACGGCGGCGGAGCTGGCCGGAGGCGGCCGGAGGAGCGGCAACAGCAGCAGTGGCTGCTAGCAGCAGCAGCAGCAGCAGCTTGTGGGAGCTACGGCGGCGGCTGCGGCGGAGTAGGCGGCGGTGCAGGATGGGGGAACGGCGGAGGGAGGAGTGGCGGTCAGGTTGGTGGTGGTGGCGGAGGTCCACGACGGCGGTGGTGGAGGCTAGAGGCCGTCGGAGGTGGAGGTGGTGGTGTAGTCGAGAGTTGGGCCGGGGCACTGTGGAGGTGAGGGCGGCCGGAGGGAGCATCGTGGGGCAGTGAGGGGGTGGTCGTCGGAGAGAGGAGGTCGGGGCGAGTCGGATGGTGTGGTTGGTGACGGTGCTCGGTGGCCGAAGGCGGCGCAGGGGGTGGTTCGGGTGGTGGTGGCAGTGGGTGGTGATGTTGGGGGTTTGGGGTTGCGGGGGCTGTGGCCGGCGGAGCAGGGTGGTGCAGGCGGTGGGGCTTGGCCGGAGGGGAGAGAGGGTTAGGGCGGAGGGTTGGCCGGAGTTGGGTGGCCGGCGGTGGTCGGAGGGGAGAGCTATGGAGTTTGAAAGGGGGAGGGTTAGGATTTATATAGGGGTTGGGGTGAGTGGCAGTTTTGTAATTATGGAGAAATTCAGGGGCATTTGGGTAATTTCGATTTTTGGGATATTTTTGACTGAATTCTCTGGATATTTGGGTGGGTCCCATGCCACCTATTGTCTAGCCAATGAGGGTATGCCACCTCATAATCATTTTTTGCATAAAAACCCCTAACTTTCATAATTTGCATAAAAGCCTAAATTTGGTATTTTGCGTAATTTTGCAATTTACCTGTTTTAAAAATACTGATTTCCTAAAATTCTGAATTGTACAAAAATGAGGGAAACAGCTGGGGAAAATGTTTTGGACAGTGTGGGGTGAGTCTAGGCAGAGGCAGGGTCTGATTTCTAAGTGATACATATCCTCGTTTTTATTATTTAATAAATACTGTGCATGGTGTTCACTAATTATTTTGAGGCAGTTAGGGTCATAATTTTTCTACGGTGTCAATACGATAATTGTAATATAATTAGATTAGAATATTATCGTATTTTTCTTTGGGCAAAACAGGTGCCTACTGGTCCTCAAATCCCTAGGGTACAGAGGTGGGAAAAGAGCAAAAATTTAAATAGGAAATAAATACGTACGTCTGTAACGATATTTGTGCGACTAAAACGATGTACCAAACAAGGTTTCTGGGAGTTGCACAAAATACAGGAAAAGTAGTCTAACAAGTCTAGGGCAGGTATGTGGAATTTGTTTAGGGTTAACAGCTAGTGTAATATCCTAATTAATTGTGTAATGAACAGGTGCACAATCAACGGATTATATAATTAATAAATTTTTAAAAAGTTGCAATAATTCTCATTAGTCTAAACTAATCCTAAATTACTGAAATCTGGTCGAGGGAGTTTACATATTTCTTCTAAGTCCAACCTGGCCTTCGAATTATCTTTCGTCTTCTCCTTTACCTCCATTATAGTATTAATTATGTTATCAAACACATTCTTCTCGATATGCATGACATCAAGGTTATGTCTGATCAGATTGGTGCTCCAATATGACAGAACCTAGAATATACTCCTCTTCGTCCAGTTATGGCTGCGACCAAATCCGTCACACTTGTACCCCATAGCAGGCTCTTCGATAGCACTTGGTAAATCTTTTACCTCTTTCCATATCGTGTATCCGGGCCACCTTGGTGGTGGATTGGCCTTCTCCACAACGCCCGTGCGAAAAGCATTCCTGTTCCTCCGGTACGGATGATCCTTCGGCAGAAATTATCGATGACAATCGAAGAAGCACGGTTTGCCTCCATGTTTTAAACGGAGAGCCTTAGTACGGTCCATGCAATATGGACATGAGAGACGACCATGAGAGACGACCATGAGTGCTCCATCCCGATAATATTCCATAGGCCGAAAAGTTGTTGATTGTAAATCCCCTCGACCAAAATTGGGGTTAATTAACTTAAATAGTATAATTAGGGTTAATTAGTTTAAATTAAGATTTATTATACAAAGTATTAATATTTGTGCAGTGTTTTGTTATTTAGGACACATTATCGTTGTCCCGATATTTAGGACACTACCCTAGCTGTTACCCTGAAATAAATTCCATACACTTGGCCTAGACAAACTAACCTACCATAATGACCCTTGTGCAACCACCGGATACTAATTTTTGTGCCTGATTTAGTCGCATAAAAGTCGTTACAAAGGTCCGTACGTAAATTAAATAAATTGTGTATTTACGTTAGTTGTCCGTTCCAATCGAAATTGAGACCCAACCTCAACCCGTTTTGACCAACCCCGATTATGACATTATTATACTCTGAGCCTACTACACCAATGACGCTTGTGCCACCCAATTTAGACCCCCTGTATTTATTAAATTCATTTAGGGACACCCGGTGCATTAATTATGAATTAATTAATGTAGTGACCTAACCCCACTTAAATTAGACCCAACTCCAACCCAACCCACACATACACCCACAAGCCTCATACAAAACACTACACCATTCTAGCCTAATACAAAATACCAAACATGGTATTTTGTCACATCAAATCCATAATTCCAGAATTTGTGCAAATTCCAAATTCTTCAGGGGCCTTTGTGCAAAATTGCAATGAGGTGCCCCCCCTCATTGGCCCAACCACATGGAGAAAGGAACATACACTATTTGACCGGTCACCATGTATTTTCTCCCCATTTTTCATGTCCTTGCATCAATTTTTGGGAAGCAATCATGACCCTACATTTCAAATATTTTGATCCTAGCCCCATGTCTAACATGTGGAGAGCCTCCTCACACAACCCTAGGCATGCTAGCAGCCGACCCTAATCCCAAGGCAGCCCCCCCACTCTCTCTCCTACATATAGGGTACCTTACATCACATTAATAGACACACAAACCTAGAAATATACAAAACAAAACCCTAGTTCTAAACCTCAGCCCCCAGCCCGATTACCCCTGTCCATCACCCGCAGCCCTCTTCCTGCCAGCCATCGCCTCCGGCGACCCCCGCAAGGACTCTCCCCCTCCGGCGACCCTTTCCCTACCTCCAGCCACCGCCACCCGCCACCTCGACGCTTACAGCCACCGCCAGAACCTCCATCCTCGACCCGAGCTCACCCCTCCCCGAGCTCGAGCCTACCACCCGAAGACCCCCCGACTCGCTGCCGCTGCACACCCTGCCGCCAAACTCCACCGACCTCCTCCCCAGTCAACCACCTCAGTCCCCGCCAAGTCTCAGCCCCGGTCGACGCCTCAGCTGGCCGCCCTCGCCCCGCAGCATAGACGACCACAAGCCGCTGCTGCTGCTGCCGGCCTCCCCGAGCGCTACCGGAGCTCCGCCCGGCCACCCCCGCCGTCGACGACCAGTCACCGAATCCCCCTCGACCTCACCTACGTATAGGTATATTATTTTATGTATTTATACTATCATTTTTATACGTATTTAGGTTGCAATGATTATATACATGTATATATAGGTTTCTGTATTTTATCTAGTATTTAAATATGTATTTACTGTATAAATATATATACATATACTGTATTCAGTTGTATAATATAAGTATATATGTATTTGTGATTCATATTATATATAGGATATAGTATGTATTGTGTACATGAGTTTAATATCTAATATGTATAAGCATATAAATATATATATATAGTATTCCTTATTTCTTAGTATTTATGTATATACTTATGTGTATACACTGTATTACTGTATTCTTAGTATATTTTATATATAATAAAAATATATATGTATGTATTTCATGATAACATAGTATGCAATATATACTTGTATTTAAATACTTTATATATATTAATATCTAATATGTATATGTATATATATATATATATATATATATATATATATATATATATATATATATATATATATATATATATATATATATATATATATATTTTACAAATACAATTTTTTTTTGATATGTTATGTAATTATTATATGTTGTATATATATAAATATATATATACTTGTATGTATTAAATATAGTATATATTAGAATATATTATATATGAGTACATTATACATTGTGTGTATATACATATAAATATATATGTATTTAACTATATATATGTGTGTATATGTGTATTTATGTACATAAATTGTATTTAAATATATGTATATGTGTAGGTATATGTATAAAATTATATATGTATGATATTATGTATTTATCTATTATATACATATATATGAAATTGTTAATATGTGTATATATACATATGTATTGGTGTGTTATTAAGTAAAATATAAAGATGCTATTTTAAATGCACTATTAAACATACATATTATTTTAGTATATTTAGAAATGTATTAGTGTACATATATATATATATATATATATATATATATATATATATATATATATATATATATATATATATATATATATCCTACATGGTCCCACTAGATGTACAGTCAAGATCTACGTCAGTGTAATGCTACAAGTAGTATGTTTTAGTCATACTATTGTAAGTGTCTGATGTTGATATTATTATATTACATATAGGATTGCTGGACCGTACAGCCGAGGCTTCTGGAGCAGGACATTAGCTTTCGCAGCTATCCGACACAGGCAAGTATACCTTGCTGGATTACTGTTTAAATTAAATGATAAATATTGCAATATACATAAACTGTGCGCGTCCGATATTGACTCGGGTGCAGTCGACGAATGCGTCGATGAGTAGTGTGCTTGACCTAGCTGCTAGCTGACTCACCTACTACTGTGAGGATATTTTGATATCTTTCTAGACCGTGACACTTTACACGTATCACGATGGTACATTCATATTGGGATGCTAGTCCCCGTACTCGATTCGTTATCGGTGCGTAAGACATAGGGGTTGGGGTGAGTGGCAGTTTTGTAATTATAGGGAAATTCAGGGGCATTTGGGTAATTTCGATTTTTGGGATATTTTTGACTGAATTCTCTGGATATTTGGGTGGGTCCCATGCCACCTATTGTCTAGCCAATGAGGGTATGCCACCTCATAATCATTTTTTGCATAAAAACCCCTAACTTTCATAATTTGCATAAAAGCCTAAATTTGGTATTTTGCATAATTTTGCAATTTACCTGTTTTAAAAATACTGATTTCCTAAAATTCTGAATTGTACAAAAATGAGGGAAACAGCTGGGAAAAATGTTTTGGACAGTGTGGGGTGAGTCTAGGCAGAGGCAGGGTCTGATTTCTAAGTGATAAAGATCCTCGTTTTTATTATTTAATAAATACTGTGCATGGTGTTCACTAATTATTTTGAGGCAGTTAGGGTCATAATTTTTCTACGGTGTCAATACGATAATTGTAATATAATTAGATTAGAATATTATCGTATTTTTCTTTGGGCAAAACAGGTGCCTACTGGTCCTCAAATCCCTAGGGTACAGAGGTGGGAAAAGAGCAAAAATTTAAATAGGAAATAAATACGTACGTCTGTAACGATATTTGTGCGACTAAAACGATGTACCAAACAAGGTTTCTGGGAGTTGCACAAAATACAGGAAAAGTAGTCTAACAAGTCTAGGGCAGGTATGTGGAATTTGTTTAGGGTTAACAGCTAGTGTAATGTCCTAATTAATTGTGTAATGAACAGGTGCACAATCAACGGATTATATAATAAATAAATTTTTAAAAAGTTGTAATGATTCTCATTAGTCTAAACTAATCCTAAATTACTGAAATCTGGTCGAGGGAGTTTACATATTTCTTCTAAGTCCAACCTGGCCTTCGAATTATCTTTCGTCTTCTCCTTTACCTCCATTATAGTATTAATTATGTTATCAAACACATTCTTCTCGATATGCATGACATCAAGGTTATGTCTAATCAGATTGGTGCTCCAATATGACAGAACCTAGAATATACTCCTCTTCGTCCAGTTATGGCTGCGACCAAATCCGTCACACTTGTACCCCATAGCAGGCTCTTCGATAGCACTTGGTAAATCTTTTACCTCTTTCCATATCGTGTATCCGGGCCACCTTGGTGGTGGATTGGCCTTCTCCACAACGCCCGTGCGAAAAGCATTCCTGTTCCTCCGGTACGGATGATCCTTCGGCAGAAATTATCGATGACAATCGAAGAAGCACGGTTTGCCTCCATGTTTTAAACGGAGAGCCTTAGTACGGTCCATGCAATATGGACATGAGAGACGACCATGAGAGACGACCATGAGTGCTCCATCCCGATAATATTCCATAGGCCAAAAAGTTGTTGATTGTAAACCCCCTCGACCAAAATTCAGGGTTAATTAACTTAAATAGTATAATTAGGGTTAATTAGTTTAAATTAAGATTTATTATACAAAGTATTAATATTTGTGCAGTGTTTTGTTATTTAGGACACATTATCGTTGTCCCGATATTTAGGACACTACCCTAGCTGTTACCCTGAAATAAATTCCATACACTTGGCCTAGATAAACTAACCTACCATAATGACCCTAGTGCAACCACCAGATACTAATTTTTGTGCCTGATTTAGTCGCATAAAAGTCGTTACAAAGGTCCGTACGTAAATTAAATAAATTGTGTATTTACGTTAGTTGTCCGTTCCAATCGAAATTGAGACCCAACCTCAACCCGTTTTGACCAACCCCGATTATGACATTATTATACTCTGAGCCTACTACACCAATGATGCTTGTGCCACCCAATTTAGACCCCCTGTATTTATTAAATTCATTTAGGGACACCCGGTGCATTAATTATGAATTAATTAATGTAGTGACCTAACCCCACTTAAATTAGACCCAACTCCAACCCAACCCACACATACACCCACAAGCCTCATACAAAACACTACACCATTCTAGCCTAATACAAAATACCAAACATGGTATTTTGTCACATCAAATCCATAATTCCAGAATTTGTGCAAATTCCAAATTCTTCAGGGGCCTTTGTGCAAAATTGCAATGAGGTGCCCCCCTCATTGGCCCAACCACATGGAGAAAGGAACATACACTATTTGACCGGTCACCATGTATTTTCTCCCCATTTTTCATGTCCTTGCATCAATTTTTGGGAAGCAATCATGACCCTACATTTCAAATATTTTGATCCTAGCCCCATGTCTAACATGTGGAGAGCCTCCTCACACAACCCTAGGCATGCTAGCAGCCGACCCTAATCCCAAGGCAGCCCCCCCACTCTCTCTCCTACATATAGGGTACCTTACATCACATTAATAGACACACAAACCTAGAAATATACAAAACAAAACCCTTGTTCTAAACCTCAGCCCCCAGCCCGATTACCCCTGTCCATCACCCGCAGCCCTCTTCCTGCCAGCCATCGCCTCCGGTGACCCCCGCAAGGACTCTCCCCCTCCGGCGACCCTTTCCCTACCTCCAGCCACCGCCACCCGCCACCTCGACGCTTACAGCCACCGCCAGAACCTCCATCCTCGACCCGAGCTCACCCCTCCCCGAGCTCGAGCCGACCACCCGAAGACCCCCCGACTCGCTGCCGCTGCACACCCTGCCGCCAAACTCCACCGACCTCCTCCCCAGTCAACCACCTCAGTCCCCGCCAAGTCTCAGCCCCGGTCGACGCCTCAGCTGGCCGCCCTCGCCCCCGCAGCATAGACGACCACAAGCCGCTGCTGCTGCTGCCGGCCTCCCCGAGCGCTACCGGAGCTCCGCCCGGCCACCCCCGCCGTCGACGACCAGTCACCGAATCCCCCTCGACCTCACCTACGTATAGGTATATTATTTTATGTATTTATACTATCATTTTTATACGTATTTAGGTTGCAATGATTATATACATGTATATATAGGTTTCTGTATTTTATCTAGTATTTAAATATGTATTTACTGTATAAATATATATACATATACTGTATTCAGTTGTATAATATAAGTATATATGTATTTGTGGTTCATATTATATATAGGATATAGTATGTATTGTGTACATGAATTTAATATCTAATATGTATAAGCATATAAATATATATATATAGTATTCCTTATTTCTTAGTATTTATGTATATACTTATGTGTATACACTGTATTACTGTATTCTTAGTATATTTTATATATAATAAAAATATATATGTATGTATTTTATGATAACATAGTATGCAATATATACTTGTATTTCAGATCTCTGCCGACGAGAGGATGCAGCAGCCAGAGGGCCAGACATCGCAGACGATCCTGATGCAGCACTTCGAGGGACAGACCTCGAGGGCCACTCCGATGCCGCAGTTCGAGAGGCCAACATCCGAGGAGACACCGATGAGGCAGCCGGAGGTACCACTAACACCACCTCTACCGTTTCTACCTCAGATGCCACCAGCGGAGGGACAGCCCCAGATGATACAGTTCTTTCAGACGATGATGCAGGCACAGTAGCATCAGACGGAGACCCTGAGACAGGGCCTGATGGCGGTACTGGAGAGGGCACCTGCCCAAGCAGCAACACCAGCACCAGTACCTGCACCTGTCCAGCCAGTGGGCACTGTATGAGGCTTCCGACAGATGAGTCCGAGAACCTTCTCGGGCAAGGAGACTGCAGAGGAGATCTCAGACTAGGTCTCCAATACTGAGATACTACTGGAGGGTTCGCAGCTACACCCCGACCTCTGGATGACCACGGTGAGGGCCTAACTCACAGTCAACGCCCATCATTGGTGGGATTCTATGGAGTATAGCGTCAGCAGGACGCAGACTTGGGAAGAGTTTCTGGAGTACTTCAATGTGAAGTATTTCCCCGCTACGGTGAGGAACGCCCTGTACTCCCAGTTCCTGCACCTAGAGGAAGAAAATTTGACCGTGGACGCCTACGACGCGGAGTTCAGCCGACTCAGCCGATTCGGTGCAGCCCTGATCCCCAACAACCTGGAGAAGGCCAGAAGATTCCACCACGGCCTCTCCTTTGAGCTGCAGAGGTATACCACTACTCAGGCGAGGATCTCTTATGAAGAGGTCCTATCAGAGGCGAGGATCCAGGAGGCCATAGGCGGAGGAGCGAGACGTTCCAGTGCGAACGTACCAGCCAGAGTCCAGCACGAAGCAGGAGGACCAATCCGTCGTCCAGGAGCGCAGGCGCAGCAGAGGACAGTGACTTACCAGCAGAAGGAGCTTCCGACTTATCACTTTTGTGGCAAGAGGGGACACATCGTCAGAGACTGCCGAAAGAAGCTCGGGCTCTGCATGGTCTGTGGAGCGAGCCAGCACCTTGCCAGAGACTGCCCACAGCGCAGAGATGCAGCACCCCAGACAGGGTAGAGGCCAGCAGCACCACCCTTGAGGATACTACCCCCAGCAGGAGGTCAGCGTCCACCAGCTATCGGAGGACAACAGAGAGGACCACCCTTTGTCCCATAGGAGGTATATTTCAACCAGGCCCGACAGCAGGCTGGAGGGCAGAGGCACGAGAAAGCCTTTGCTTTAGCCACTATCGAGGAGGAACCAGAAGGGGAGGCGATTACAGGTACAATTTTAGTTGCATCATTACCTGCAACTGCACTGTTTGATTCTGGAGCTACACTGTCTTTCATATCTAGTAGCTTTGTAGCAATGCATAAAGTAGCAACTTTTCCCTTACCTAAGAGTTGGAAGATTCTTACCGGAGAAGGCATCGTACCGGTTACCAGCACCATTAGAACGTGCTCGGTAGTAGTTTGTGGTAGAGAGATGAGAGCACGATTTTTGGTACTCCTAATGCCAACTTTCGACGTTGTTCTGGGCATGGACTGGTTAAGCCAGTACAATGTCGTACTAGATTGCCGGAAGGATAGCGTTACTTTTAGACTGCCAGGACACCCGGAGTTCGAGTACATGCGGGGCACCATCGAGCGAGGAGTAGGATAGACAGCTGGAGCTTACATTGCTATGGAGACGGCACCCCCAGAAATTATTGCAGAGTTCGAGGATGTTTTCACAGAGGAGTTGCCAGGCCTACCGCCTGATAGAGATGTAGAGTTCACTATTGAGCTAGTACCTGGAGCAGCACCGGTATCTTCAAATGTGTACCGATTGGCATAGAAGGAGCTTGACGAGCTAAAGCTACAACTAGAGGAGTTGTAGATCAAGAGATTCGTCCGTCCTAGTGTATCACTCTGGGAGCACCAGTATTGTTTGTACCAAAGAAGGACGGGATATTCCGGATGTGCATTGATTACAGAGCCCTTAATGCTTTGACTATTAAGAACAAGTACCCTCTACCGCGGATCGACTATCTGTTCGACCAGCTGACAGGAGCAGTGCTGTTCACGAAGATCAACTTGAGATCGGGCTACCATAAGGTAAAGGTGTGAAGGGAAGACATTCCAAAGACAGCATTTAGGACTCGTTATGGTCACTATGAGTTCTTAGTGATACCTTTTGGATTGACAAATACGCCTGCTGTGTTTATGAACCTGATGAACAGAGTCTTTCACCAGTACCTGGACCAGTTCGTGGTAGTCTTCATCGACGACATCTTGGTCTATTCGAAGAGCCACGAGGAGCACGGGGAGCACTTGAGGCTAGTGTTAGAGACGCTGAGACGAGAGAGGCTTTATGCCAAGCTAAGAAAGTACGAGTTTCTCCTAGATCGTGTTACATTTCTTGGACACGTTATCTCGGGAGACAACATTTCGGTAGATCCCGCGATGATTTCGTCAGTAGAGACGTGGCCGACCCCTACCAACGTCTCGGAGGTGAGGAGTTTCCTAGGACTTGTCGGATATTACCGGAGGTTCGTAGAGAACTTTGCAAGGATCGCAGATCCGATGACCCGCTTGACCCACAAGGATCAGGAGTTCACCTGGACAGAGGAGTGTCAGACGGCATTCGATGAGCTGAAGAAGCGTCTGACCACAGCACCCATCTTGACCATACCTTCTGGACCCGGAGGATTCGTGATCTATAGCGATGCATCCGGGAAAAGATTAGGATGCGTCTTGATGCAACATGGGAAGGTTGTGGCCTATGCCTCTAGGCAACTGAGGACCCATGAGAAGAACTATCCTACCCACGACTTGGAGCTTGTCGCAGTGATCTTTGCTTTGAAGCTTTGGAGGCACTACCTGTACGGAGAGCGCGTAGAGATTTTCACCGATCACAAGAGCCTGAAGTACGTCTACACCCAGAAGGACCTGAACCAGAGGCAGAGACGTTGGCTCAAAGTGATGGCGGACTTCGAGATTGAGCTACAATACTATCCAGGAAAGGATAATGTGGTAGCCGATGCTTTAAGAAGGAAGCCCATAGCATTTTTCCTGACTACCCAATAACATCTGTTGAGAGATCTAGAACAGTTAGGTATCGAAGTCATTATGCCCGGAGTAGACGGCCAGATGTCGAGTTTTCAGGTGCAATCGACATTGGTGGAGAGAGTCAAGGCTACGTTACCGCCAGATGCCAGATTTCAGAGGCTTCGACAGAGGACAGAGGCTGGAATACAGACAGGACTGCATATACACGAGGACGGGACTTTGAGATGTGGAGATCATCTCTATGTTCCGAATGGAGAGCTTCGCCAGGAGCTGATGATGGAGGCGCACAGTTCGACCTATTCTATTCATCCAGGAGGCACGAAGATGTACCGAGACCTGAGGCAGTACTATTGGTGGCATGGTATAAAATGAGAGATAGCTCACTTTGTGGCTAAGTGTCTGGTGTGTCAGCAAGTCAAGGCTGAGCATCAGAGGTCTGCCGGATTACTTCAACCGCTCTCGATACCAGAGTGGAAATGGGAGCACATCACCATGGACTTCGTTACGGGTTTCCCGAGAAGTTCTAGTGGTCGCAATGCGGTATGGGTAATCGTAGATAGACTCACCAAGTCTGCCTACTTTTTATCCTTCAGGGTTGGGCAATCTAAGGAAGTCTTGGCAGACATGTACATGAGGGAGATTGTGCTATTGCGTGGAGTGCCAGTTAGTATCGTGTCTGACAGGGACACGAGGTTCACATCGTACTTTTGGAGGAGTATGTAAGAGAGTCTTGGTACCCGCCTAAAGTTCAGTACTTCGTACCACCCGCAGACAGATGGCAAATTCGAGCGCACCGTTCAGACGCTGGAGGACATGTTGAGGGCATGCATGCTTGACTTCAGCGGTTCATGGGAGGACCACTTGCACTTGGTCAAATTTTCCTACAATAATAGCTATTAGGCGAGCATCCAGATGGATCCCTACGAGGCATTGTATGGTGGGAAGTGTCGTTCCCCAGTATGTTGGAGCGATGTATGCGAGAGGCAAATTCTAGGGCCAGAGTTGGTCGTCCGTACAGTGGAGAAGGTGAAAAAGATCCAAGGGCATCTACGAGCAGTACAGGACAGGCAGAAGCATTGGGCTAATGTGCATCGACGACCCCTAGAGTTCCAGGTGGGAGAACATGTGTTCCTGAAGATCTCACCTACCAGAGGAACTATCAGATTTGGAGGCAGAGGGAAGCTGAGTCCGAGGTACATCGGACCATTCGATGTGCTAGAGCGCGTCGGAGAAGTTGCTTATAGATTGGCCTTGCCGCACACACTAGAAGGAGTTCACGACGTCTTCTATGTATCTCAGCTGAGGAGGTATATACCGGATCCGAGTCATATGCTTGACCACTCGGAGATCACAGTCGGTCCGAGTTTGTTATACCAGGAAGATCCAATAGAGATCCTAGACCGAAGCAAGAAGGTACTGCGAGGCCAGACTATCCCTCTAGTTCGTGTCGCATGGAGGCATCATGCACCAGGTGAATCAACCTGGGAATGAGAGGATGATATTCAGCAACACTTTCCCCATCTCTTCTAAGGCCTAGGTACGTGATAGCATTTTATTTTAATCAATAGTTTTTCTATATGTCTGTTTTAATTTCGAGGACGAAATGCTCTAAGGAGGGTATGTTGTAAACCCCCTCGACCAAAATTTAGAGTTACTTAACTTAAATAGTATAATTAGGGTTAATTAGTTTAAATTAAGATTTATTATAGAAAGTATTAATATTTATGCAGTGTTTAGTTATTTAGGACACATTACTGTTGTCCCGATATTTAGGATACTACCCTAGCTGTTACCCTGAAACAAATTCTATACACTTGGCCTAGATATACTAACCTACCATAATGACCCTTGTGCAACCCCCGGATACTGATTTTTGTGCCTGATTTTAGTCGCACAAAAGTCGTTACAAACGTCCGTACGTAAATTAAATAAATTACGTATTTATGTTCTTTGTCCGTTCCAATCGAAATTGAGACCCAACCTCAACCCGTTTTGACCAACCCCGATCATGACATTATTATACTCTGAGCCTACCATACCAATGACGCTTTTGCCACCCAATTTAGACCCCCTGTATTTATTAAATTAATTTAGGGACACCCGGTGCATTAATTATGAATTAATTAATGTAGTGACCTAACCCCACTTAAATTAGACCAAACTCCAACAAAACCTACACATACACCCACAAGCTTCATAAAAAATACCATACACCATTCTAGACCAATATAAAACACCAAACATGGTCTTTTGTCACATCAAATCCACAATTCCAGAATTTGTGCAATTTCCAAATTATTCAGGGGCCTTTGTGCAAAATTGCAATGAGGTGCCCCCCTCATTGGCCCAACCACATGGAGAAAGGAACCTACACTCTTTGACCGGTCACCATGTATTTTTTCTCCATTTTTTATGTCCTTGCATCAAATTTTGGGAAACAATCATGACCCTACATTTCAAATGTTTTGATCCTAGCCCCATGTCTAACATGTGGAGAGCCTCCTCACACAACCCTAGGTATGCTAGCAGCCGACCCTAATCCCAAGGCAGCCCCCCACTCTCTCTCCTACATGTAGGGTACCTTACATCACATTAATGGACACACAAACTTAAAAATATACAAAACAAAACCCTAGTTCTAAACCTCAGCCCCCAGCCCGATTACCCCTGCCCATCACCCGCAGCCCCCTTCCGGCTAGCCACCGCCTCCGGCGACCCCGTAAGGACCCGACCCCCTCCGACGACCCTTTCCCTACCTCCAGCCACCGCCACCTGCCACCTCGACGCCTACAGCCACCGCCAGAATCTCCATCCTCGACCCGAGCTTACCCCTCCCCGAGCTCGAGCCGACCACCCGAAGACCCCCCGACTCACCGCTGCTGCACACCCGGTCGCCCAACTCCACCGACATCCTCCCCAGTCAACCACCTCCGTCCCCGCCGAGTCTCAGCCCCTGTCGACGCCTTTGCTGGCCGCCCTCGCCCCCGCAGCACAGACGACCACAAGTCGCTGCTGTTGCTGCCGGCCTCCCAGAGCGCTGCCGGAGCTCCGCCGGCCACCCCCACCATCGATGATCAGTCACCGGATCCCCCTCGGCCTCGCCTACGTATAGGTATATTATTTTATATATTTATACTATCATTTTTATATGTATTTAGGTTACAATGATTATATACATGTATATATATAGGTTTCTGTATTTTATCTAGTATTTAAATATGTATTTACTGTATAAATATATATACATATACTGTATTCAGTTTTATAATATAAGTATATATGTATTTGTGGTTCATATTATATATAGGATATAGTATGTATTGTGTACATGAATTTAATACTTTATATATGTTAATATCTAATATGTATAAGCATATAAATATATATATAGTATTCCTTATTTCTTAGTATTTATGTATATAGTTATGTGTATACACTGTATTACTGTATTCTGAGTATATTTTATATATAATAAAAATATATATGTATGTATTTCATGATAAATAGTATATATATACATAGTATGCAATATATACTTGTATTTAAATACTTTATATATATTAATATCTAATATGTATATATATAGAAATATATTTTTGTATTGATATATTATATAATTGTTATATGTTGTATATATATAAATATATATACTTTATGTACTTAGTATATTTGTAGTGTGTATAGTAGGAATTAAATAAATATATAAATATATATAAATATATATATACTTGTATGTATTAAATATAGTATATATTAGTATATATTATATATAAGTATATTATACATTGTGTGTATATACATATAAATATATATGTATTTAACTATATATATATGTTGTATATGTATATTTATGTACATAAATTGTATCTAAATATATGTATATGTATAGAATTATATATGTATGATATTATGTATTTATCTATTATATACATATATATGAAATTGTTAATATGTGTATATATACATATGTATTGGTGTGTTATTAAGTAAAATATAAAGATGCTATTTTAAATGTATTATTAAACATACATATTATTTTAGTATATTTAGATATGTATTAGTGTACATATATGTATATATAAGATATATATATATATATAAATATATGTCCTATATGGTCCCACTAGATGTACAGTCAAGATCTGCGTCAGTGTAATGCTACAAGTAGTATGTTTTAGTCATACTATTGTAAGTATCTGATGTTGATATTATTATATTATATATAGGATTGCTGGACCGTACAGCCGAGGCTTCAGGAGCAGGATATTGGCTTTCGCAGCTATCCGACACAGGCAAGTATACCTTGCTGGATTACTGTTTAAATTAAATGATAAATGTTGCAATATACATAAACTGTGCGCGTCCGAGATTGACTCGGGTACAGTCGACGAATGCGTCGATGAGTAGTATACTTGACCTAGCTGCTAGCTGACTCACCTACTATTGTGAGGATATTTTGATATCTTCCTAGACCGTGACACTTTACACGTATCACGATGGTACATTTATATTGGGATGCGGTTCTACGTACCCGATTCGCTATCGGTGCGTACGACATGCATCACGGACTAGCACGTAATCTAGAGTAATATAATTAGATGTGACTTGGCATATAGATACGGGATACTTACGTCGTATATTCGACTTGTGTATCCACATTGGACGGGGAGGAAAACTGATAAACGTATAGGATACACACATCGGACTCCATGATATCCAGAGGAGCCACAGACCCGATGACTTCCTATATTCAGACACCGCGCTCTTCGGAGTGTTACGGACGTATATACATTACAGATACCTCATTCTTCGGAATAATGGACGTTACATGATCAGATACCATGCTCTTCAGAGTTTGGATGTTATGTCTACACCTACCTATACGTTTCGAGGTTGTCCTTACATTGCATTCACTTAGATAGTTAGCACACCCCCTTTATTTTATTCAGTACTATATCTGGCATATATTTTCTATCTTGTTACGTCCCTCTGAGGACCTGGTTATCTTCCAGATCTGGATGAGGTATATTATCCCACTGTGTATGGACCAGGAGTGGAGACGAGATACGCTCTTGAGGAGGAGCTAGAGGTCCTACCATCGGAGTTTTCCTGATCATCTTGGTAGGCCTTCCGCCTAGGACTGGAGCTTCTTATCTAGTTAGCAGTTATTTCAGTAACACTCTTATTTCAGTCTTTAGTACTCTATTTTCATCATTTGTAGTAGGTTTGTTCCCACCGGACATATGTTGGTTTGTACTATGACATTCGACTATGTTCTAGTCTTTCATTTCAGTATTTTACTTGCTATATTTGTGGATAAGATTAGACTCTGCCTGTTGTTGATATTAGACTTGTTAGATTTAGGACAGCGTAGCATGCTTCGTGAGGATCCATTAAATTAGGATATCCTCGGAGATGTGTCAGCTGGCCAATGCCACATGGCCCAGTTCCATATATTTTGGGACTGGGGCGTGACATTGATGGTCAATATAAGTGCTGCCCTCATCCAAAATTTTGCTTTCTAGAAACATCGTACGTGTTGGTACCTACTTTCCACAGCTGATTCAACTTATCTATCAAAGGCTGTAAATACACATCGATGTTCCTCTTCGGATTGTTCGGACCCTGAATAATAATGGTTAGGAACATATACAGAGTCTTCATGCACATCCATGGTGGTAGATTGTACGAAGTGACGATCACAGGCCAATATGAATATTGGGAGCCTGAAAGTCCGAATGGGGTAAAACCGTCAGATGAGAGCCCCAATCTGACATTACTCAGATCCGAAGCAAAATCTGATACTCTCGATCAAAGTGCTTCCATGCTTATCCATCGGATGGATGATCCAATACTCATTTGATCTATTTTTGCCTGTGCCAACTCATGTTTTCTGCAGTCTCCTTAACCATAAATAACCTCTGCAACCACGGCGTCAGAGGCAAGTAGTGCATCGAATCGGTGGGCTTCCTTGCACCAACAGACTTTTCTCTACCAGTGGCCTTGTAGCGATCAGCACCACAGAATCTGCATGCATCTTCATCATTGTCATCTTTGTAGTACAACATGTACCCATTGCGATATGCATCAATTTTCTCGTATCCCATCCAGAGAGATCTCACCATCCTCTTAGATAAGTCTTTAGGAAACTTTGCACCCTCGGGCAAGATCTCTATAATCAAATCGATCAGTCAATTATAGCATTCTTGCGATATGTTAAAATCAGACTTGATGCTCAACAATCTTGTAACCACCTCCAACGGTGAATGATCCTCACAACCAGGATATAATGGAGTCCTTGCATTATCCAACAACTCCATAAACTTTGCAACATCGGCATTTGGTGCCTCCTCAGCTGCATCATAATTGTTCGGATTGAAACTAGGCTCTGCCGCATCAAAAACCATGTTCACCCACCCGTCGTCGTAAGTAGTGTAGTCGTGGACATCCATATATGGCTCCACATAAGGCTCCGACTCCGATGCTAGAGACACAAGTTCTCCGTGCGTGGTCCATTGATAGTAATTCGGCGTAAAGCTTTTCAAGAACAAATGATATGTGACTTCCACTTCTGGATGATATTTCAAGTTGTGACATTTCACATACGGATACTTTATTTTGGTACCGTACATGTACTGAGGGAACGCCTTGGTGAACTGCAGGAACTGCTGTACACCCTCAATGAATTTATCCCGCACACCGCATATGTCATCAGGATAACGGTTGTACATCAACGAACGATGATGCAGATAGTAATTCATATTCATTTTTAGATACTTATGCAAAAATGACAGTATGTGTCCTATAAATCGTTACATACAGTATAATTATTTGGAGGAAGGTAAGAACTGCTCTAACTTGATACACAATGCCCTATGTATGTATGTGTGTATATACATATGATTGTGCAACCTGATTTGGGGTAAACAGTGTGCACAAGTTTGGGTAGTGCTTATGACCAGTCTTGAGGTATTACGAATAATGAGTGTTGAGGTTATTTAGGGGCAAGATTGAGGTGTTGAGTGAGAGGTGGTAATTTGGGGTAAATGATACTTGATAGTATCAGTGGGTTGAGTAAGGTGAAGATTTGGTTTCTAAATATTGGAGGGTAAGTCTGTGTAGGTAATGTCATGAGCAAGGTGTTAGGTAATGTATGGACAGTGTGTATGTTTGGGGCTTGAGTTCCTGCACCTGCAGATAGTAGGTGGGGGTAATGGGTAAGGGGTACAGGCCTTGAGTATAAGGTATCAAGGTCTAGTACCAAGTTATTTATGTAGCGTCCTCTAGAGGAGTGACTGATACCTGATAGTATCAGTAGGTGGTAGGCCTATGTGTTAGAAATTGGCTAAGGGTGACTATTAGATACTAGGATATATATATACACTAAGATATTGGGGAAAATTGACATAAGTTAAGGTATTATGTGATAGTAGCTAGATATTAATACCAAGTTAAGAGGTAAAGTTAGGTTAAGGAGTTGTACCAAGGTATTGAATTTAGATAAGGTATATGAGTTATATTAAGATACATGGTAATGTTGGGATACGGGTTGAAACATTAGGATACGGGACTAGTTATTTGTTCTAGACTAAGATATTAGTAGGTAAATACTATAAATATATGTATTAGCAAGGTATTGACCTAGAAAGCTAGGTATAACTTAGTTTTGACTAGTGTTGACTAGTTTGAAGATTCATTCCCGTGTTCGTGTCTGTGTGTCCGTGTCAGCATTAGGGTTAGTGTCCGCGTGCATGTGTGTGTGGGTGTGTGTGTTCGAGTTAGGTTTAGGGTTAGTGTGTGTCATATCGTGTCGTATCTTGTCATGTTGTGTCATGTTAGAGAGAGAGAGAGACAGAGAAAGGAGACAGAGAGAGGAGCTCACCGAGGAGGGGAGTCGGAGGAAGGACTCCGGAGGGAGGAGGGGAGCCGGAGGAAGGAGGAGCCGGAGGGAGGGGGTTTTAAATTTGGGAAAGGGAGAGATCGAAGAAAATAGGGGGAATCAGCTCTAAATGAAAGTTATTTAGCGATGTTTTAGCGACACAAATAATTATATCGCTAACTTAGTGACGTCTGTGATGTCGCTAAATGTCTAAAAGAGATACGTCGCTAAGTATGTCGCTAAACATCGCTAAATGAAACATATTAGCGACGTTTATCGACCTTAATTGAACTTATAGCGACTAATCTTTTAAAAACTGAATTACAGTCGCTAAATGTCGATATATGTCGCCAATTAGCGACGTTTAGCGACGTTTTTACTTGGAGTCGCTCATATATTTAATATTAGCGACGTTTTACGTTGACGTCGCTAAAAAATATCGCTAATCCCGCTTATTCTGGTAGTGTTTGAGGCAATTCTAGATGCAACAAAGACCCGAGATGATGAGAAGGTAGCAGTCGTAAAGTTACAACTATCAAATCTTTCCCGAGATTGGTGGAAAGCATAATAAATGGCACTTCCGAAGCCCATTGACTTACAGACGTTCAAGAAGCACTTTCAGGAGAAGTATTTTTACACAACCGCCAAGTTCCAGCTCCAGCAGCAATTTATCAATCTCTGCCAGAATACAAGATCGGTCGAACAGTATGTGGCCGAGTTTTGCCGACTTAGCCGATTTTCTTCTCATATGGTAGCTTTCGATGAAGACCGAGCCAAGAGATTTGAGTTAGGGTTACATCTAGAGCTCTAACGGTTTACGGTGGGTCTTAATTATACCACCTACGATGCAGTACTCACGGCAGCTAGGTGTCACAACCACTTTTCCAACTAGGGCTAATTTGGTAATTTAGCCTAGTTATTTAATTTTAGGAATATAATATTAATATTAGTGGGCCACGTATATTTATTTGATGCTTGTATTAGTTATTTGATTATTAGAGTGCTATATATTTAATTGGAGGCTTGTAACATTTAATTTAGTTAGTATGCTAGCCTATTTAATTTGACTTGACATTAGTAGACCTAAATTAGACTTGTCATGACAAATAGTGAGCCAATATGGACAAGGCCCAATGAACCCATTCTCACTAATTAACTAAGGAGAATTAGTTTAATTGCAATTAGTTAGATACTTCCAAAAATACCCTTTCTTAATTATTTCTCATATTAGCATGTAGGGGCATAGTTGTCATTGTCAATTGCTTAGAGAAGGGGGAAAGGAGGGGCCGACAAAATATAGAGGGTCTCCTCTCTTTCTGCTCATTTGAATTTTATTTTTGATCTAAATCTAGATCCCCAATTTTCTATTTCCTTCTATATATTTTTTACATAATTTACCACCAATTATTTCTCAAATTCATCACTCTTGGAGCCTTAGAGCTTAGAGAAGCAAGGAGCACAAGGAGGAGGAGCTTTGGAGCTAGAAATCGTGTCCGGATCATGTTCAATTATATTTTTATTGGAAATTCATCTCCCAATTGGTAGTTCCTGAATTTTTCTCTTATTATAGCTTCTTAATCATGCATTTGACCATTAGGAATGACCCCATGGCATATGACTATCTATAGGAACAAGTTCTAGGCTATTTGGCTATGTATTATGAGTTTTATGTGGTATTTTGTGTCAATTTTGGAGGAATTCTGAGATTGGCACATTATATGTTTGTCAATAGGTCAATTAGACCAAATTGACATATGTTTGGTTGTGTGAGACTAGTGTTGTGTCATAATTGGATACGTGTAGGCCGTATCACGATAATTTGGCAATATTGGTTAATTTTGGGGTTTTCTTCCAACACGGGGGTTTGAGCATGTCACATTTTGACACGGGCACGTAGATGAGTAGCTAATACTTCGTGTTGATTCTAATTGTGATTCTAGACTTGCTCGTGTCCTTTGAAATATGTTTGGTGGTGTGGTGGAGCCGTATCGCAAGCGTATCATAGATTGAGTGTGATACGGGTGCGGTGCACTCCACGTGTTTGATACTTTGTATTCTATTTCAATTTACCTTGGTTATAACTACTAGAGTATTATATTTACAGTTGTTATATGTTATATATATATATATATATATATATATATATATATATATATAGTTATATTTATGTTTTTATTTTATTTGAGATGTGTTGGTGGTCATATATATATATTTTTGTGTGTGTATATATATAGATATATGTATGTATACCTGTGTGTATATGTGTGCTAGAGGGGGGTGTCGGGTAAGTAATAAGCAGTAATAAGCATCAGCAACAACAATAATAAGCAGTAATAAGCAGCAGCAACAGTAAGCAGCAGCAGTGAGCAGCAACAGCAGTAAGGAGCAGCATCAACAATAACAAGTAGTAAGCAGCAGCAGTAAGCAGCAGCAATAAGCAGCAGCAACAATAGTAAGCAACAACAGCAATAACAAGCAGTAAGCAACAACAGTAAGCAGAAGCATCAATGAGCAGGAGTAGTCGCAGTAAGCACCAGCAGCAACAGTGTATAACACAACAGTGTAATAGAGATTAGGATGTATGTATCAGTTAAAATTAAGTTAGTTAATATTATTAGTTAGATATAAATATATATAAGTTAGTATATATATATGAGGGTATATACATATATATACTAGTTAGCATAAGTATTAGTATTAGTTAATATTATTTCTAGTTTACCTTGAGTTACACCAAGGTAATGAGAGTTGAGGTCTCCTGGGGTATAGGTATTGAATACCAGATGAGTATGCTAGTTATGTTAGTTTGGTATAGTATTGATATAAGTTATAAGTATAAGTGCAAGTTAGTGTATAGTGGGGTATGAATGGCTAGTTAGTTAACTGTTGGATATTGGCTTATACTCAAGGTATTTGGTTTGTGTATCAAGAGGGGTATATAGGTGGTGTGATACCGTATTTGGATCAAAGCCAATGTACCACTTAGCATTAGTTTAGCTAGGGGTACCATATATTTTTATCTTGTGTATATATATATATAGATTATTATATTTTTATATCTAATAATTTACGTATCTTATAATACGATATAGTGTTGGTATCCTAGTATCCTAACATAGCTAGTACAACCTAGTTACATAGTGTATGGACCCAATATTCTAGAGATGGACTCATACAACCAAGAAATAGCTAGTTCGACCAAGTTTGACTAGTTTGACCTAGAGTTGATCTAGTTTAATTGTTTTGACTTAGAAATGGCTTTATGACCTAGAATTGGACCAGTTTAACTTATTTTTATTCCAAAACCTTATATTAATATAATATTCCATATATAGGTCTGTGTGACACCAATTCAGACACAGTTTAACATTTATTGCTCTGGACCACAGGCGAGTACATTCTCTAATAGTTTCTATTATTTAAGAATTACTATAATACAAGTATTTAGAAATATATTACTTGATTTCTGACACATTGGTACACGGATTAGTATACACATGGATCTTCAGTCATGAGATATTATTTACTGTTTTATTGTGCCTCGTATTCTCTAATAGTTTCTATTAATTTTCTACACAATTCACCACCAATTACTTCTCAAATTTATCACCTTTGGAGCCTTGGAGCTTGGAGAAGCAAGGAGCACAAGGATGAAGAGCTTTGGAGCTAAAAATTATGCCTGAATAGTGTCCAATTGTATTTTAATTAGGAATCAATCTCCTAGTTGGTAATTCCTTAATTCTTCTCTTATTATAGCTTTTTAATTATGCATTTGACCATTAGGAATGATCCTATGGAATAGGACTACCTATAGGAAGAAGTTCTAGGCTATTTGGCTATGTATTATGAGTTTTATGAGGTATTTTGTGTTAATTTTGGGAAAATTCCGAGATTTACATATCATATGTTTGTCAATAGGTCAATTAGATCAAATTGATATATGTTTGATTGTGTGAGACTTGTGTTGTGTTTACAATTGGATACGTGTAGGCCGTATCACGATAATTTGGCGATACGGGTTGATTTGGGGGTTTTCTTTCGACACGGGGATTTGAGAATGTCATATTTTGACACGAGTACATAGATGAGTGGATAACACTTTGTGTTGCTTCTAATTATGATTCTAGAGTTGCTCGTGTCCTTCGGGATACGTTTGGTGGTTTGGTGGAGCTATATTGCTAGCGTATCATAGATTGAGTGTGATACGGGTGCGGTACACTCCACGTGTAAAATACTTTGCATTCTAATTAAATTTGCCTTGGTTATAACTAATAGAGTATTGTATTTATAGTTGTTATATGATATATATATAAATATATATATATATATATATATATATATATAAATATATATATATATATATATATATATATATATATATATATGTATGTATGTATGTATATGTATGTGTACCTGTGTGTGTATGTGTGCTAAAAAGGGGTGTCAGGAAATTAATGAGCAGCAGTAGTAATTAGCAGTAATAAGCAACAACAGCAATCAGCAGTAGTGAGCAGCAGTAAGTAGCAGCAATGAGCAGCAGCAGCAGCAATAAGAAGCAGCAATGAGCTGCAATAGCAGTAATAACAAGCAGTAAGCAGTAGTAGCAGTAATAAGCAACAACAGTAAAAAGAAGCAGCAGCAGCAATAACAAGCAGTAAGCAGCAGTAGCAGTAAGCAACAGCAGCAATAAGCAGTGGCAGCAGCAGTAAGTAGCAGCAACAACAGTGTATAACACAGCAGTGCAATAGAGATTATGATGTATGTATCAGTTAAATTTAAGTTAGTTAATATTGTTAGTTAGATATAAATATATATAAGTTAGTATATATATATGAGGGTATATACATATATACACTAGTTAGTATAAGTATTAGTATTGGTTAATATTATTTCTAGTTTACCTTGAGTTACACTAAGGTAATGAGAGTTGAGGTTTCATGGGGTATGGGTATTAAATACCAGATGAGTATGCTAGTTTTGTTAGCTTAGTATAGTATTGATATAAGTTTGAGTATAAGTGCATGTTAGTGTATAGTGGGGTATGAATGGCTAGTTAGTTAACTGTTAGATATTGGCATATACTCAAGGTATTGGGTTTGTGTATCAAGAGGGGTGTGTAGGTGGTGTGATACCGTATTTGGCTCAAAGCCAAGGTATCCACTTCGCATTAGTTTAGCTAGGGGTACTATATAATTTCAGCTCGTGTATATATATTATTGTATTTTCATGTCTAATAATTTACGTATCTTATGATACGGTATAGTGTTGGTATCCTAGTGTCCTAACATAGCTAGTATAGCCTAGTTACATAGTGTATGGACCCAATATCCTAGAGATGGACTCACACAACCTAGAAATAGCTAATTTGACCAAGTTTGACTAGTTTGACCTATAGTTGACCTAGTTTGACTATTTTGACTTAGAAATGGCTTTATGACCTAGAATTTGACTAGTTTAACTTATTTTTATTCAAAAATCTTGTATTAATATAATATTCCATATATAGGTCTGTGTGAAACCAGCCGGATATTGTTTGACATTCATTGCTCTGGACCCCAGGCGAGTACATTCTCTGATAGTTTCTCTTATTTGATAATTACTATAATGCAAGTATTTAGAAATATATTAGTTGATTTTTGACACATTGGTACAAGGATTAATATACACATGGATCTTCAGTCATGAGATGTTATTTATTATTTTATTGTGCCTCATGTTCTCATATATTTAATAGATAACGTTTAATATTAGACAATGTTCAATGTTTAATATTTTACAATGCCTTGAGTATCTTGCATCATAACGTGTCATGGTTGGATCCATTGTACTAGTCGAGGAAAGGGAAAGTGTTAGTTAGATATGTAATTAAAGCCTAGACAATGTTCAATGTCCAATATTTAAGTTAGACAATGTTTGTCCAATATTTAAGTAGACAATGTTCAACCTAAGCCGATCACATATCTAACTAGTATTTTAAATACTTAATATAGTTACAGTTCTTCACCATATTCTATTTCATTGTCTTATTCTATTTTATTGTGATCAGTGTATACCATATTGCTCTAGTTTACCTGTTTCTTCTTCCATAGTATGATATTGTTCATTATTTGTCATCTTGTATTATATTCTCTATTTCTGTTTATAATCGTTATCAGTTAATTGGAACTGCTTTTAGATTGTACTTTGCTCTAATCCTGACTGGATATATTTTTCAGATGACTGGTGAGTGAGGATGGGTCCCACTTACTATGGGCTAACAGATGGAGTACCATCTGAGGATGTAGTGCCAGATACTGAGGCCATTTAGATTTCTATATCTTGTAGTACTTGTTTCTAGTTAAACTTCGGATTGTACTATTATTTTGAGATCTTGAGTTGTGTTAGATATTGAGTTGGACCTGTGATGTATTAACTTATAATTCTTTTCTTTCCATTCCATATCGTCCTTAAATATTCCATTAGTTTTTATATGTGGTTGAGTATTTACTACCCTTTATAATCAGATTGCTCCTCCATTTGGAGTTGAAATGGCATGACAGATATTATATATATATTTTGTGAGATATTATATATTATGTGGCATGACCGACAGAACGTTCTACTGCCGATGCTGCATCGTAGGCTTGATGTACCTACGCACTCGTGTCCCTACACCAGGTGCGGGTCGTCAAGAACTTGTCGGCCAGAGATTAGTAGCAAAGACCGAAGGCCAGAAGCAGTCACACTCATTTATGAGAGGCATCATTATTCAGTCATCACCTCCTGCATCAGCATTCAGAAATCCTCGCCCGCCAGCACTTCCAACCTCCACAGTAACCTCAGTTTAATCTACCAGGCAGTCTGTATCAGCAGGATGCAGCCACTATGACAAGCCAGGGCACACCAGAGATCAGTGTAGAAGGGCCAACGTCTAGTATTTCAGATGTAGGGCATTTGACCATATGATTAGTTCAGGCCCGCTTCTGTATCCACAGGCTTCTTCAATCTGATAGTTACCAGCTCTGCCTCGGACAGTGATTGAAGGCCCGCGAGGACCAGCTTTAGCAGTTCGACCAGTTGTCCAGCGTGTTCTCCCGATACAGACCCAGCGGTTCCAACAATAATGTCCGGCGCAGTATGCGTAAGTCTAGCAAGCCCAACCAGTAAGACAGAACCAACAGCAAGTTATAGATGCAACCCCTAGACGTTGGCGAGACGAAATATTTGGCAACCTAGAGTAGTTGATAGTCGAAGGTGCTATAATTATGGGTAAGATTTTTGATCTCTCTTTAGCTTGTCTTATTCTAGGGATCTTGTCGAACGATCTTGTGTTTTGACGCGTTCAAAATACGATAGTCATTTTGATCCTTTCCTTGAGCAAAGGCGAGTTTTTGTCCTACTCTTCTGCCCTCGTATCTCATGGCACGTGATGTCTATCACGTGAACCGACTACTAATGTACATCCTGGATTGGAGTCATGTCCTTGATAAGATCGTTGGTATCGACTTACCCAAGGCTTGAATCTTGTCCATTTTTTTGAGTCAACATATATAAGGCAAGCGAAGACAAATTCCTAATTGACTGACTCAGGGGTATATGTATCCATATCCCTCTATTTCCCTGTGTGCTGCTTCTGTGCATTTATTAATTATTTACTTTCTTCAATTATCTTTTATTTTAGTTACTTGCTTAGTATAATCCTTTGATTTGTAATGTGATTTTTGAGCCTTCTCGTATATTCCAGCTCGACTAGCCTTGGAAAAATTTTGAGGACTATTTTTTTTAAAGAGGGTAGAGATGTCACACCAATTCTAGATTTGGTATTTCTTGAATTTCTAGAATTTAATTTAATTTTTCTGATAATGTATTCCTGCTATATTTCTCATGTTGGTTTCTGTCATTTTATTTATTCTTATTTTTTTATTGTTGAGAAAGACTACCTGAGACCAGTAGAATATCTATTAGAATTTGCCATAAACCCGATTTAGGATATGCATGTAGAATGGACACCTAGTTCAGTTCATTTGATTGAACCCATGACTTAACCATTTTTATCTCTTCTTTGTATATATATGAGTATCTTCTCTCTGTTCACTCATTCTTCTTATTTCACTCCTCCTTTTTTCTTTTTCCTCCTCTTCCCCTTGTCCTAGGCCGAACCCTAACCCTAGAGGACTTGGGAGCGGTTAAGGTGATCACTTGGACCATGAGAGCAGAGGCTAGGAGCCACTCGAGGCAAGTACATCTTGCTCAATGGTAAAGCGATAGAATTTTGGATTTTTGCTTATTTGTATTAATTAAAAATGTATTTGATAGAAAATATTATCCTTGATGTTCTCATCTATTTTATTTCTTGGAGTTTTAGATTTTGATGTATAAATTTGTGTACATCTGAGTTTCAACTTAGGATTTTATCTGGGTTCCATGAGTTTTTCCTTGGTTTTATCGATTTAAACTTGTTGTTTTCTAAAACTAGTTATTTTATTTGATGGAGTTTTCTATTTCAAGCATTTTTGCTTTTGAATCACTTAATTTGGAGTTAAATTAAAGTTTTTATGGCTAAAATCAATTCAAGAGCTTTGTTCTCGGACCTGTCTAGCAGGGACGATGAACAGTGCCGCACATGGATATTTATGCCGCAGCATTACCCTGCGCATAAAGTTTCATGCCGCAGCAACGCATCATGCATTGATACATTGCACATGGATTTTTAAGCTACAACAGTACTCCGCGCATGAAGTTTCATGCCGCAGCAATGCGTCGCGCATTGATACGCCGCGCATCACTTTCTTGCCGCGCACAGTGCACCGTGCATGGAGTTTCATGGTGCACCAATGCACTGCGCATGAAGTTTTATGCCACAATAGTGCTCCGTGCGCATCAACCCTTTTCTCATACATCAGTGGCTGTGTGCATCAATCCTTGCCTTGTAGTGCGCTACTGATGGATTTTCTTGCCGCAATAGTGTCCCGTGTACATAATTCATGCAGTACGTAGTGCGCTGCACGCATGGTGACCTAAATGCCTATTTTTGCATATTTAAGCTGTTTCCTATCTAGAATCAAACAAAACTCTAAACATAAAATTTGTAGATCTCTGTCTTGCCTTTCCAAATCTTTTTGAATCACCTTATTTGGAGTTCATATGTGAGAGTTATCCTCAATTTACTATAATATATCATCTTTTTTTAATGTATAAACTATTTTAGCCCAGTTGATTATTGGAGCATAGTTGGATGTTGTGCTTCCCTATATTAATACATGATTTGGATCCTCATGACATCGTAGAAATATTTATGTTTGATAATTTATTTTATTTTGGCATCAGGCAATCGAGTGCGAGTATTGCCCCATGTATCGCGTGTCGTGGATACGATAAATCGTGAAAAGCTCATACTCGTGACTCATCATTCTATGGAGTTCTTAAGTGTCCACGACTAGAGAACTTGAAATAATTTAGTAATGATTAAACAAGATATGATTTATCTAGATCATAGTGAGGGATGAATATTGCGCTACCGGCTACCCCGATCTCTAAGGGTCCCATGCATCATGGAACAACCCTACTAGGCAAGGGCTCCATGACTGACCAAGTTTATTTATGTTGCGGGACTATAAGTTGTTGTTATTGAGCCGCGGTTCATAACATTACGTATTTTAGTATATGCATTCCAGTATATGTTCCAGTTATGTTTCAGTTTTAGTTATGTTACAAGACCATTTTTAGATAAGTTTATGTTTAGAAAAATTAGTTTCATTTACATAATCTCTTTATGTTTACAAAATCGGTTTTATTTACAAAACCCATATTTGTTTATAAAACAAAATCTCGTTTACAAAAATTTATTTATATCTTCAAAAGCTAGTTTATGCTTCCTTTATGTTATTATGCTATTAGTTATTTGCTTTAATTCTTTATTTATTATTATTTTTGATGTACACTATAAGTACTAGACAAGCGTACCCTTGGCCATCCTAGTTAACTGCAGTGCCGGTTATAGCGATATTCTTTAAAGCATACATTTGTTAGTAACTAGGTTTGAAATAACCCTAGTTAGTTAATTATATCAATTCATAGGCATGTATGGCCGTGCAATGAATGTTTGTCTATAAGTTAAGCTCTCCCCTTTTAATTCATTGTTAAGCACATGGTTAGGGTACTTAGTTCTGCTCCGGTGAAGGTCTGCAACCCCGATCCTTATTTGGTTTAAGGATTATAGTCCCGATCTAGAGTAGTTCTTATTCCCTCTTGCCACTCGCTACCTTACTTTCCTTTATAGAATTTTGTTATCATTTCTTCCAATTATATTTTTGAGACAAGTAGATTGGTATCGTACAACTCTTGATCTGTATTTATTTAATATGTCTCTTTTATGCTATATGTTATGATGTGTTTGGTCTATCACCTTGATCTCCTTTGTGGTACTTATTGCTTGGGGTTCTGACCCCACTGGTTTTGTATGGCAAGATTACCCCGAGGAGAACCAGGATCCACCGTACCTCTAGCAAGATGGTTCACACTCGTAGGACTGTGGTCGAAGCTCACGAGTATGTTATCTTCCTTGACCCCTCGTAGTGTTATTCCTTTTTGTGGTGTTTTAGCAAGAGGAAGTGTTATCCCCTTATTTTGAGATCACTTCTCTGACTACGGTTAATATGATGTATATATTAGACCATGTCTAGTATATTTGATAATGTATAATTATACTCTACTAGTACAATATTTTGTATTCACTAGCTTTACGATCATATGTGGTATGTAATTTGGGATGCCTTTTTACTTTCATATATGATATACTCTTGTACTTGTGTTGATGAATTGAGATACTAGAATTTATCGGCCTTGGGACTGACGTCATAACATGCTAGAGTTCACCTATATTTCTTCTAGACATCCTTAACATATTGTGGCTTACTTCGATATTCTGCAAGGTGAGGTTGGCCATGTCAGTCCTCGTATTTACCCAGTATTCTGGGAGGGCTGTATGACAATATCGGATACGAAAGTGGCAGTATCAAGATATTTGGGTGTTTTATGGATCCTATATATACAGGGATAGTCGTGTTTGTAATGACCCACTCCGCTTAACTCAGAGAGCAGATTTAAATGATACAAGTATAACAAACTGTCATGCCTTCCTCGGTGAGATAACTTACTTGAGGCAAAGACTTTTAGACTTGGCCCTTCTAAGAATTTTAGACTTAGACATTTTTAGAGGCGCGCTCAAAATTTTGCTCAGACAATGTGAATCATCGCTAAGGTGGGTGGCTCCGATGAACTTGTATCTACTTAGATGCACACTTAAGAAAAGGAATGATATATGCTAGTTTCTAAGTGATAACATTTTTATGCTAATAAAAGAGATGCATGTATATAGCTAAGGGAATAATCCTGCTTTATCATTGTGTATAAAATTTGGAAACTTTGCCCTGCTAGTACGTAACTTACAGTATTGATCCAAATAGAGTAGTTCATATGTTATGCCATGAAGTATATCTTGTATATAATATTGATGTACCGCATCAAATAAAATACAACACGAAGTTATAGTAGAGTCATATTGCATACATAGATGAGATGGTCTATCAAGTAGTCATTCCGAGTTAGAAGAAGAAAAGAAGAGGAAGTACTTGGGATATTCAGATCACCAAGAAAATCTCCAAACAGGGAGCTGTAAAGAGAAGAATGAACCAAACTGAAGTCCTCGGATAAGAGAAACTGAGCAGAAAGTACTCGACTAGGATGTAAGTGGTAAAGTAGTTGCATGGTCATGGACAACTGGTTGCACACCAGGAAGAGAGTCGTCAAACGATCTCTGAGGTATCGTAATCGTATCAGCCCGGGAGGACTTCATTGGAATGGGTGGGATTCCCAACCAATGTGAAGAATATCCCAGAGTACGACGAGCACCATCCGTGTGTCATAAAAGCTCGAAAAGTGCAACAAGCACCGTGCATTGGAACTTTTATGGTAAAAAAATATTATAATGGATTTTCATCTTTGACTTTAATTATATATATATGATTGGATCTTTCATATATTAACTTTTGATATAATTGGATTTCCAATTTATGGTAAGCTAATTTATGATTTGATTTCTATTAAATATATGATTGAATGTAATTGGATTTCCATAAATATTTTTGGCTTCCATATATAGATTTCCATATGGAAATGTTAATTCATGCAAGGGTTTATTTAAAAGGCTAATGCAATATATAACAACATGAGAAAAGAAAAAAGAGAGAAAAGAAGGTGTCAAGAGTGCCATTGCAACTTTAGAGATGAGAAAGAAGGATTGGAGGCCGTTTCAGAGAAGAAGATTATTTTACGATATTTCTTATTATCTTTTTTCTTCGTGGTTGTAATCTATTGTCTGTTCCAAAGAGTTACGGTGATCCGTATTGGATCGGTGAGAAGCTTGTAGAGGGTGTAATCTCTTTATTCAATTAATGAAGGTTCTTTAGGGTTGGACTCCGATCGTCCCATAGTTTTTCCAATCTGGGTTTTCCACATAAAAATATCTATGTCGGCGATTTGTGTTCGGTATTTTTTGGTTTGTGCATTTTTCTCGATTCTCCCGTAGGTACTCTCTGGTTTTGGGAACGATTTTTGTCTTTTATTCCCAAAGTGTGGTATCATAGCTAGGTTCTAGAATTTTATAAGGTTTTCAGGAGTTGATAGGAAAACTAGGGCATAGAGATGGACGCGAAGTTCGTGCACATGGTAAACCTGAACGATACCAACTATCACTACTGGAGGAGCAAGTTGAAGGATCTGCTATTTGTCAAGAAGCTGCATCTGCCTGTATTTGCTTCCGAGAGGCCCAGTGACAAATCTAAAGAGAATAGAAGTTCAAACATATACAAGTGCATGGGTACATCAGGTAGTTCTTTGACGAGAATGTCTACAATCACGTTGCCAATATTGAGCACATGAGGACACTATGGGATAAGCTAGAATTATTGTATACGAAGAAGACTGGAGTAAATAAATTATTCCCGATTCGAATGATGATGGGTCTGCGGTATAAAGATGGGGCATCTATTATGGATCATTTGAGTGAGTTCCAGGATATGGTTAACCAGCTATCCTCGATGTGAGTCAAGTTCAACGACGAGGTTCAGAGACTATCGGTGTTGTATATATTGCCAGACTCGTGGAAGACCGTATGAGTGTCTATGATCGCTTCTACTCTGGAAGACATGGTCAGTCTAGTATTTGCCAAGAGCGGGGTATTGAATGAAGAGATGCGCAGAGGTTCAACGACGAGGTACAAAGATGTTCTTAGGCTACTTCATCCACATTATACTCAGAGGCACTTGTTTCAGAGAGCAAAGGTATAAAAGTTGGAGTCCAGGTGGTGGCAGAGACAAAAGCAGGGAAAGGTTCAAGGGTTGGTACGAGGACTCAGAGTGTTACCATTGTGGCAAGAAGGGTTACATTAAAAAAAATTGTTTCGCTTAGAAGCGAGAGAGAAGAATGACAATAAGGGAAAGCAAGACAAGAATACTACAACGGCATCCTCGACACATGGAGACGATATGATCATTCTAGGTGATGCGGTAGTTATGAACCTTGCCTGCGATGACAACTCTTGGCTGGTGGACTCAGTTGCTTCAGCGCACATATCTCATAATATAGCACTATTTTTTATTCACACCACATGCAATTATGGAGTGTTGAAGATGGGCTATAGAGATATGTCAAAGTCAGTTGCCATTGGAGATGTGCATTTGAGGACAAAGATGGGTGCCGTTTTTGTTATGAAAGATATTTCTCATATCCCTGATATATATTTTGACCTGGTGTCGGTTGGAAGGTTGGATGACGAGGGTTTCTTCAATCTCTTCGGGAACAGTTAGTAGAAGCTTTCCAGAGGTTCTATGGTAATTGCCATAGGAAGCAAGAGGTCCGGACTCTTCTATATAGTTGTGATTAAGTATTCACTCTCTCATCCCAGTATCCCATATTTTATCCTATCGCAGGTTCGCAAAAGTACAATTAATCCGCTGCACTATCACGACATCACACTATTATGAAGACGAACCTGTATGGGCCACCTCAAAATGTGTCATGACCCGCACCCGGTATATTGGCACTAGTACGTGGGGGCGTCCAGCCTACGCCGCAGCATCGGTGGAAGAACACTGTCGAGGTCGACAATATTATCTAAATATTTCACACTATATATATAAGGTACCTGTCATGCCATCTCAACTCCTAATGTAGAACGATGATATATGATAATAATACTCAATACTCAATCACAATAAAAATACTAGAGGAAGATATGGCACAATATGGAATAGAAGAAAAGAAATACAGAGTTACAATACATCACATGTCCAAGTCCAATAGTCTAATCTCAACACAAGATATTAATATAGTAATAATATAAACTATAAGTCTAACTAGAGTCAATACAATCTCATAATAAAATATCTACAATCTCTCCAACTAATAGAACTGCTCAACAAGATTTACGGACTAGCCATCCTGTGGCCCGTAGTAGGTGGGACACATCAGCTCAAGCCAAACATTTGAAAATATATCCGGTCAGGATTGGAGCAAAGTATAACCCAATAGCAGTTCCAAGTTAATTGATAATGACTATAAACAGAAATAGAGAATGTAATACAAGACGAGAAGCAATGAAATAATATGATACTATGTAAGAAAGAGACAGATAATCTAGAGCAATATTGTCACGCCCCAGTCCCAAAATACGTAGGACTAGGAACACGTAAGCATGCCAGCCGTATGGATATGGCAACTCCAATATATGGAAACCAAAATCCACACGTACGCTGTAATATAAATATCAATCCACAAGTGGTATAAACATATGTCATAAGTCACAGGGTATAATCTAAATCTCATCCACAGAAAATTAATATAAATAAATAACCAGTATCTATGAAACTAGATCTCAATATAAGTATCTAAGGATGATAGTTGGATGGCAACTCGAATGGAAAAGTATAGCATAATAAACACAGTATGGGAATAGTAGCTAACAATCATGGGGCTCGGAGAGAAGACATCCTCGAAACATATGTAACCATCCGAATCTGCGCTCCTGCAATTACTCAAGAACAGATACACCTGGAAGGGGACCAGGTCCTCAGAGGGACGTAACAAGATACAGAACAACAAGCCAATTTAAATACAGTAAACATCCATAATAGGTAGAAAATATATAAGTACGCTGTACAAGACAATCTATATGAATGCAAATGAGAACAACTTTTCGACGTATGGGCAAGGGTAGGCTACTCGATCTAAGCCTCATAACTCACACACACATCTAGAACATCATCAGCCGACATACCTCGGGGGTAGCGACCCTCGTGACTCCATCAATCGACATACCTCGGGGGTAGCGACCATCGGATACGACCACCATAGTGCGTGCTAGTTACTACGGTTTACCAGAGTGGTTAAAGCTCATATGCCTACTGATTTTCCTCTCATGATACTAAGTGTCAAGTGTGTGTCAACATACATATAATAGATAGTAATGACTGAAAGAAAACACACATGCAATAAATATACAGAAATGTAATGAATATACAAAAATATAAATAGCTGTAAAACCCCCTTCCTAGAAAATAGTATATATCTATTTTATTTATTAATTATTAATTAAATTATAGTAATTAGGTCCAAATAGGAGAAATAGATTTTTAATAATTTTTATGTTAGGTGTTCGGGCCCTTAGATGACTTATGGGACCTTCAGGAATTTTTCGGAATTTATTCCATGTAGGAGACCCCTTGAGCAGTTGCTAGCCTAACGATGTGTAATACCCTATTCTATAAATTTTCTTATGAGTATATATATATATATATGTATATACAAATATATATATATATATGTATATATATTTTATAAAGAAAGAAAAGAAAGGAAAAGAAAAGAAAACAAGACTTTAATAATATAATACTAATAATAATAACAATAGTAATATATTATAGCCTACTTATCTAAGTTCATTAGGAACTTCTCAGCAAAGGAGTTGCTGTGACCGTCCCCCCCCCCACTCAGCGAATTAGACATGTTTTTATTTATGTGTTATTGGGGCTTAACCTTATATCCGCGGAAACATCCGCCTCTAACCCGAACACTTCCCCCTCTCTTAATATATATAATATATATATATATATAGTTTCTCATCCCAAAAACCCTAACTTATATTCCCAGACTTCCTCTTTCCATCTATAGCCGTCACCACAGCCAGAGAAGCCTCCCCAAGCCACCCAACCATCCCTTCGACGTCGACATCGCGAACTGCAGTCTCCCACTCGAGGCACCTTCGCTCCGACGTGAATTCCCGTTGACTCGCTCGACCAAACGCTGATCCGTTTTCATAGGTATGATCTTCCCTCAACCCTCTCCAGTATTTATTTTATAGTCAACCTCGGAAAACGTGTGCCCCTAGGTGAAAAACAGCGTCCAAAGTTGGACGAACAGACAGAATTCTGCAATCGCAGAATTCCACATTGACCACCAATGTTGCCGAGTTCGTATCTCCCACCACAGAGATCCGAATTCGGTGTTTCTTTTTGATACCTGTAGATTAGATGACCTAGTTTATTTTCTGTATTATAACTTTGTTCTATTAGTCGCTGTGGACAAAAATATATTCGTCACAATACTGCGCGCACCCACTTTTTCCGGTTTTCCAAAAGTGGGAGATCGGAGCGCGCCCCGCCAAACGGGACCGCCCCGCCGTGTGCCAAGTGTACCAAATGGTGCACACAGCATAACGGGACACGTGAAAATTCGTGGGGACTGATTCGGACGCGTGAGCGCGCCGGAATCAAGCCGTATCCGCGGACACATCTCGTGTCGCCACTTTTGTGGAACTCGCGTGTATTTTGTGCACGGTCGTCAGAATGCGACGAAACTTGCGCCACTGGACTCGTGGTAACGTGCTGGTCCTGTGACCCAATTTTCACGCATTTCTGAGACGGTTGACCAGATCGCCAATTGGCGGGCCCCACAGTTGACTTTTTGGACCAAATTTTGTTCGGCTCATCGGTATCCAAATTTGGACATACCGTTGGGTTCGTATTGACATTTAGAGTTGTTTGACCCATAGTTTGTCCTATTTAGAGACTGTTACTCTCGGCACGCTTTTCGGTGCAAAGTGGGCCACACGTGGACCCCACTTTTGCCCGAAACTACCGTTTTGCCCCTGTGTCCAAATTGGACGAAAAGGATGTGCTTTTTAGCTATTTTGCTCATTCCGGAAACGTTGGTGATGTTTATTTCAGCATCCGGGGACGTTTGTTCAGAGTCCTTAGTTCCAGGTTCAGTGTCCTTGACATTTGGGCGCGTACACTTTACAGATTTCTTGCCAGACAAGTATACCTTGCCATTGTACTATTTTTTTTACATTCCATATGAGGCATGCATGTTTATTTTCTGCTTATTTAGTTCATTTATTTTAACTGCTATATAAACTGCGCGTCCAAGAAAACTTGGGTGCAACGACGGTGTCGTCGTACTATATTTTTACTTATGTATATGCATTGGACCTACTTTATGAGACTACCCCATCTTCATGAGGCATTTATGTTTTATTGGCCATGACACTATTCTTACACGAGTGTGAGTCACATGTAGGACACGGACTTGCGTACTCGGCTGGCCCCCGGTACGTATAGGTCGTGCGACGGATAGGGATAACTGCCAATAGAAACTTTGCATGCTAGTAGACCTGGCGGTTATTAGAGGTTTATCGTGTCATGGACATGACATGCTTAGAGCATGGGGTGGGGAGAACAACAAGTACCGCATTTGAGCTCCTTTACACATTTTTCTCCTGTACGCCCGGATTCTCCGCTGGGGATACGGGCCATGATGACCACTATATATTATGTACTATCAGGCGGGCCACCGGCGTTCAAAAGACGACGTGCCTTTTAGGCCCCTGGATCTCCAATAGAGAACCATGCCAAATCCCAGTTTTTCAGCCAGATAGCTCACTTGTGGGGAAAGGTGTTCTTAACTGCATTCACATAGATGGTTAGGCGACCCCAATGGATGTTTATTTTTAGTACTTTATTGGCATGTGTTTCAGTATACTTGTTACGTCCCTCTGAGGACCTGGTCCATTTTCCAGATATAGATGAGCAGGAGTATCCGCAGGAGTATGGACCTGGACCTGACGCTACTTATCAGTCTGCGGAGATCTCATCTTCTGATTATATGTGGTTCATTTGCAGCTGTTTAGAGATTTTAGTTGCTATTCTTTTCTAGACATTTATTCTTATATTAGAGTTTATTCTCTTCTCTCTTTAGTAGTTTATTATAGTCGATTTGCAGTGGATTTGTTTCCACCCGACTATTGCACTTGAGATTACTATTTGAGACTACTTCTTTGATATTCATTTATTGATTTCTATTATTCTATTATCTAGTTGTGTTAGGATTCTTACCGGAGGAGGAGTTGTACCAGTTACTCGAGTTTGTAGAACGGGCCCTATAGTGATACGTGGTAGAGAGATGAATGCCCAATTCTTAGTCCTTCCTATGCCATCTTTTGATATTGTGCTTGGAATGGACTGGCTAAGCAAGTACCATGCTTTCTTCGATTGCTTTGGAGGAAGCATTCTTTTTAAGGTACCAGGCCAGCCTGAACTTGAGTTTGCCCGAGGATCCACAGAAATCTTTGATGGTATGTAGCTCGCAATGGACGATGTTGTCTATCACCCTATTATTTCAGAATTTCTAGACGTCTTTCCAGAGGATTTGCCAGGACTACCCCCAGACCGAGACGTAGAGTTTTCAATTGAACTAGCACCCGGATCAGCACCTATAGCATCGCATGTTTACAGACTGGCGAAGAAGGAGATGGACGAGCTGAAGGCACAGTTAAAGGAGCTAGAGGAGAAAGGTTTCATCCGACCGAGTGCATCACCCTGGGGAGCACCAGTGTTGTTTGTACCCAAGAAGGATGGGTCAGTGCGTATGTGCATTGATTACAGGGCCTTGAATGCCGTGACAGTGAAGAACAAATATCCATTGCCACGCATTGATGACCTGTTTGATCAACTCAGTGGAGCTAAGGTATTCTCGAAGATAGATTTGAGATCGGGATATCACCAAGTGAAGGTACGAAAGCAGGACATTCCGAAGACCGCATTCAGAACAAGATATGGACACTACGAGTTTTTGGTCATGCCATTTGGATTGACCAATGCTCCAGCGATCTTCATGGACTTGATGAATCGAGTCTTCCACCAGTACTTGGACCAGTTCGTGGTCGTCTTCATAGATGATATACTTGTCTATTCGAAGAGCCACGAGGAGCACGAGGAGCATCTGCGGATTGTTCTAGAGACTTTGAGGGGAGAGTAGTTATATGCTAAACTCAACAAATGTGAGTTCTTCTTGGACAGAGTTTCATTTCTTGGACATGTTGTCACAGGAGATGGTATTTCTGTTGATCCAGAGAAGATCTCAGCAGTTGAGACATGGCCTGTTCCTAAATCAGCAGCAGAGGTGAGGAGTTTCCTTGGACTTGCGGGATATTACCGACGGTTCGTGGAAAACTTCTCAAGGATAGCGGCACCTATGACTCGTCTGACTTGTAAGGATCAAGAATTTATATGGACTGACGAGTGTCAAGCAGCCTTTGAAGAGTTGAAGAAGCGACTGACTACAGCACCAGTATTGGCGATTCCGTCAGGATCAGGAGGTTACGTGATCTACAGTGACGCATCAGGAAAAGGCTTAGGATGCGTATTGATGCAGCATGGCAAGGTGATTGCATATGCATCTAGGCAGTTACCAGTGCATGAGAAGAATTATCCGACTCATGACTTGGAACTTGCAGCCGTTGTATTTGCTCTGAAGCTATGGAGACATTACTTATATGGGGAACGAGTGGAAATCTATACAGACCACAAAAGCCTCAAGTACGTCTTCACGCAGAAGGAGTTAAATATGAGGCAACGTCGATGGCTCGAGTTGATGAAAGATTTCGAGATAGAGCTACACTATCATCCAGGCAAGGCTAACGTGGTAGCAGACGCGTTAAGCCGGAAGCCAGCAGCTTACTTCTTGACAGCACAGAGGGAACTATTGGAGGACTTGCAAGAGCTTGGCATTGAAGTAATATTACCCGGAGCAGATGGGACACTAGCCAACTTGCAAGTTCAATCATCATTGGTAGAGAGGATTAAGGCAGCTTTGCCTACAGATGCCAGATTTAGGAGACTAAAGGAAAGGACAGAGGCCGGAGAGCAGACCGGATTGCGCATTCATGAGGATGGGACATTACGATGTGGTGATCGTCTTTATGTTCCGAATGGAGAGATTCGACAGGAGCTGATGGCAGAGGCTCATAGTTCGATCTATTCTATTCATCCTGGAGGCACCAAGATGTATCGTGACTTACGACAGCATTTTTGGTGGCATGGGATGAAGAGAGAGATAGCTCACTTTGTAGCTAAATGTCTGGTATGTCAACAAGTGAAGGCGGAGCATCAGAGGACAGCAGGATTATTGCAACCACTTCCGATTCCAGAGTGGAAGTGGGAGCACATCACTATGGACTTCATCACGGGTTTTCCCAAGAGTCCAAGTGGGAGAGATGCAGTGTGGGTAATAGTGGACCGACTCACCAAGTCAGCCCATTTTATACCTTTTAGAGTGGGTCAGTCTACAGAAGCTTTAGCTGATTTATATATGAGGCAGATTGTGAGATCGCACGGCATACCAGTCAGCATTGTATCGGACAGAGATTCGCGCTTCACATCGCACTTTTGGAGGAGCATGCAAGAGAGTCTTGGTACTCGTCTGAAGTTCAGTACATCTTACCACCGACAGACAGATGGGCAGTCGGAGCGTACTATTCAGACCTTGGAGGACATGTTGAGGGCTTGCATGTTAGACTTCGGAGGATCATGGGAGGACCACCTACATCTTGTAGATTTTCTTACAACAATAGCTATCAAGCGAGTATTCAGATGGCTCCGTTTGAAGCATTGTATGGGAGAAAATGTAGGTCTCCTGTGTGTTGGAGTGACGTGGGAGAACGTCAGATTTTGGGACCCGAGTTGGTGGTCAACACTGTAGAGACAGTCAAGAAGATTCAGGGACACTTGCGAGCAGCGCAAGACAGGCAGAAGCAGTGGGCAGATCTTCATCATCGTCCCTTGGAGTTCAAAGAGGGCGATCACGTCTTCTTGAGGATATCACCGACCAGAGGCACCATCCGATTCGGAGGGCGCGGCAAGTTGAGTCCAATGTATATTGGACCATTTGACGTGCTCGAGAGAGTTGGAGAGGTGGCATATCGACTTGCGCTACCACCTTCACTGGAGGGAGTACATGACGTATTCCATGTGTCGCAGCTCAGGCGATATGTGGCAGACAACAGTCATGTTCTTGACCATTCAGAGATCACCATTGGGCCGAGCTTGTCATACCAAGAGCAACCCGTGGGAATCCTTGATCGTCGAGAGAAGGTATTGAGGAACCAGTCTATTCCCTTGGTTCGCGTAGCATGGAGGCATGGCGCACCAGGAGAATCAACTTGGGAGCGCGAGGACGGCATGCGCAAGCATTTTCCGAACCTATTCGCAGACCAAGGTATGAATTTACATTGTTAATTTATATCTTATACCATCCTTGCATTCTATCGTGGCTTAATTTTAATTTCGAGGACGAAATTTTTACAAGTTGGGTAGAATATAAAACCCCCTTCCTAGAAAATAGTATATATCCATTTTATTTATTAATTATTAATTAAATTGTAGTAATTAGGTCCAAATAGGAGAAATAGATTTTTAATAATTTTTATGTTAGGTGTTCGGGCCCTTAGATGACTTATGGGACCTTCAGGAATTTTTCAGAATTTATTCCATGTAGGAGACCCCTTGAGCAGTTGCTAGCCTAACGATGTGTAATACCCTATTCTATAAATTTTCTTATGAGTATATATATATATATATGTATATACAAATATATATATATATGTATATATATTTTATAAAGAAAGAAAAGAAAGGAAAAGAAAAGAAAACAAGACTTTAATAATATAATACTAATAATAATAACAATAGTAATATATTATAGCCTACTTATCTAAGTTTATTAGGAACTTCTCAGCAAAGGAGTTGCTGTGACCGTCCCCCCCACTCAGCGAATTAGACATGTTTTTATTTATGTGTTATTGGGGCTTAACCTTATATCCGCGGAAACATCCGCCTCTAACCCGAACACTTCCCCCTCTCTTAATATATATAATATATATATATATATAGTTTCTCATCCCAAAAACCCTAACTTATATTCCCAGACTTCCTCTTTCCATCTATAGCCGTCACCACAGCCAGAGAAGCCTCCCCAAGCCACCCAACCATCCCTTCGACGCCGACATCGCGAACTGCAGTCTCCCACTCGAGGCACCTTCGCTCCGACGTGAATTCCCGTTGACTCGCTCGACCAAACGCTGATTCGTTTTCATAGGTATGATCTTCCCTCAACCCTCTCCAGTATTTATTTTATAGTCAACCTCGAAAAACGTGTGCCCCTAGGTGAAAAATAGCGTCCAAAGTTGGACGAACAGACAGAATTCTGCAATCGCAGAATTCCACATTGACCACCAATGTTGCCGAGTTCGTATCTCCCACCACAGAGATCCGAATTCGGTGTTTCTTTTTGATACCTGTAGATTAGATGACCTAGTTTATTTTCTGTATTATAACTTTGTTCTATTAGTCGCTGTGGACAGAAATATATTCGTCACAAAACTGCGCGCACCCACTTTTTCCGGTTTTCCAAAAGTGGGAGATCGGAGCGCGCCCCGCCAAACGGGACCGCCCCGCCGTGTGCCAAGTATACCAAATGGTGCACACAGCATAACGGGACACGTGAAAATTCGTGGGGACTGATTCGGACGCGTGAGCGCGCCGGAATCAAGCCGTATCCGCGGACACATCTCGTGTCGCCACTTTTGTGGAACTCGCGTGTATTTTGTGCACGGTCGTCAGAATGCGACGAAACTTACGCCACTGGACTCGTGGTAACGCGCTGGTCCTGTGACCCAATTTTCACGTATTTCTGAGACGGTTGACCAGATCGCCAATTGGCGGGCCCCATAGTTGACTTTTTGGACCAAATTTTGTTCGGCTCATCGGTATCCAAATTTGGACATACCGTTGGGTTCGTATTGACATTTAGAGTTGTTTGACCCATAGTTTGTCCCATTTAGAGACTGTTACTCTCGGCACGCTTTTCGGTGCAAAGTGGGCCACACGTGGACCCCACTTTTGCCCGAAACTACCGTTTTGCCCCTGTGTCCAAATTGGACGAAAGGGATGTGCTTTTTAGCTATTTTGCTCATTTCGAAAACGTTGGTGATGTTTATTTCAGCATCCGGGGACGTTTGTTCGGAGTCCTTAGTTCCAGGTTCAGTGTCCTTGACATTTGGGCGCGTACACTTTACAGATTTCTTGCCAGGCAAGTATACCTTGCCATTGTACTATTTTTTTTACATTCCATATGAGGCATGCATGTTTATTTTCTGCTTATTTAGTTCATTTATTTTAACTGCTATATAAACTGCGCGTCCAAGGAAACTTGGGTGCAACGACGGTGTCGTCGTACTATATTTTTACTTATGTATATGCATTGGACCTACTTTATGAGACTACCCCATCTTCATGAGGCATTTATGTTTTATTGGCCATGACACTATTCTTACACGAGTGTGAGTCACATGTAGGACACGGACTTGCGTACTCGGCTGGCCCCCGGTACGTATAGGTCGTACGACGGATAGGGATAACTGCCAATAGAAACTTTGCATGCTAGTAGACCTGGCGGTTATTAGAGGTTTATCGTGTCATGGACATGACATGCTTAGAGCATGGGGTGGGGAGAACAACAAGTACCGCATTTGAGCTCCTTTACACATTTTTCTCCTGTACGCCCGGATTCTCCGCTGGGGATACGGGCCATGATGACCACTATATATTATGTACTATCAGGCGGGCCACCGGCGTTCAAAAGACGACGTGCCTTTTAGGCCCCTGGATCTCCAATAGAGAACCATGCCAAATCCCAGTTTTTCAGCCAGATAGCTCACTTGTGGGGAAAGGTGTTCTTAACTGCATTCACATAGATGGTTAGGCGACCCCAATGGATGTTTATTTTCAGTACTTTATTGGCATGTGTTTCAGTATACTTGTTACGTCCCTCTGAGGACCTGGTCCATTTTCCAGATATAGATGAGCAGGAGTATCCGCAGGAGTATGGACCTGGACCTGACGCTACTTATCAGTCTGCGGAGATCTCATCTTCTGATTATATGTGATTCATTTGCAGCTGTTTAGAGATTTTAGTTGCTATTCTTTTCTAGACATTTATTCTTATATTAGAGTTTATTCTCTTCTCTCTTTAGTAGTTTATTATAGTCGATTTGCAGTGGATTTGTTTCCACCCGACTATTGCACTTGAGATTACTATTTGAGACTACTTCTTTGATATTCATTTATTAATTTCTATTATTCTATTATTTGTTGTGGATGAGATATAGAACTGCGTGTGACTTGTTGTGACATATATTTACCACTGTGGATTGGTTATTCATGTACAGTGTACGTGTGTATATGGTTTCCATATATTGGAGTTCGTATACATACGGCTGACGTGTTACGTATTCCTAGTCCTACGTATTTGGGACTGGGGCGTGACAATAGCATACAAAAGTACTGTAAGCAATTTGGCAAGGTATCTTGCCTGGTCTGAAAAGGATGAAGTCCCAACTCAAGGCGTCGTCCGATCTACCCGTCACATAAATTAAACAAGTTAGGTTACAAAAGTGGGTAAATAGTTTTCGCTATTTTAATCTATTTTAACTCTAAATAAAATAACCTAAAATAGTATTTTAATCTTATTATAATCTGATTTTATTGTTAAGCTCTAATTTTGGTCCAAAGAAAATTAACTTTATGGATTTGTCATCCATGGCACGCAAATCGAGGCAATCCGTTGACCAAAAAGTCAACCAACTCAAATCCTAGATTTGTGTATGGAATCCTATAGATTTCAATACTACATGAACACCATATTCGGCGGTTTCATAAAATCACAAGTCGATAAAGAGTTATGGCCACAAGGGCGCACATATGACAGTTTTTGGTAGTTTTCTATTTACGTCTACGTTGCACAAATTTTACAGTAGAATAAACTTATATTTTAAATTCTGTAAAAATACTTTCTGGAATTTCATCATGTCAGCTTTCCGAAACTTCAAACGGTTTATAATTCCGAGTTCGGGATCTCCCAAAATCTCAAAAATACCAAAACGCATCTGATTTTGGACAATTGGCACTTTTAGAATTTTCTAGAAAAATAGGTTAATAATTTATTAAAATAAATTATATAATCAGAAAACTAACCTTGATATAGTTCTAACAAAAAAAATTGGAGCGCGTTTGGAGTCCGGAGCTAGGAGATATCGTCTTTTTAATTCGTCATAACTAGTAGAAAATGAGACTGAATTTATGACGAATTTTGACTATTTTTGGATCAAAAAGAGAAGAATTTGGGAAAAAAAATATGAAGGATGAGGTATTTATAATGGTGGATACTACTTAATTAAATACGACTAGGATTGGTTAATTTGGATAGGATTATGATAAATTTAAATAAGGATAGGATATGCATTAAGTTGCTTTCCTAGTAGGTTCAGGATTTGAATTAATTTAAAATAGAGTTTAGATTTATCTCAATAATTTATAATCTTAAATACAATTAATGATAATACAAATAATTTATAAAATCTTATTAATATTTATTAACACTAAATTAGCATCTATCTAATATTAAGACTATATATATCCAAATAAATCCTAAATAATTTTAAAAATCTAAATAAATTTCTTAAAATTCTAAATAAATTATAGAAAAATATAATTAAATATTTTAAACTAAAATAAATATTTGGTAGGAACAACATGCAAGTATGGTCGTACAGTAAATTATAGAAGTCCTAGAAATTTACGTTCTCTATGTTTTAATTACCTAAAAATTCTAGAAAAATCTCCAAAAATCTAAAATACCCTAAAAATAATTCTAAATAAATATTTATATAAGTAAATATATCAAGAAATTTATTTTCTAATTAACTAAGAGAATACTCTAAAGAAATTTAATATCTATAATAAATATAATAATATAAAATACACATAAAATATCTATTTTTGGTGATGGAGTTTACAAATATGGTATAAACTGATCATAATAAAATGGAATAAAGACAATAAACTAGAATATAGAGAAGAAATATAATTACACTAAGTGTTTGAAATACTAGTTAGATATGTGATCAACTTGGGTTATCAAGATCTACTAACATGATCAATAACACAATCATATGATTAGTACTTGGGTTATCAAGATCTACTAATACGATCAATGACACAATTATATGATCAATATGATTGGCTATTGTATACAAGAAATACAATAATTTAAGATTGGCTATTTTCTATAAGAAAATAATCATTTAAAATTGGCTATTGTCTACAAAGTAACACAATCACACGTGTGGTGTATGACTGGTTATTTTTTATATGATGCAATACGATATTCAAGGTTTTGTTCATATACCTATCTAGCACTTTCCCTGCCTCCAACCAATACTCATGGATCTGATCATGACATGTCACGAACATGAATATAATATGAGTACACAAAGAACATGAATGTACACGAATGAACACGAGCACAAGGAATACCCGATGCACACGATAAAGTACATGCAAAAGAAGTACCTAGAGTACACGATAATGGGATGACATCTCCTGACAGGATACATATAGTACTATTCCGTGTAACCATTGTGTCGGAGTCAAGTAAAATATTTCTAAATACTTGTATTACAGTAATTATCAAATAATGAAAACTATCATAGAATATACTCGCCTGTGGTCCAGAGCAATGAATACCAATCAGTCTGAACTGGAGTCCAAGTGACCTATTTATGAGATTCCATGTTATTTGGTGTATAAAGTAATAAATATGTAAAATATGATTTCTAGGTCAAACTAGGTCAAATTAAGTTAAAACTAGTTAGTCTAGTTAATATCTTGGGGTTTAGCTATACTAGCTATACTATTAAGTATAAAATACAATTCCTAATTATATACTAGTTAAATATACCAAGTACTATATATAACTTATGAGTATCAACTGATTGCCTCTATTACTAGGTGATACCTTAGTATCTCTAACTTAACTAATATCTTACCTAAACTCAACTCTATCACGATACCTTAGTTATATACTTGGTATCCTAATTACACTACCTTGGCACATGGCCTTGGTATCTAAACAACTAAAATACTATATAGATATTAGTGATACTCACAATAACCAAATTCTAGGATACTAAACTAGTTCTAATATCTCCACACACTAACCCTTAACAACCCTACTCTTGGTATCCTTAGGTATCTTACTATATACATTAACTTAGCTTCACATTGCTGCTACTGGTGCAACAAGACTCTGCATCTGCTGACGCTCTAATTGCACTAAGGAATTTGTTGTCAACCAGAATACCCTATCCCCTTGCTCTGTGCCAACTTTCCTTCTTAACTACTGCTGCTACTTCTTCATTTGTACTTAGTTTGGTGTACACTCAACCAACAAGTACCCAGTCCTGATTCCTCTACTACCTGACTCTCTGTTACTTACTAAAATATGCACAAACTGCAAGGTTGCTCCCTCACTACAAGACACTCTAACACACCCCATATTTCCTCTCAACTATACATAACTATAACTCATACAAGTCTTACAACTGATACTTAAAACCCCCCTTACTAATACCAACTATCACTAATTACTCATGTACACTCTAATTGTAATACACACCTTTACTAACTTACTATACACTAATGCACCTCTAATAAACACAAACACACACAAGTCAAGTAAACACACACACCTATGCCAGTTCAATGCCCTACTGTTTGTCCAACCGCAATGCTTGTCAAGTGCACCACAGTTCTAAAGAATTGCTACACCCTTATAGAATAAACCGAACTCCTATCCATTTAGTGTCTACTGAACTAGAATACTTGCTGTGAACACTCACACTTGACTGTTGCAACCAATAACTTGTACACAAGTCAAAGTACAACCTAAAGGAATACAATGCTCTATATCAAAGCTTTAACCCCAACCTAAGTTACCATATAGCTGCAACTGTTGCTGTTGAGTTAAAAGCTCACTGAATGTCACTCATAATTGCTTGTGTTTGCAGGTATTGTTGCTGTGTTGCCACCCCAATACCTCAATCTACTTTGAACGTTGGTGTCACTCAGATACCGACTGACAGAGGCCACAACTGAGCTAACAAGCTCACTCGATAGGTATAAATATATCTATATACTGCTATTTGCTTGCAAGCCAATCTAATTGAAATGCTTGGACAATTTGCTTCCTGGAACTGCAACACAGTTCTTGTAACTGCTCGAGCAGTACCTCCAACCTGTGTTGCACTCATAGTACTCCCACATGCCTATAGAAGCATGGCAATGCTACACTGCTCTTACAGCAGCTAAGCTCCAGTATTGGCCTTCCTTCACTGACACTCAAAGTCCTCTACAATTTTGAACACAACAACAATATTTCTCTTACCTCCTGAACATAGTGAATGCAGTATCATACTGCTTGATACTTGATTTAGTACACCGAGCTTCATATGGTTTCCTCCACACTCATAATGCACACTCATGAACTCATACTTATACTCCTAACATGCACCCTATTCTAATGCACAATCCTCACTCGCTAGCATATACCACTACTCAAACACAACAACACCAATTGACAAACACCTAGTGTGCACTTATTCATTATTCATAAGTATCATAACCAAAACACCTATCCACACTATGATACCAAATGATACACCCCTCCAATCTCATGATACTACTTGCAAACACCAAGAGATACCTCACACATATTATCTATAACATAATACTTATATATATATATATATATATAATTATTTACATATAATATAAAGAATTAGATACTAATGGACACCAATACTAAGAAAAATACTAATTTATACTCTTGTATCATGACATATCATGATACGACCTACACATATCAAATTATGGACACATACCTAGTCCCATAACCTTGATCTAAGTCTAATTAGATCTAATTGGTCTCATGATATACAATTGATGTGTCAATCTTAAAATTCTCCCCAATTTGGACACAAAAATCTATGTAAAAGTCATAATAAGGGTCAATTTGGCCTAGAACTTCTTGATATAGGTAGCCCTAATCCATGGGAGGGTTTCTAATGGTCAAATCTATGATTTGTAAGCTATAATGAGAAGGAATTTATAATTTACCTATTGGGAGATGGATTCCCAATGAAATAGCTCAACGACACAATTCGGATACGATCTCTCTACCAAAGGTCCTCCTCCTCCTTATGCTCCTTGCTTCTCCAAACGTCAAAGCTCTTCTAATAGTGGAAATATGAGAGAATGAAAGAATTTGTAGTTGAATTGATGGAGGAAATAAAGAAATTGGGGATCTAATTTATTGGGGATCTAAAATGGAAGTAAATAACGAGGAGAGAGAGAGTGAGTGGCCTTATATGTGGCTGGCCCTTCATCCCCCTTCTCCAAGTCACAATAATGTCTAATTTGCCCCTACATGCTAGTTTATAAAGAATAATTAAGAAGGGTAATTTGGAAATCCTCTAACTAATGCATTGAAGCTAATAATCCTAATTAACTAGTGGGAATGGGTTTAACTTGGGTCTAGTCCATGCTGGGCAAAATTATTTGTCATGACAAGTCTAATTGGGTTCTCTAGCATTAAGTCTAACTATTAGGTTAGTCCACTAGTTCTTAAGAAATAATACAAGTCACAATTAATTAAATAGCACACTAATTAAATAAAAATAAAAATAAAAATATATATAAAATAATAAAAATACCCTTGTTTGGAAATGTGGTAGTTACACCTCATGCGGCCCGTAATGAGTCGGATACAAATCCTCCCAATACTCTGAAAAATTATATCCAGTTGGGATGGAGCGAGTTCATCCCAATAACAGTTCTAAGTTAATTGATAATGACTATAAAAAATGGAGAATGTAATACAAGACGAGAAAGCAATGAACATATATAATAGTATGTTAGAAAAGATACAGATAATCTAGAGCAATATGGCATGAACTGATAGCAATGAAATATAATATAAAGAAAAACTGCAACTATACTAAGTATTTTAAAATACTAGTTAGATATGTGATCGGCTTAGGTTAAATATTATTTACTTGAAGATGATAAACATTATCTATCTTAAATATTGATTGGATAAACATTGTCTACCTTAAACATTGAACATTATCTAGGGTTTTGATCACATTTTCAGCTAGCACTTCTCCCATACCGACTGGTATAATGGATCCAATTATAACACGTTACTATACAATGCACTCAAGGAATTGTCTAATATTTAACCTTGGCTAATAACCATACGAGATTACGAGAAACAATATAAATATGTTATAACATCTCATGACTGAAGATCCATATGTGTACTAGTTCGTGTACTATCATGTTAGGAATCAAGTAAAATATCTCTAAATACTTGTATTATAGTAATTATCAAATAATAAAAACTATCAAAAAATGTACTTGCCTGTGGTCCAGAGAAATAAATGTCAAACCATATCCGTGTCGGTACCTCAAAGACCTAATATGAAATATCAAGTTAAAACTGTATTTTGGAATCATAAACATGCTATACTAGCTTTAAACTAGGTCTCTAAGTCAATACTAGGTCTAACTAAGTAAAATTAAGTCAAATTTGGTCAAATTTGGTTAATCTAGGTCAAATCTACGTCAACACAGTCAAACTAGATAATTTCTTAGTTTCTAGGTTGATTTTACCTATTTATAAGATTTATAAAGTTATATTAGGTCTTAACAAGTCACTATTTGATTTTTTTAGATGCTAACTAGGTCTAACTAGTCAATAGTAGTTAGACATAATACTAGGCTAATACTAAGTTTCTAGGCTATACTAATAAGTTCCTAACATATATTATCCTAATATATACTTTTACATATAATTTTTAACAATACCATGGCCTATAGCTATTTATCTTATCCCGTATCACGATATCCAAACCCATATCACACATTTACCTAATACCTTACCTCACATCTCAAATACCTTAACTATTAGTCAATACCTTAGTTCTAGGGTCAATACCTTAGCTAAAGTAGCTTTTCTAGTCCATACTAGTCAATACCTTGCTTATATCCACGTTTCTAGACTAATACCTTAGCCGTATCACCAATACCTCAACTATGGATCAATACCTTGCTAATACTAGGTTTTAAAGTCATACTAGTTAGCTATGATATAATAATATCATATACACTAAATAGATATACTAATATATAAAATAACTTAGTCTAACACTTATTACCTAGCCAATACCTTAGTATTACCTCATTACCTAGCTATTACCTTAGTATTACCTCATTACCTTAACTAATGGCTTAACATTTTATCTCTTATCCTAGTTTCTAGACTAATATCTTAGCTAATACCATTACCTTGACCAATAAAGAATATCTTAAGTCATACCTTGGTACCTAACCTATTACCTAAGCTAGACACTACCCTTACCATGGTATCTTAATCCAATACCTAATATCATAACCTTACCATAGTATCCTAGTATTACCTCATACTATTTTTAATATTTAGTATTTTGGTATTCTAAATACCTTAATATATCCTAGGATACCACACTCTAATTTATCCCACACATATCCCACTTGTTTGTACTTGGTACCATGGTACCACATTAAGTATCATATGATACCAACCCCCAAGATAGACCATAACTTATATTTACCTTATATCCAAGATACCCACCCTACTCTTGGCACTTGACATCTTGATATTTACCCATTACCTAGTTCTAATACCCAATATCTTAATATCTTAACCCATACCTTATCCTCCTCGATACTTACCCAACTAACTCTAATACTAATACTTGATACCAAATATGATACATTACTCAAGCCCAATACTCAATTATTCTCACTCATGATACTTGAATGTCATGATACCAATATCCCCATGGTACCGAAGTATCACACTAGTACCTTGCCTAAAACTCTAATACCTTGACACATAACTTACCTATACTTGGCTTACTTGATAACCACTTGTATCAATACTAACTCAATACTAACTAACACCTATTACCTAACACTTATATATATATATATATATATATATATATATATATATATATATATATATATATATATATATATATATATATATATATATATATATATATATACTCACTTGATATCCATACTACCTTGGCTAATAGGATACAAAATGCCTATGTCGTATAGTCAGTTCTCTATTTGTAACCAATATTGTACCTATTAGATCTATTCAATAAATTCTAGGATTAAAGTATGTCATAGCCCTTTGTATCAGCTTTTTGAAACTTCAAAGGGAATGCATTTTCTTGTACGAAAGCTCCCGAAATTAAGAAAATAGCAAAACGCGTTCGTCTTTCGGACACTTGGGCAATCAAATAGTTTTACAGAAAGTTCCAGAACAAAATTGGCCTATTAATTTATATATTTGGAAAGCTAACTTCAATGCGGTTCGAGATTAATCAGAGTCCTGAGTTAGGAGTTATGGCATTTCTAAGTTTCTATAGCGACTAAAAATGAGACTGAATACTATGACAAATTTGGGCTGTTTTGGACAAAAGTACACATGTATACACCAACTTTACCAAATTTATCTTTACATATCATGGCATATCATGATATGGACTCTACGTATCCAATTTTGGACACAAGATTACCTTCACACCATCAAATGAACACCAATAGTCCTCATTAGGACACAATAAACACTCAATGGAAACAATTGGTGTTTTCTTGAAATTGAACTCCAAAATTATGATACCAACTTAGATTTACAAAATTGTGGGCTCCTAGTGCCTAGATCTACCATTAGAAAGTCAAATCTATCAATGAAAAAGTTTCTACTTGACCAAGGGGTGTTCCTAACCATGAATTGATGAAATTGAGAGAATTACCTAGTATTTTGGTAGCCTCTTTAGAGAATTCCCAATTTGGACACGTAAGAGATAAGTCGGACATAACTTCCTAGCAAGCTCCTCTCCTATGGATCTCCTTGTGCTCTCCAATGCTCTAGGCCTTTATGATGGTGAGAATGACTGCAGTTGAAAATGGATTGAGTAAAATTTGAAGGAAATTGGGTTTTCTTGGGAAGGAAGATGCTTTAGGAAAAATGAGGCTAAAGAATAAAATAAAATAAATGGATGTGCCATAAATTGAACTTATCTCTTATATTAAGATTTGGCCATGCCAAAATATTAAGTTTGTCACTCTCTATTTGTCATAAATAAAATCAAATTAACTAAAGGAAGAAATTTCTATAACTTAGAGGAATATTCTTTTCATGACAACTAAACTTAATTAATTCTAAATACTAAAGTCATGACTAACAATAATTAGCACTAACTAACACTTCCAAATTCTAATTTGGCTAGCCACTAAATAATACTAATATAATTCTAGGCAATTACTAAATCTTTTAACAATATGCAAAATTACCATAATACATCTATGGTGGAAAGTGGTAGTTACAATCCTACTCTCCTTAGAAAATTTTGTCCTCAAAATTTAAGGATGGAAGAAGACGCGAACTGAAAGAATAACTCATGATCCATAAGATAATCTTGTCTCCTTTCTTAACTGGTTAAAATCTATTCATCGTAATCTCGGCTACAGTCAAACCCTCATCTAACCATGGTCCAAGAAAGTCCTATCCGACTCATACAACATATAATTCTATTGAAAAGGAAACATTCACTATTTATCAAATATGTACGGTTATAATCCTATTAGTCCTGATATTGCAGTCTCTACCAAGGGTCTAATACTAACTATACCATAGAACCAAAAGTTCTCAAACACACTATAAGGTACTAAAAAGTCATACTAATCAATAGGTGGAAGGGAAAGAAGGAAAATGACAGAACCTGCTAACCTAATACATGTAGCATCAGTCCCCTCGACCGTCATCGCAAAAGTCCTGCCCTGCTAGAATATCTTCCTCTACTAGTGCGGAATAATTTGCGGTGCCACAGGTGGCCTAGCTGTATCTCTCTTACTGGCTTGAATACATGCACTCCTACTCCCAATGATACTACCTTGCATACCCTACCTCATTATCACACTGATTCACTCAGCTAATACTATCACATGTACTAATACTTACTGATACTAAACTGTCATGACCCACACCTAGTAAATGGGAATAATTATGCCTTGATCACATATTTAATTAGTATTTCCCCTCCCCGGCTGATACGATGGATCTAATCGTAATACGTTACTAGCAAATGTATCTAATGTTTAACCTATAATATCCAATGCTATCAAATACCAACAAGGAGCAGTATTCGATACCATCCGGATAATCAAGATAACATCTTATGACTGCTTATCCATTAAAAATACCAATCCGTGTACCATCTATGGTCCAGAGAATGTACTCATAAGTAATATTTCTAAAGAATCATAAGTAATATTTCTAAATACTTAATTATAGTAGTAATCAAATAATAGAAACTATCAGAGAATGTACTCATCTATGGTCCAGAGAAAATGATGCGAAACGGTATCCAAACTGGTATCACACAGACCTATATATGAAATATTATATTAGTACAAGGTTTTATAATAAAATTAAGTTAAGCTAGTCAAATTCTAGGTCATAAAGCCATTTCTAAGTCAAAATAGTCAAACTAGGTCAACTTTAGTTCAAACTAGTCAAACTTGGTCAAACTAGCTATTTCTAGGTTGTATGAGTCAATCTCTAGGATATTGGGTCCATATACTATGTATCTAGGCTATACTAGCTATGTAAGGATACTAGGATCCCAACATTATACCGTATCATAAGATACGTAAATTATTAGATATAAAAATACAATAATATATATATACAAGATGAAAATATATAGTATCCCTAGCTAAACTAATGCTACGTGGATATCTTAGCTTTGAGCCAAATACGATATCACAACAGCTACACACCCCTCTTGATACACAAAACCAATACCTTGAGTATAAACCAATATCTTGACATTACCTTGGTATCACAAGGTAATCCAATATCTAATATTAACTAACTAACCATTCATACATCACTATAGACTAACATGCACTTATATTTATAACAATACTATACCAACTAACAAAACTAACATACCCATAGGATATTCAATACCCATACCCAGGATACCTCAACTCTCATTACCTTAGTGTAACTCAAGGTAAACTAGAAACAATATTAACCAATACGAATACTTATGATAACTAGTGTGTATATATATATATATATATATATATATATATATATATATATATATATATATATATATATATATATATATATATATATATATATATATATATACCTAACTAACAATATTAACTAACTTAATTAACTGATACCTACATATAGATAACTGTTAACCAACTACCCTACAATACTTTAACTGTTGCTGCTGCTAACTGCTGCTGCTGCTTAATAAAGGTGTTGCTGCTTGCTGTTGCTGCAGTGTAGTGCTTACTGCAGCTGCTACTGCTACAGGTTGCTGCTTCTGCAGCTTACTGATTCAGCTATAGCTTCTTGCTGCTGTTGCAGCTTGTTGCTTCTACTTCTGTTGCAGCTTACTGCTTTTGCTTGCTGCTTACTGCTTCTCACTGCTGCTGCTGCTTATTGCTACTGCTGCTGCTTATCACTGCTACTTATCATTGTTGCTTCTTATCCGACACCCTCCTAGCACACATACACACACACCTATACACATACACTCACCTATATATATATATATATATATATATATATATACAATACTCTAATTTTTATAACCAAGAAAAATTGAATTAGAATGCAAAGTATCAAACACGTGGAGTGCACCGCACCCGTATCACACTCAGTCTATGATACGCTAGCGATACGGCTCCACTACATCACCAAATGTATCCCGAAGGACACGAGCAAGTTTAGAATCATAATTAGAAGAAACATGAAGTATTAACTACTCATCTACGTGCCCGTGTCAAAATGACATGCTCAAACCCCCGTGTCGGAAGAAAACCCCTAAAATAATTCGGATCGCCAAATTATCGTGATACGGCCTACATGTATCCAATTATGGATATGACACTATACACACACAACCAAACACATATTAATTTGGTCTAATTGACCGATTGACAAACACATAATGTGTCAATCTCGGAATTCTCCTAAAATTGACATAAAATATCACATAACTTACTCTATAGGCCTCCTATGAACATAATTCCACTTTCTATGGGTAGTCTTAGTACATGGGAGGGTTCTTAATGATTAAATTATAGATTTAGAGTCTAATTAGACAGGAAAAACTAAATTGTAACCTATTGGGAGATGGATTTCTAATACAATTCTCCAAATTGAGTGTTAAGAGCCTTCAACTTGTGCTTCTTCCTCTTCCTTGTAGATCTGTGCCTCCTCCTTGTTCCAATAGCCTCCAATAGTGAGTAGAGAAGGAATTGGGATAAATTTTGGGTCAGGATTGGTATAGGGATGAAGTAATTTGGATGAGGGAAATTTTAGATTTATAATTGGAATAAATGAATGAAGAGAGAGAGTCTCTCTCCTCCCCTTTATGGCTGGCCTAGCCCCCTACTCCAAGTTACTATAAAAAGTCCACATTACCCCTTGGGGCTTGTCATGAAGAAATTAATTAAGGAAGGAAGGTTCTAATCCAATTCCATTAACTAATTAATTCATTCTCTTAATGATTTGGGCTTGTTGTTGGGCTCAAGTCTATTTTAACTAATGTTGGTCCATGACAAGTCTAGTTGGGCCCAATATGTCCACTAACAACTAATCTAACTAATGGCTAATAAAAAGCATTAACTAAAACAATACATAAACATATACAACCATATCAAATATTGAAATAACGTAAGCTAAAAAATATCCATACTAGTTATAGTAAAATAAGATATAAATTAAACAATAATTTCTAAAATACCAATATTCATAATATTATCAATATTTGAAAAGGCAAAAATAACCCACTCAGGAAAAGTGGTAGTGATAAGTCTACCCCCTTGGAAAAATTGTCTTCGAAATTTAAGGGTGATCGTACTCCTTCTAGGTCAAACCCCCAGCAATCATAGTCCAAGAAGGTCTTGTCTAAAATCATACAAAGAACAGTCCTATGCAAAGAACAACATGCATGGTCATGGTCTCCGTCTGTCTTATTACTATTGTCTCTTTTAGGACATTTTATTAGCTATACTAACTATATAACACAAGCATCCAAAAGGTACTAAAGAAGCAAACAATCAAAATAGATGAAACGAACAAAAAGAAAGAAAAGAACTTGCTAACCCATCACCTGTAGTATCGGTCTCCTCGACCATCATCACAAATGCTCTACCTTGCCGAGGTAGCTTCCTCTGCAGGTGATGAGCAATCTGTGGTGCTACAGGTGGTCTAGCTCCACCTCTCTGCCCTCGATCTGTACCCTGGCCTGAAAAATGAAGGGTCCAGAGACAATCCTTCACTATATGGTCTGTTGATCCATAATATAAGCACGCTCCAAGTTTCTTCCGGCACATCTCCCAAGTGTGCCCAGTCCTCTTACAATAGGTGCATTGAGGATCCTGTTGCACCCGTCTCTGAGGCTGTTTTGCCATCCGCTGTATTGGAGCTTGTACTGGGGCAATAATTTGCTTATGTATTTGATATTGCTGTTGATAAGCTCAGAACTGTATAGGAAACTGCTGTTGCTGGAGCTGATAAGCACCCTGATACTGTTGCTGAATTGAGGCCTCTTTGTCGGTCCCGTACTGCTACTGGCACTCTCAAACATATCACGGTCCCTCTTCGGCTTCAAGTTCCACTCCCGATCGACCTTACGTGCCTCCACAAGTATCTCAGAATACGTCTCATAGAAAGACGGTAAGGATCTTCACTTCCCAATTCAGGCCCTCGCAAAAACGGATAGCTCAAACTTTTGGCTCCCTTACCAACTACTCCACAAATTGGCTCTACTTCCCGAACTCTGCGACGTACTCCTATACGGACATGCTCCCCTGTGTAAGGCTCTCAAACTGCTTTCCTAAGTCTAATTTGTCCATCCAAGCAAAGAATTTCTTCTTGTAGTGGTCCTTGAATACCTTCCAAGACTGCCCCATATATGTAAGAAGTGGCTAATTCCTGAACCAAGTGCGGGCAACGTTGAACCGTTAAAGTCCTACTGCCTTAACCTTCAAATCCTTATCAAGACGGACACCCCCATGAGATGCTCGATATCCTCGAGCCAATCGTCATCATAGACTATACCCTCTGTCCCCTTGAAAACCCGAGGCTCTAGCTTAAATTTTTTGAATGTTGCCCGGCTCGAGCTGAACATCCTATGGCTGTGGCGGAACCCCTCTCTGAACTGCTACAATAGCTACCTGATGGGCATTTTCCATACTCTGCCGCATCATATCTTACTGCCTTTGTTGGGCCTCTATCTGTTGTTTCGGATAATAAACGAGAGAGAATATGGAAAATGAGGTCTTATACGAAAACTCGTCCTTTCTTCGGTATTTACAAACAAGATTGTACAATTTTAATCCTATACGAGGATGTCTAAGTATAATTTATTTAATATGGGTAAATATTGCTGTAGGTGTCTGATCTGCAGTCGATCACTTTAGTCCTTGGACCACACGATGTTGAAGAAGTGCCGTGGAAGACAAAAAGCAGCTTCGAAGGTTGCTAAAGAGGGTGGATGCCCGATGCCAAAGTCGTCGATCCCTTCTCTTTGCCTGAGCTCTAGATTCTTCTCTCTCTCTTGACCGTTTGACCTTCAATTTCTCGACCGTTGGATCTGATACTGGATTTCTTGATCAATTTTTCCGACCTTTAACTCTGTTGATAGAGGTCTCTATTTATAGAGTTTTTAGTGATAGTGACCACTTAGTTGGCATAAAAACCGAGTAGTGGAAAGTACAGCACCCTTTTATACGACGGTTTAAAATAACCAATGACTGTGTATAGATGACCTTTTGAGTAAGTATGTGACGCGCGTCTAACTAAGGGATAGAACGCGTATATCTGCTGCGAAGATCATGACGTAGAAGCCACGTAGGTAGTTATCCCTTGTGTAGAAGAGGTTGGCGTAGAAGCCAATGACTGTCACCATGGCATAGAAGCCAAGTAGGCATAGAAGCCGAGTAGGCATAGAAGACGAGTGGACATAGAAGCCGAGCAGGCATAGAAGCTGAGTGGGCATAGAAGCTGAGTGGGCATAGAAGCCGAGCAGGCGTAGAAGCCGAGTGGGCATAGAAGCCAAGCAGGCGTAGAAGCCGAGTGGGCATAGAAGCCGAGATAATGTGGACATTTTAGCCGGAATTACGGCTCTTGGAGATATAATCAAATCACTTCCATTGAATGCAGAGATCTGCCCCCATCCTGCGCATTAAATGTAGAGGCTTGTCTTTAAGATTTTGCCATCATTCTGTACATTAAATGCATATATGCGCCTCAAATTCTGTTCGAAGAGTAACTACTGATGTGGTGGTCTGTCTGCCTTCTGCGGAGTGTAAGAAACTCACGTCTGCCAGTGTAAAACTGGGCAGCGTATCCCTTGTATGCGTGAGGGCAGATGGCGCAAAGGGAATGTCACTAGACGACGGTTTGGTAACATTTAATCAAATCTCCTGCATTAAATACAGAGATCCGCCATTATCCGGCGCATTAAATGCAGAGGCGTGTTTTTGAAGGTCTGCCACACTTCTGCGCATAAAATGCAGAGACGTGTCTCGGGCATCTGTCAGTATTCGGCACATTAAATGCAGAGACGTGCCTTGAGAACCTGTCACTGCTCTGCGCATTAAATGCAGAGACGCGCCTCGAGCGCTGTACGAAAAGCAGCTTTTGATGTAGCAGGCTGTTTGTCTTCTGCGGAGCGTAAACAGCTCACATCTGCTTGTGTAAAACTAGGCGGCGTATTCATTTGTATGCTAGAAGCGGTCTACGCCAAGGAAATGGCAGTAAATGACAGCCTGGGTTACAGTACCGTGTCATTATTATAGCCGTCGCTTGGGTTATCATGCAGTACTCTTTGTCAGGAGCCCAGATGTCAGGGTCATTACATGATCTGACAGGTTCATTTCGAAGAATATGAAGCGTTCCTCGTACACTTCAATGCTGCATTAAAAGTGGATGAGTTTTACGCCATAAAGGCGATAAAGCACCCTATTTACGCAGAAGCAGCCTGGACATACTGTATTACATGGATGGTCCTTGAGTTTTAAACTTTTACGCTGTGCTTAGCGGAAAAGCCCTGTTGCACGCTTGATGGCTCTGAGGTCCTCTGTTTACGCTGTCCTACATCAACATGCTGCGTATAGCTATCCAACGTATTTTTCATGCTTCTACAAGACCCCCTTCCAAGCTTTTAAATTTCTCTTAATTTGAAACACTTTGAATGAAGCATGAACCGTTCCTCGTAACTCGAAATGCTCTGAATGGAGCCTGAAATGGTCAAGCCTGACACGTTCTTTCATGGCTGACTTTATGGCGGAGTTATTGGGGATCGATGTTGATCTCTTTTGCCTATAAAAAGGCTGAGGAGTTAACCTGTTCTTTCCATATTTCCTTTACCATTCAGAGATGATGGCCGGAGTTCGTCGGGTCGACTTGAGAAAGAAGGAGACCATGTTCTTCCAGCATATAAGGAGCCGAAAGAGACGGCATCTTCGAGCAAATGTCCTCTGCAACGATGGATCATAGAAAGATATCATAGCCTTCTTTGCTCGGGATAATCAACAACTTTGTATGGTGGTTCTTCGGGATAGAGAAAGGGTCGTATTTCACCATACCGCTTGCAAGCGGTACCTTCTCCTGTTACCTGCGAACGAGAGCGGGCAAACTGGCTGTTGTCCGAGATTGGGTTGGGTGAAATACCCCAACATAATCTATCATGGCGCTGGACACAAGAAAGCAGATTTACCCTGCTTCTTCATTTTGGAGGATGGGTCTAGGCCCAGTTTTGTATCCTTCTGCCGTTGATCATATGTCAGTCATTTTGCGATCAACAATTGGCTGCTGGAGGAGATGGATGAAGAATGCCGTCCACGCGAGAACCTGGCCGAAACAGATTCTGGGCGCGATATTTAAATGAAAATGAGAAACCCTTTGTAGACGGGATTTCCCTCATATGTAACTACAAAAATGGAGAAAAACCCTTGTAGACTGGATTTCCCTCATATGTAATCGTGATTTTAATAATATCATCTTCTTCTTTGCATATGATCATTTTGCCATACTTTGCTGTGAAGTCTGAATATGTATAGCTTTGACACGTCTTATATCTTTACGCCGACTCTGTTAGAAAGAATGGTAGGTCCTGTCCAGTCTTTTACGCATAACTAACGATGCACAGAAAGCCGCTTTAGCAGTCGAGTGTTCGAACTGTCCTGTTGTCAGGGATGAGAAACCGCGTAAAATTCTGAACTGATCTTACTTCTGATAAACAAAATTTTTGTTCAGACCGTCATTTTCAAGAATGATTTCTCGAAAATCCCTTGGGACAGGGCTAGAACTGGCTATCAAAGATTGAGTTGCCATCTCAAACTGTTTAGACGAAATATTCAGACTGGATTCTGGATGAACTTCGAATCGACCCATGAAGAAGAGTAATTTTCAATGTTTGAACTCTGTATGCCTTGGGTACTTGGGATATTTTGAGGTCAAGGAGGAGTATCTTCTGTGTGAACTCCTGCAATTGACCACTTTGAGAATTGTTCATATGTACTATACTGGCCTGCACATTTTTTGGATATGCGAAAAGTCGTGGAGCGTGAAATCATAAGTTTGTTGCCTCTGAGCGTAAAAAGCTACCGAGCGTGAGATCGTAGATTCGTAGCTGCTGAGCATGAAGTCGTAGGTTCGTAGCCTCTCGAGCATAAAAGCTACCGAGCATGAGAGCATCCGGGCGTAAAACCATAGACTAGTAGCCTGTGAGCGTAAAACCGTAGATCCGTAGCTGTCGAGCGTAGAAAGCTCCTTAGCGATAAACTGTAGATTTGTAGCTTCTGAAAAAAGAAAATCTTTCGAGCGTAAAGTCGTACTTCTGTTGCCTCCGAGCGTAAAAAGCCATCGAGCGTGAGATCGTAGATTCGTAGCTGCTGAGCGTGAAATCGTAGGTTCGTATCCTCTCGAGCATAAAAGCTACTGAACATGAGAGCATCCGGGCGTAGAACCATAGACAAGTAGCCTGTGAGCGTAAAATCGTAGATCCGTAGCTGTCGAGCGTAGAAAGCTCCTTAGCGTAAAATCGCGAATCTTCTTCGCACGAAAACTTTTCGAATTCGTTGACTGTCTGCCTTCTCTGAGTAAATAGGCTAACGTAGTCCCCAATCATAACTAAATATTAAATGTGAGATTTGGTTCAGGATTCGAGGAGTCCATCCGAACTCTATATATACCGTAAGTTTCTGAGAGAAAAACTTTTCATCCGTCTTCTGCGAAAGAAAGCTTTTGTCTGTTCGATTTCTTCTTCGTTTCTTCTCCGAGTCTTCGAAGTATCCAGTAATGGCCTCGAAACAAGCCTCCTCCACTAAGGGAAAGAAGGTTGCTTCTTCTTCCCATTCTTCTGCTCAAGCGGGGGCGACTTCTGTCGGGCACGGTAGACTTCATTCTGAACGAAGCATCCCGCCGACTAGCAGCACCTGGCCTTAAAGGTAGAGTTTTTGGGACGAAAATGAACGACTAAAAACCCTTCGCACACATTTTACGTGAATGCGCTAGGTCATCTTCTGTGCTGATAGCCTCTTCGAGAAAGATGATGCACAAAGATGTTTCATCTTTTACGCCCATATTTCTAATGTGTCAGCGCAAAACTCCATATTTTCACAGTCTGGCGTAAAAGCTTTGACTGTCGAAAGTTGGCGTATACTATAAAATTTGAGTGTTACGCAGGGATGGAAATTCTGGCGTAATAATCCAATTTTATCAGTCTAGCGTAAATCATATACTGTATACTGCCAACCTTGAATTTTACGTTTCCAGGAAATAGATTCCAGGGTAATAACTCAAGTTTTTATAGCCTTGACGTAAAGTACAGATTGTTTATTTTCTGCATATGCTGCAAGTTTATAGAAACTGACTTGTCTTTCTTGCATTTTGCAGTTAACTTGCATGCGTCTCCGCTACTCGATGTGATGGGTTCTGCCGCAGGGATGCTGCACTCCAACTATCTGGAGGATCTGCCGTACGTGACATTTCCTATCTCTGTGCCCCAGTATCCCGAAGGAAGGAAAATTTTGATATCGGCTCAGGGCGAGCGAACGCTGCTGAACTTGATCAATGGGGAGCCCCTGACGTACATAGATGGGGACCAGTACCTAAAGCCGGCTTTCCTATTCGGGGACATGATTGACAAGCAGTCCCAAATGAAGCCCAAGAAAGAACTCTGGGTTTTCCCTGCTTGGAACTTGGTTTTGTATCTGCCTAAGATGCCGAGGGACTATCCCATCTCGGCATTCTTTCATGCTATACATCCCAGGAGGATGTCATGGACGCTGACTCCTGATCTTTACGGCAGGCCGGGGAAGATATTTTATTTGAAAGGAGCTGACCAGGGGTCGTTTGTCAGCCGCCCTACCGACAATGTGACGATATTCAGGGGACTGTACCAGGGCAGTGTCCCGAGTAAAGACAATTTAGTAATCCAGCCGGTCCAATTACCGACTTTCTGTAATGATTTCATGGGGCACGGGGGAGTATACCCTAAGGTGAACCCTCGGACAGGTGGATGGATCACCCCCATAAATCTTCGATGGGCTCGCTTAGCTGATTGAGCTCTGAAGCATTTTCAGACCGAGTTGGAGAACATTGGTCTGTTTGCAGCTGTGAGTGCTACCAGCGTTGGGTTGCCTCTCAACCCCAACCTGTTTCTGGCTCTGATGGAGCGATATATCTCGCTCACTGGGACTTTCGCCACTCCATTGGGGGAGTTGGGATTGGCCCTCCATGAGATGGTAGAGATCTCGAGAGTGCCGATGGGGGATACTCCATATGAAGAGTATGTTCCCACAAATCGGGAGCTGGGGGATTCAGACCCTCTGATAGTGGAAGTATATCAGGAGCTGATGAGCTACTACCTCGCTTGTACCACTTTTTATAACGAGCCTTCAGATTTGGCTCACGTTAGTAAATGGACGTCCTACCTCTTCTTTCACCGGTCCTGGACTGCTAAGCCGGAGAAGGTATTAGAAGGCAAGGATCTGCCTTTGAATCATCTAAGCGTGCTTAACGCTCAGGTAGTTGACGATCTCATGGAAGATGCTGGGGCTGCGGACTGGATCCTTGACGAAAGGGTAGGAAAGTATCCTGTAGGCACTAAGGCCTATAGTTATTTGAGGCGTTGCGGCAGGCCTCTGTCCAGGGAAGCTCAACTGGCCGGCTTCCTCTCCATATGGCTGCATCGTTTGGTGGTACCCGGCATCGCATCTGTGGACCGCATTCACCGCAATATGCTATGGCCTGCAGTGCGTCTGGTGTTTGGGGCAAGACTGGGCTTGCTCCCTGCCATGGTGTGCCGTATTCAAGCTGGCCTGAGGTTCATGACTGACGGGCTATTCGCCGATGAAACTCGGCATGATAGCTTTCCCAGGGTAGAATTACCATACCTGTATCTGATGGGATGGTTAATTCTTTATAACCCCAGGGTTATGTCTCTCGGCTCTGGCAGTAGTTCGGGGGCTAGTTTCTTGTTGAACTATCAGAAATCCTCCTGGAACGTGACCACAGTTATAGACTTTCGGTGGGCTCTGAACCTCAGTCATAGCTGGAAGCTCTTCTGCACGGTTCCTCCTGTTCATCTCAATTAGCAGGGGATCAGACTTCAGGACGTAGGCAACGGGAAGACCGTTCTCTCTCCCGAGTCTTTTATTTGGTTGGTCTGTATTAGATCTTCCCACCTATTGTACAGGAGTGAAGACCATTGCTTCTTCGAGCCCTACTTGCCTAGTAGGTTTGCCAGGCAATTCGGGTACGACCAGTTGCACGTGGGCAATGCCGTCACCAGCTTCAGGTCTCGGGGCAGACTCATTGATGGAGCCAGAGGATGGCGATATTTCATCATGGGTTGCACTGAGATAACTTTTACCGTGCCCGTCCTTTCACTCTCCACGAAGCTGCGTATCCTCCACTCGTATGCCCAGTTCTATGTGGCAACCAACACCTTTCATCGCGATTTTGATATGTATGGAAGTTTTAGGGTGCCTTCTTCCAAGTCTGGCGGAAGAGTCGAAGTCCCCTCGGTTTCTTCTGACGAGGGTGAGGAGTCCGTCACTCCAGATGAGCCTCTGTTGACAGTATCGAGGGGTAAAGTACCTCTGCCTGCAGGGCCCTTGGTAATTTCTGGGAGGCAAAGGGCTCCTACTCCAAAGGAAACTTCCCCTCGGAAGAGGAAGAAGAAGTCGGTTAATCGTCCTCTCCGGATTCCTGGTATTGAGGCTCCGGGAAGTGAGCCTGCATCTTCCTATGTTGGGGATGATTCTTTGATTGGAGGTTCTCGCCTTTTAGAGAGGGACCCTCTAATGTTCCGGCCGGTGGTGCCAAAGAATCTCTGCTGGAGGCTGCCGTCGCAGCTACTGCTTCAGGTAGTAGAATGAGGTCGCCTTCAGGGCCGAGCCAGATGAGGATATCTTTATCCGGATCAGCATCGGGAGAGACTCCTGCCGCGTTTGTATGTGTGCCCAGCGAGATTCCAGCCGATGAACCTCTGTTGGAATTTGACGAGGACCTGGAAGAGCATTCGCCAGTGCTCCTCAGAGCACCCCCTTCTCCAGGTATGACAAGTTGTCTAGCATCATTAAGGAATGATTTAGCTGTACTGGCCGTGGACGCGTCATATACACCATTGGCCATGGGTAAATATCGTCTTTCATGCCTCTTTTTAGAAAAGTTAACATTATTTCGATACTAACTTCCTTTTGTCCTTTTTTCAGGGGAAGACCTCTTCCGGGAGGGCAGTGTAGATGTGCCCTTCAGCTCTGTGTCAGGTCCTGGTGGCGACATGGAGGTGGCTGATTTTGAGGAGGAAACATCTTAGGGTGTCGGCTCGCCTGTCGACGAGGTCCCGATATCTCAAGAGGAGGATGAGCCTGTCATTGCGATAATGCCTCCTTTGAGTTTGCTGGTATCTTCGTCCGGTGTTGGCGCTTCTTCTTTTGTCGCACCACTTGTTGAGGCGACGGCCGTGGCATCATCGTCTGCGGTTGTTCTTGGAGGGGGACTCGCCACTATCACGGCCACTCCCGACGTCTATTCGGATCTAGTTGCTGTGACCGAAAAGTACACTCGTATCTTCTTTGCACCTTGAAAATGTTAATATCAATGGTGTTGGAGAAGAATTTGGGCTTTGCGTCGCTGAAGAGAGCCTCCCGGGCCTCTATAGTGCCGATCCGAGAATTCAATGATACTGGGGTAGCTGACGCGCTGGAGGAGATAGTTAATGGTTTGGAGCAACCCATTAACGAATACTTGCAGCTAGCTCAAGGCAACATTGACGGTCTCGTTCAAGCTAGGTACGACTTCCTGAGCGTGCAGCTTACTGACCAGATGGCATCTTTGAATAAGTCCATCGAGGCTCAGCAGCGGGAGATGGACGAAGAACGTGTCCAATTGGGGTATGTCGTCCCTGAGTTGATCTGGTGCGAAGCCGAATATGAGGAAGCGGCAGCGCAGGCCCGCATATTGAAGGGTGAGCTCGTTCGAGTAGAGGCGAAGGTTCTCTCTTTGTCGGCGGCTCGAGATGTGCTGAAGGAGCGACGGATGACTGTTCAGTAGAATCTGGCGCGTGTGGGTGCTTTCCACTTAGGTTTTGTGCGGGCTTGGTCTGAGCTAGCTACTTTGGACAACGATGCGGCAAGGTTGGAGAGGGCTCGTACCGACGTCTTGAACTCCCGGAATAAGAGGATGATTGCTCTAGCGCAGCAGATTTGCGACCTGACCGCTCCCCCAAAATGATATACTTTTGCTTTTGCTTTTCAATGTACTTTCGCTCCTTTTTGGGAATAATAAAGAGGCTTTCATCTGACTTTGTGGACCCATCATTTTGGAATATAAATGACAGGTTTGGGTGAAAGTAATATCAGAAGTAATATGGACGTGATAGGTCTTGAAGTTCCAAATTAGTTAAACATATCTATTCAGAGGTTATATGGACATGATAGAATACGATCCAACTAGTTTCATTTTGGAAGTAGTTTTGTCAGAATAAGGTTTTTGCCATATTCCACTTGAGCAGAAGAGGTTAAGCATAGTACCTTTTCAGGAATTTGCCATTGATAGGAGCCATTAATAGGTCTCTATTAGGCTAGGCTAACCTGTAAGCGCCGTTTAAGAATGTCGTCTCGATCACATAAGGGCCTTCCCATTTGGGCTAGAATTTGCCCTTACTTTTGTGAGTAAGAATCATCAGCCTTCCCACAGCTAAAACTAGCTTGCCGACTTTGAACACCCTTTCCTTCACTTTTTGATTAAAAGCCCTGGAAATGCATGCTTGGTAGAACGCGATGCGCTGTTGAGCCTGGAGGCGTTTCTCGTCTAATCCTTCTAGCTCTTGAAGCCTTAACAGGTCATTCTTTTCTTGAGTCAACTCATTAGTCACGGCTATCCTGAGTGACGGAATCTGGATCTCGATGGGGAGAACTGCTTTGCTTCCGTAAACTAATAAGAATGGGGTGCAACCTGTCGGTGCTCGTACCATCGTGCGGTATGCCCAGAGACATTCCCTTAGCTTCTCATTCCAATCCCTCTTGTTCGTGGAGACGAACTTCTTCAAGAGCTTGATAATGGTTTTGTTGAATGCTTCCGCCAAACCATTAGCAGCAGGATTATATGCTGTAGAGGCCAGATTTTGTATCCAATTTTTATCGCAAAATCGATGAAATGCTTGGCTGATGAATTGAGGCCCATTGTCATGGATTATCCTTCGGGGTATCCCGAAGCGAAAAATGACGTGATGCTTGATGAAGCTGATCACATTAGATGCCTTCACCTCAGCAAGGGGGATTGCCTCTGCCTATTTGGAGAAATAATCTGTGATGGCCAGTATGAACCGGTGACCTCTGGAAGAAGACGGGTGAATAGGACCAATGATATCCATACCCCATGCTTCGAAAGGCCAGGACGCAACCGTATGATATAGATATTCGGGAGGTTGATGGATAAAGTCTGCATGGACCTGACAGGCTCTGCATTGTCTTGCATACTTTATTGCATCTGTAATCATAGTAGGCCAGTAGTAGCCCATTCTTCTGATACGATCCTGTAGCTTAGGCCCGGGTTGATGTGCTCTACATACGCCGTCGTGAGCTTCTCGGATGATCCATCGTGCCTCATCATCTGAGAGACATCTCAATAGCAGTCCATCGTAGGTCCGGCGATATAGACACTGTGAGGATGCCTCAAAATAGAAGCGTAATGATAGTCTTTTGACGGATACTGCCTCTTTAGGGTCCTCCGGCAAGATTCTGTATGCTACAAAATCTATAAAAGGACTTATCCAGTCTCTCTTGGGAGGATCTGTGTCCACCATGTAGCTGCGTTCTATGTGAAAGTTATTTTTTACACAGAATAAATCCCTGTTAGGAAGGATTACCGAATTCTGCCTTCTTATAGGGGTAGCTAAATCTGCAGCTAGACTGGCTAGGGCATCAGCTTCCAGATTCTGAGATCGAGGCACATGTTCCAGGAAGAACCCTTTGAATATCATGGCTATCTCGACCGTTGCTTGGTGATAGGGGATGAGGTTTGGATTCCGGACTTCATATATTCCTCTGACTTGATTGACGATCAGCAGAGAGTCACCGAAAGCTTCCAGAGATTCGACGCCCAATTCTTTAGCGACTTGGAGCCCGATTAGCAAAGCGTTATACTATGCCACATTGTTGAAATAGGGCTCGCTAAGAGAATATGCACGGTAGATGACGAGCTTATCGGGAGTGACCAAGACAATTCCTACTCCCGAAACCACGTTTCCCCTAGGACCAGTCCTGGAGGCACCATCGAAGAATAGTTGCCATATATCGCCTTCCATCGCAGAATTATACTCTGCAACTTCGTCGGGAATGTCCTCGTACAGTTTGGAGGCCTCCGAGATCGGATGAGCAGCTAGGAAATCAGCCAATGCTTGGCCTTTGACGGACTTCTGAGGGACGTACACCATGTCATACGGTGTTAATAACATCGCCCAAGTCGCAAGTCGGGAATAGTTATCAAACCGACATAGAAGACGAAATAGGCGTAGAAGCCGAGCGGTCATAAAGGTCGAGTAGGCGTAGAAGCCGAGTTGTCATAGAGGCCGAGTAGGCGTAGAAGCTGAGTGGTCATAAAGGCCGAGTAGGCGTAGAAGCCGAGCGGTCATAAAGGCCGAGTAGGCGTAGAAGCCGAGCGGGCACCGAAGCTGAATAGGTGTAGAAGCCGAGCGGGCACCGAAGCTGAATAGGCGCAGAAGCCGAGCGGGCACCGAAGCTGAATAGGTGCAGAAGCCGAGCGGGCACCGAATCTGAAGAGGCACAGAAGCCGCTGCGTAACGTGCCAGAGTGATGATGTGGACGTCTTTAGCCGGAATTACGGCTCTTGGAGATATAATCAAATTCCAAACATTAATTGTGGAGATTTTCCATCATCAGGTGCATTAAACGCAGAGGCGTATTTTAAAGGTCTGTTACTTGGCCTGGGCATGGTGTAGAGACATGTCTCAGGCATCTGTCAGTATTCGGCACATTAATTAGCAGAGACGTGCCTTGAGAAACTGTCACCGCTCTGTGCATAAAAAATGCAGAAACGTGCCTTGAGGGCCTGTCACCACCCTGTGCATAAAAATGCAGAGACGTGTCTCGAGTCCCATACGGGGTGTAGCTTTTGACGTGGCAGGCGGTTTGTCTTCTGCGGAGCGTAAGGGGCTCTCATATGTCTGTGTAAAACTAGGCAGCATATTCCTCTGTGTACGTAAAAGCGGTTTACGCATGGGAGATGGCAGTAAATAACAGTCTGGGTTGCAGTGCTACGCCAACATCATAGCCGTCGCCTGGGTAGTCGAGCAGTATCCCTTTGTCAGAAGTCGAGACGTCAGGTTCACTGCAGGATCTGACAGGTTCATTGCAGGCTTTGACAGGTTCATTGCAGGGTCTGACAGGTTTACTTCGGAGAATACGAAGCGTCCCTCGTACACTTCAATGCTGCACTAACAGAGGATGAGTTTTACGCCATATAGGCGATGAAGCACCCTGTTTACGCTGAAGCAGCCTGGACATACTGTCCTATGCGGATGGTCCTCAAGCCCATATTTCTCGTTGTGCTTTGGCGGAGAAGCTCTGTTTACACGTTGAAGGCTCTAAAGTCCTCTATTCACGCTGCTTTGCATCAATATGCTGCATAGAGCTTCCCAGCGTATTTTTTATGCTTCTACAAGACCCCCTTCAAAGCTTTTAAATTTCTCATAATTTGAAATGCTTTGAATGAAGCATGAACTTTGAATCGACCCATGAAGAAGAGTAATTTTTTCAATGTTGAACTCTGTATGCTTCGGGTACTTGGAATATCTTGAGGTTAAGAGGGAGTATCTTCTGTGTGAACTCTTCACAATTGACCACTTTGAGAACCGTTCAGATGTACGCGTACTCTGGCCTGCATATCTTTCAGATGTGCGGGAAGTCATGGAGCACAAAATCATAAGTTGGCAGTCTCTGAGCATAAACTAAACACCATCGAGCGTGAAATCATAGACTTATAGTTCCTGAGCGTGAAGTCGTAGGTTTGTAGCCTCTCGAGCATAAAAGCTACCGAGCACAAAGGCATCCAGGCGTAAAACCCGACTTGTAGCTGTCGAACGTAAAGCCGCAGATTCGTAGCTGTCGAGCGTAGAAAGCTCCTTAGCGTAGAACTGTAGATTTGTTGCTTTTGAAAAGAAAATTTTCCGAGCGTGAAGTCGTGGATTCGTCGCCTCTGAGCGTAAACTAAGCGCCACCGAGCGTGAGATCATCGATTTGGTATCTGCTGAGCGTGAAGTCGTAGGTTTGTAGCCTCTCGAGCATAAAAGCTACCGAGCACAAAGGCATCCGGGCGTAAAACCATAGACTTATAGCTTGCGAGCGTAAAACCGTAGATCTGTAGCTGTCGAGCGTAGAAAGCTCCTTAGCGTAGAAACTACGAACCTGTTTTGCGCGAAAAACTTTTCGAATTCGCTGACTGTCTGCCTTCTCTGAATAAATAGGCAGACGTAGGACCCAATCATAATCGAATATTAATTAGGGGATTTGGTTCGGGGTCCGAGGAGTCCATCCGAACTCTATATATATCCCTGGCGTCTTGAGTGAAAGTGATGTTTGGGATCACCTCCATCACACTGTGGCATTGAGGACACGCCATGGGTTCTTCGTCAGACCTATTATTCGTTGCGCACTAGAGTGCAAATAATAGGTTCGGGACAAGCCCTGCCAGAGGTAATATGGACATGACAGTTTTTGTGGACCTAACACCACTGGCATACTTAGAGTTAAGTACGGGCGCTAAGTTGAGATGACAACCGATGTGATAGTCGATAGCCAAATCCTCGGAGAATTTGTTCAGAGATAATATAAACATGACAAACTTTGTGGACCTAACATCACTGGCGTACTTAGAGTTAAGTACGGGCGCTAAGTTGAGATAACAACCGATGTGATAGTCGATAGCCAAAAACTCAAAAAGTTTGTTCAGAGGTAATATGAACATGACAAACTTTGTGGGATACAATTCCGTCGGGTATGGAGGTGCATATCTGCTCAGAGGTAATATGGACATGGCAATTTTTATGGACTCAACAGCACTGGCGTACTTAGAGTTAAGTACGGGTGTTAAGTTTAAGAATGACAATCGATACCAGAGGTAATATGGACATGATAATCGATAGCCAAAAAATTAGAAATTTTGTTCAGAGGTAATATGAACATGACAAACTCTACTGCTATAACTCCATTGAGGATGGAGGTACATATCTGCTCAGAGGTAATATGGACATGGCAGTTTTTGTGGACTCAACATCACTGGCGTACTTAGAGTTAAGTATGGGTGTTAAGTTTGAGAATGACAATCGATACCAGAGGTAATATGGACATGATAATCGATAGCCAAAAATTTAGAAAGTTTGTTCAGAGGTAATATGAACATGATAAACTTTGTGGACCTAACACCATTGGCGTACTTAGAGTTAAGTACGGGCGCTAAGTTGAGATGACAACCGATGTGATAGTCGATAGCCAAAAACTCGGAGAGTTTGTTCAGAGGTAATATAAACATGACAAACTTTGTTCTGGTTGGCGTAAAGCTGAGGATGTCCTCAGTCGGCCATCAGCATCTCGCGTAATCCGGAGGGCAGGCATATTGTTCCCTTACTGGCGTAAAGGTTGTAAAGTTGAGTAGTCCGCCGCATGCTTTCCCTTGCGTAGATTGTAAGGATCATCTGCTTTTCCCCGGAAGACAGATGCATTTTTACGCACGGAGCGTGTTTGTGATTCCTGATTTGGCGCAGAGGCATCATCAGAAATTTTGTCTGTTCTGCCAGGGACGGGAGACTGAAATTTATGCGCAGAGCGCGGATTAGGCTCCTGGACTAGCGCTGAGGCATTGTCAGAAGTTTTGTCTGTTCCGCCAGGGACGGGAGACTGAAATTTATGCGTAGAGCACGGATTATACTTCTGGGTTAACGCTGAGGCTTTGCCAGAAGTTTTGTTGGTCCTGCCAGAGACAGGCGACTGAATTTTACGCGCAAGGCGCGCAGGGAGCAAAGCTACAACCTCATTGGTCGAAGAGATCGGAGAGATCGAAGAGTCCACATGAATGACAGAGGATGTCTTGGGCATCCAGACCTTGCGCAGCTTCCTGTTGCTTTGGACGGAGAGGGAGTGAGAGCTACCCCCTGCTCGAAGCATATCTTCGTAGGCTGACTGGTCGAACTGGACGACCAGTGTCTTCTTCACGGATCCCACGGATACCGCATCGTATTGAGCAATAGCTTCCTCATCATAAGAGAAAGATGTCCCCAGTAGAGTCGCCATCTTGGTTAGGATAATAAACGAGAAAAGATTTGATGAATGCAAAAAATGAGGTCTTGTACGAAGACCCGCCCTTCTTTTATGTTTACAAATAAGATTGTACAAATTTGATCCTACACGAGGATGTCTAAGTACAATTTATTTAATCTGGATGAATATTGCTATAGGTGTCTGATCTGCAGTCGATCACTTTAGCCCTTGGACCACACGATGTTGAAGAAGTGCCGTGGAAGACAGGTAGCAGCTTCGAAGGTTGCTGAAGAGGGTGGATGTCCGATGCCAAATTCGTTGATCCCTTCTCTTTGCCTGAGCTCTGGATTCTCCTCTCTCTCTCTCTCTCTCTCTCTTTCGACCGTTGGATCTGGTACTGAATCTCTTGATCAGTTTTCAGACCTAACTTCTTCGACCCTCCAATTTGTCGACTTTGTTCCTCATTGATAGAGGTCTTTATTTATAGAGTTTTAGTGACAGTGACCACTTAATCGGTATAAAAACTGAGTAGTGGAAAGTACAGCACCCTTTTACATAACGGTTAAAATAACCAAAGCGTATAAATAATCCTTTGAATGAGCGTGTGACGCGGGTTCAACTATGGGACAATACGCGTATAATCCTTATGAAGATCATGGCGTAAAAGCCACGTAGGTAGGTATCCATCGTATAGAAGAGGTTGGCATAGAAGTCAAATATCTGTCACCATGGCATAGAAGCCAAATAGTTATCAAACCGGCATAGAAGCCGAAATACGCGTAGAAGCCGAGCGGTCATAAAGGCCGAGTAGGCGTAGAAGCTGAGTGGTCATAGAGGTCAAGTAGATGTAGAAGCCGAGTGGTCATAAAGGCCGAGTAGGCATAGAAGTCGAGCGGTCATTAAGGCCGAGTAGGCGTAGAAGCCGAGCGGGCACCGAAGCTGAATAGGCGTAGAAGCCGAGCGGGCACCGAAGCTGAATAGGCGCAGAAGGCGAGCAGGCACCCAAGCTGAATAGGTACAGAAACCGAGCTGGCACCAAAGCTGAATAGGCGCAGAAGCCGCTGCGTAACGTGCCAGAGTGATGATGTTGACTTCTTTAGCCGGAATTACGGCTCTTGGAGATATAATCAAATCCCCAGCATTAATTCTGGAGATTTGCCATCATCCGGTGCATTAAACGCAGAGGCGTGTTTTGAAGGTCTATCACTTGGCTTGCGCATGGTGCAGAGACGTGTCTCAGGCATCTGTCAGTATTCGGCGCATTAATTGGCAGAGACGTGCCTTGAGAAACTGTCACCGCTCTGTGCATAAAAAATGCAGAGATGTGCCTTGAGGGCCTGTCATCGCCCTGTGCATAAAAATGCAGAGACGTATCTTGAGTCCCGTACGGGGTGCAGATTTTGATGTGGCAGGCGTTTTCTCTTTCGCGGAGCGTAAGGGGCTCTCATCTGCCTGTGTAAAACTAGGCAGCGTATTCCTCTGTGTACGTAAAAGTGGTTTACGCAAGGGAGATGGTAGTAAATAACAGTCTGGGTTGCAGTGCTGTGCCATCATCATAGCCGTCGCCTGGGTAGTCGAGCAGTATCCTTTTGTCAGAAGTCGAGACGTCAGGTTCACTGCAGGATCTGACAGGTTCATTACAGGCTTTGACATATTTATTGCACGGTCTAACAGGTTTACTTCGGAGAATACGAAATGTCCCTCGTACACTTCAATGCTGCACTAAAAGAGGATGAGTTTTACGCCATATAGGCGATGAAGCACCCTTTTTACGCTGAAGTAGCCTGGACATACTGTCCTACGCGGATGGTCCTCGAGCCCATATTTCTCGTTGTGCTTTGGCGAAGAAGCTCTGTTTGCACGTTGAAGGCTCTGAAGTCCTCTGTTCATGCTGCTTTGCATCAATATTTTGTGTAGAGCTTCCCAACATATTTTTCATGCTTCTACATGCTTCATACTGCTGATGCTGCTTGTTGCTGTTGCAGCTTACTGCTGCTGCTGTAGCTTGCTGGTTCTGCTGCTGTTGCAGCTTACTGCTTCTGCTGCTGCTGCAGCTTACTACTTCTGTTACAGCTTGCTGCTTACTACTTCTCACTGCTGCTGCTGTTACTTATTGTTGCTGCTGCTTATCACTGCTGCTACTTATTCGATACCCCCCTAGCACACATACACACACCTATACACATACACTCACCTATATACATACATACATACATATATACATACATACATATATATATATATATATATATATATATATATATATATATATGCTTACAAATCAATACTAATAGTGCACATGAACTCCCTACTCTCCCTATGGCCACCAACACATCACAATTAAAATAAAAACATAACTATAATTATATATATATATATATATATACATATATATATATATATATATATATATATATATATATCAAATAACAACTATAAATACAATATTCTAATAGTTGTAACAAAGGTAAATTGAATTAGAATGCAAAGTATCAAACACGTGGAGTGCACCGCACCCGTATCACACTCAATCTATGATACGCTTGCGATACGGCTCCACCATATTACCAAAATTATCCTGAAGGACACGAGTAAGTCTAGAATCACAATTAGAAGTAACACGAAGTGTTAGCTACTCATTTACGTGTCCGTGTTAAAATACGACATGCTCAAACCCCCGTGTCAGAAGAAAATCTCCAAATCAACCCGTATCGTTAAATTATCGTGATACGGCCTACTTGTATCCAATTTTGGATACGACACTAGACATACACAACCAAACACAAGTCAATTTGGTCTAATTGACCTATTGACAAACACATGATGTGCCAATCTCGGAATTCTCCTAAAATTGACACAAAATACCACATAATTTCCTTCATAGACCTCCTATGAACATAATTCTACTTACTATGGGTAGCCATAGTACATGGGAGGGTTCCTAATAATTAAATTATAGATTTAGAGTCTAATTAGAGACAAAAAACTAAATTATACCTATTCGAAGATGGATTCTCAATATAATTCTCCAAATTGAGTGTCAAGAGCCTTCAACTTGTGCTTCTTCCTCCTCCTTGTAGATCATTGCCTCCTCCTTGTTCCAATAGCCTCCAATAGTGAGTAGAGAAGGAATTGGAAAGAAATTTGGGTAGGGATTGGTGTAGGGATGAAGGAATTTGGATGAGAGAAATTCTAGATCTAGAATTGGAATGAATGAATGAAGAGAGAGAGAGAGAGAGAGAGTCTCTCTCCTTTCCTATGTGGATAGCCTTGCCCCATACTCCAAGTTACTATAAAAAGTCCACAATAGCCCTTCGGGCTTGTCATGAAGAAATTAATTATGGAAGGAAGGTTCTAATCCAATTGGTTTAACTAATTAATTTATTCTCATAATAAATTGGGTTTGTGGTTGGGCTCAAGTCTATCTTAACTAATGTTGATCCATGACAAGTCTAGTTGGGTCCAATAGGTCCACTAAAAACTAATTTAACTAATGGCTAATAACTAAATATTAACTAAATACAATACATATATATATATAACCATATCAAATACTGAAGTAACATAAGCTAATAAATATCCATACTAGTTATAGTAAAATAAGATATCAATCAAACAATAATTTTTAAAATACCAATATTCACAATATTACAAATATTTGAAAAGGCAACAATACCCCTCTCCGAAAAAGTGGTAGTGACATAAACTAACACATTGCACATATCCCATATCACTCATCCTACTCTTGATACAGCCTGGACACTTGTACCCTCTTGAAACCCTTGGTACACAATCACTAATTTCATAACTATACTGAACACATGCTTAATACTCTAGGATATCAACTACTAACTATACTCTGACACCTATCTTAGATTTGTAGCTATAAATGATACTATATAATGAGTTATTTCTAGGCTTATATACTGATACCAAATGCTCTCATACCGAGCTAGGAACCACTTACAGACTTATAATCTACACTCTCAACAATCAACACTGATAATCAAACTGGACACAAACATGCCTACAAGTTACTAAACTACTACACTATCCAAATAAGCTGCCTAAGGACCTAATGAAGGTAAAGCTCTATAAGAAACTAACTAGAGAAACTAAAGACATCTCAATCCTGAGCTAGTAGGGGTGATAGAACAAAATTTAATGTTAAAAGGTTGAATGATTGAGATGATATGTTAAGAACCAATTTAAGATACAATTTGATAATCATACGCGTCTATCTGAAATCATGTTACAAGAATCCTGGCCACGCTAGTAAACATAGATGCTCTAAAATATAGAGTCCATAACTAAGGTACACACCTCTACAATTATGGTTTCTAAAATTTTTGCCCTGTCGCTAGCTTGGCTGCAAAAACTCTAAATTACATAATCAAGAGAAATATATCAAAAATCCGGCTCTATATCTTTGCCACACCCGCTAATATTGCTGCAATAAACTCTAAACTCAATACTAAGAGAGACGGTTACCTTTCTCACTGTTCGTATCCAAATACACTATCAGAATATACCTCAATATAGTCTATAAAAGTTATCTCGATATAAGAATCAAATTCAACAATGAACATGTGAAGGCGAACAAAAATAAGGGAATTAAATTTTGAAATAGAGTTTATAGTACGATTCTCAAGGGTCATCCCAAGAATCTCTCAAGCAATCTTAATTTATGATTGAGTATCCTCTCGTCTTAGTATCCTATATCCTATATCCTATTTCAGGCTTGCAGTAGTACAACTAAGCAGTTGTACTACCATGATATCGCATTAATTACGAAGACGAGACCTGCGTGGGCCACCAAGAAAATATATCACGACCCGCACCCAGATAACTAGGCACGAGTACGTGTGTACGTCCATCCTACGCTGCAACATCGATGGTAGAACACTATCTAGGTTAACAATACTATCTATTCATCTCACACAATAATATATAACCAGTCAATGATAATCTTAACTTCATAAGGAGGACAAGATGATAATATAAAGTTAATATCTATACTCAATCACAAAAAAATTTATAAGGACGATAAATGACACGAAATGATAAAACAAAGAAGTCACAAGTCATAACTGGATAGTCCTCAACATTAAAATCAATATAAATAAGTCTAGGAGTAATAATAATACATCACAAAAGTCAAATATGCTATAAATAAATCCAGTACTATAATGCTGAGTTAAGATAACTAGGATAACTAGTAAAACTGGATAGGCCTCCCGGTAATCACTCCTCCACTAAAGGTTCCAATACTCTAAAAAAATATATCCAGTCAGGATGGAATGAGTACATCCCAATTGCAGTTCCAAGTGAATTGATAATGACTATAAACAGAAATAGAGAATGTAATACAAGACGAGAAAGCAATGAACATATATCGTAGTATGGTAGAAAAGAGATAGATAACTAGAGCAATATGGTATAAACTAATCACAATAAAATATAATATAGAGAAAAACTGCAACTATACAAAATATTTTGAAATACTAGTTAGATATGTGATCGACTTGGGTTAAACATTGTCTACTTAAACAGGATAAACATTGTCTACCTTAAACGTTGATTGGATAAAGATTGTCTATCTTAAACATTGAATATTATCTAGGATTTTGATCACATATCAAGCTAGCACTTCCTCCGCCCCGACCGGTACAATGTATCCAACCATGACATATTACATTGTAATGTAATCAAGGAATTGTCTAATGTTAAACATTGGCTAATAACCATACGAAAATACGAAAAATAATGTAAACATGTAATAAAATCTCATTACTGAAGATCCATATGTATGCACTAGTCCGTGTACCATTCTGTCAGGAATCAAGTAAAATATTTCTAAATACTTGTGTTATAATAATTATTAAAAAATAGAAACTATCAGAGAATATACTTGCATGTGGTCCAGAGTAATGAATGTCAAACCATATCCATATCGTTGCCTAAAAGACCTAAATATGAAATATCAAGTTAAAATAGTATTTTAGAATCATAAACATGCTATACTAGCTTGAAAATAGGTCTCTAAGTCAATACTAGGTCTAATTAGGTAAAACTAGGTCAAACTAAGTTAAACTAGGTCAAATCTAGGTCAACATAGTCAAACTAGGTTATTTCCTAGTTTTTTTTGTTGATTTTACCTTTTATATAATTTATAAAGTTAGAATAGGTCTTAACTAGACACTATTTTGTTTTTTAGGTGCTAACTAGGTCAAACTAGTCAGTAGTTGTTAATACTAGGCCAATACTAGGTATCTAGGCTTTACTAATAAGTTTCTACCATATATTATCCTAATATATACTTCTACCAATAATTTCTAGCAATTACTTGGCCTATAGCTATTTACCTTTTTCCGTATCACTATATCTTAACCCGTATCACACATTTACCTAATACCTTAGCTCCTATCTTAAATACCATAACTATTAGTTAATACCTTAGTTCTAGGGTCAATACCTTGGCTAAATTAGGTTTTATAGTCCATATTAGTCAATACGTTGCTTATATCCAAGTTTATAGACTAATACCATAACTATGGGTCAATACCTTACTAATATTAGGTTTTAGAGTCATACTAGTTAGCTATAATATTATAATATCATATATACTATATAGATATACTAGTATATAAAATAACTTAATCTAACACTTAATACCTAGCCAAAACCTTAATATTACCTCATTACCTAACTATTACTTTAGTATTACATTATTACCTTAACCAATACCTTAACAGATTATCCCTTATCATAGTTTCAAGACTAATACCTTAGCTAATACAATTACTTTGACCAATAGCTAATACCTTAACTCATACCTTGGTACCTAACCCATTATCCAAGCTAGACACTACCCTTACCATGGTATCTTAATCTAATACCTAATATCATAACCTTATCTTAGTATCCTATTATTACCACATACTATTTTTAATATTTTGGTATATTGGTATTCTAAATACCTTGATACTCTAATTTTTCCTACGTATATCCCACATGTTTGTACATGGTACCATGGTACCACATTAAGTATCATATGATACCAACCCTCAAGATAGACCATAACCAACACTTACCTTACATCCAAGATAACCATACTACTCTTGGCACTTGATATTTATCCATTACCTAGTTCTAATATCCAATATCTTAGTGTCTTGACCAATATTTTATTCTCCTAAATACTTACACAACTAACTCTAATACTAATACTTGATACCAAATATGATACCTTACTCAAGCCCCAATACACAATTATCCTCACTCATGATGCTTGAATATCATGATACCAATATCCTCATGGTATCCAAGTATCACACTAGTACTGTCACGCCCCAGTCCCAAAATTTATGGGACCAGACATATGGCAATGGCCAACTGGTACGACTCCGTAGGGCTTTCCAATTTAATGGACGCGACGAAGTGCACTTACGCTGTCCATGGTCAAGTGATCCAAGTAATAATCTATTTCTAACGTACAACAACTAAATCTAAATCTCAATCCAGGATAAATAATCTCAAGAAGGAACGATACGCATCATCAGTCTGCAGCCCAATAATACATCCGTTCGAATAGACCAGAAGAACAATATAGGTCTATAAACACTAGGCTATATAGGCAGAATAAAATGGAAAGTAATACATGACTGAAATAGCTGAAAATATAAATATACCTGCAATGACGTCCACACTCTACCAGATCAAGTATCTTGCAACTGCACAAACAACCTGGAAGGGATCCAGGTCCTCAGAGGGACGTAAGAAGATACAAAAATATATGCCATAAAGTAAATACTGAATAAATAAAGGGGGGGTGTGCTAACCATCCAAGTGAATACAATTTGAGGACAACTTAGTACGTATGGGAAAGTGTAGGCTAGACATATGCTGACGTAATTCACCAATCATCGTGATTGGCTAATATATGCCACATATGCCCCCATTCGAGGGCACTTATAATAATAACGTCCATCTCCGAGGAGCATGGTATCTGTAATAGTATAACGTCCAACGTCCTTTAGAGTGTGGTATCTACAATATATAACAAGTAACGTCCAACACTCTAAGGAACGCGGTATCTGCAATATATATACGTCCGTATCACCCCGTCGAGTGCGGTATCTGTATAAAGGAGGTGGGTGTCCCATACGCCTACTAGTCGTCCTCCCCGCCTAATGATCTATGCATGTCGTATCACAACACGCCTTAGCTACTACGCCGAGGCATCATAACTCTGACTCATAGTCTATCGTTAGAACAATAGTCCAACCTTACAACCAAACAAGGACAAGGATTGGACCTTTGTACCATAATATTCTATGCTCAAACTACTAATAACTGCTAAGTCTTCTATCATGCATCGCTAAAAGCAGTTATTCCCTATCCGTTGCACGCCTATACGTACAGGTGGCCAACCACATACGCAAGTCCGTGCCCTATATGAGACTCACAACACGTGTAAGAAATATGTCAAGGCTTGGAGAGTCATACCAATAACTCCAAAACTCTAGGTGGGTCCACCAGACACTAAGTCAGACACAAGTCCTAACGTCAATATTTTCGTTGACTGCACCCGAGTATTCTCGGGCGCGCACAATTATATAATATTAAATTAAATAAATATGCCACTAACAATAACTGAATTTAAACAGTGCAACAAAGGCAAGATATACTTGCCTGCGTGAGGCTGCTGATGACGGGGTCCCGGTACCGCGTCCAAGCCCTCAGGTCCCGCAGTACCTAGAGATGAGATACAAACCAATAATCAATAATCTATTCTATGTCAAACAGGGATGAGACACACATCTACACCTAAACTCAGTCTCAGTCTCTACTTCCAGGGACAATACACTAGGGGGTTGACTATAGTTGACTATCGGTACGATAGTCAATCAACTAGTCCTCTGCACTCTCCTCGACAAATCCTCATTCTGACCATATTTATCACGTGGTTTAGTATCAGGTATGCTCACTCCCTGACCGTATTTACTTATTAAATATTAGGTCTTCCTTAACCCTCAGGATCATTTCACCCACAATCACTGCTTAACCCTACAGATCACCATGCACATAAATAAATATGTTAAACCCTAAAGCTCAATGTCTCTCATTCCAATCCATATTAATATATTGATGACGATTAAACCCCCAAGTTCACCATTAGACCTTAACTTCAAGTCATTATATTTATCATTCATCTTAAACAACACTGTTTAAGTACTATACTACACTAACCATCTATATGCCAACAATATATATATTAAACCCTAACAACCATATCGACATATATCCTCGAAATACTTACCATCTATATAACCATCTATACTTAACCCTAGCTAACACCAGTCCATATATATATAAACATCCTAATTAAAGAAATATTAAATTCTGGAATTAAAACAAGAGAGGAAAGGGTCGACCTCGTCGATGACGATGCCGGGGTACGGCTGGTGGAGGGTGGCCGCGGGGTGGTACCGAGTGGTGGTGGTGATGGTGGGATAATGGTGATGGTGAAGGTGGAAGATGGTGGTGGTGGTGATGATGGGATAATGGTGGAGATGGCCGAAAGAGGGGAAGCATTGCCGGAGTGGGGAAGTGTACAGCCGGGACTGGGGTGAACGCACAGCGGGGCAGCTGCTGGGATGTACTACACGCCGGAGTGGGGTGGCTGCACTATCGGGACCGGAGCGGGGAGGCTGCGGCGTCGGAGGGAAACGTACAGCGGTCGGTCGGGGGAAATCACAGGCCGGCGGGGCTGTGCTGCACCGCGGGATAGTCGAGGGGAGCACAATGCACAGCGGTCGTGGGATGCGCGGCACAGAAGCTGCGCGGGTCGAAACTGGAAGGCGGCCGGAGCTGTAAAGTGGGTCGGAGGAGTAAGGCAGTAGGCGGGGAAGGGTGCACTGCCGGAGCGAGTCAGCCGGCCTGGGGGAACTCAGTCGGCCGGACTGGGCTGGTGCTGCGCTGACCGGACAAGGGGGGAGATGCACAGTGCACAGCAGATCTGGACCGAAGAAGATTAAGTGGCGTCGAAAGTGTGTGGTAGTGGCGGCCAGAAGGAAGTCAGTCGGCCGGAGCATTCTTCAGAATGAAGAAGAAAGGATGAAGAAGAAGAAGAATAAAGGAAGAAGAAGAACAAGAATGGAGGAAGAAGAAGCTTGCATGAAGAAATTATAGATGAGTGAGGAGGGAGAGAAAGGGTGGTTTTATTTTTAGTTTCCTTACGAGTAGGGCCGGTTGGTGAGTTGTGAGGGTGGGGTGATGTGATGTTTTATAGGGAGTGGTCAGTGGATGGAGGGTGGAGATGCTCCTATTCAAAACGGAGGGATAGGATTTGTCATGAAGAAAAATAGTTTCTTCATGAGGAGTGGTGAATGGATGAGTGTAATTTGGACCCAATTTTGTGACCCCTCCATTTGGTTTTGGCCAATGGGGTGAGGGCACCTAAAATCACTAAATTGCAACTTAGCCCCTTAAATTCGGGAAATTGCACGAACACATAAAATGATGCAAAAATTTGTAGAGAAAATTATTTTTGGTGATTTACATGGTGAGGGGGTGTTGGGTGTTTGGTACGGGTTTAATTTAATGGCCAACGGAATTAATTGGGATTAAATTAGGATTAGGCAAAATCGGTATCCTTGATTAAAATAGAATTAAAGTGTCTCACGCTTTTAAATTAAATGGGGGCACTTGGGGTCAAAATTCGAAAATGACACAAAGGTCAAAAATGGTGGGGGCTTGGAGTCAGTCTTGGACCCTTTAGTTAGTCTGGCTCAACGGGTTAAGTTGGTATCTCAAAATTGAGGATAGCGACACAAGTGTCCGACCCGAAATTAAATATGGATTTTAGGATACGGGAAGTTGTGCAATTTATTTAAGGCACAACGGATTTGATTTTGTGTGACGGAAAAGTCCAGTGCCTAAATTGGCGAGTCAAGTCAAAAGTACAATAGTCCGATAGAATTTATATGCTGATATTGGGCTCCGAATAAAATAGCAACGGTAGGGTACGCCAAAGATTAAATAAATAAATTAAAATAACAACAACTCAACTCTACTCTAAACCTCAACATCTGCTGCTAAATCCAAAAAATTTTCAGATCCAAACCTGACTATCTATAGAATTATTCGAGGGGTTTTATAAGTACCTTGTCCCAAACTCTAATACCTTGACACATAACTTACCTATACTTGGCTCACTTTATAACCACTTGTATCGACACTAACTAACACCTATTACCTAACACTGATATATATATATATATATATGTATATATATATATATACTTGACAACCTATGATACCTACACTCACATGATATTCATACTACATTGGCTAATAGGATACAAAAAATGGCTATATAGTATTGTCAGTTCTCTATTTGTAACCAATACTGCACCTATTAGACCTATTCAATAAATTCTAGGGTTAAAGTATGTTATAGCCCTTCGTATCAGCTTTCTGAAACTTCAAACAGATTGTATTTTTATATTCGAAAGCTCCCGAAATCGCAAAAACACCACAATGCGTTCATCTTTCGGATACCTAGCACTCAAATAGTTTTACAGAAAGTTTCAAAATAAATCTGGCCTTTTAATTTACATATTTGGAAAGTTAACTTCGATATGATTCTTTTAAAAAATAGGAGATTAATCAAAATTTTGGGTTAGAAGTTATGGTATTTCTAAGTTGCTATGACTGCTAAAAATGAGGCTGAATATTATGACAAATTTGGGCTATTTTGGATAAAAGAACACATGTATACACCCACTTTACCGAACTCACCTATACGTGTCATGTCGTATCATGATATGGACTCTATGGGTCTAATTTTGGACACAATAATACCTTCACACCATCAAATAAATACCAATAGTTCTCTTTAGGACACAATACACATACTCAATGGACACCATTAGGGTTTTCTCTAAATTGAGCCCCAAAATTATGACACCAACTTAGATCTACCAAATTGAGGGCTCCTAGTGCCTAGATCTATATTGGAAAGTCAAATATAACTATAGAAAGGTTCCGACATGACCAAGGGGTGTTCCTAACTATGAATTTGATGAAATTGAGAGAATTACCTAGTATTTTGGTAGTCTTTTTGAAGAATTTTGAATTTGGACAGGGAAGAGGAGTCAGACACAATTTTTTAGCAAGCTCCTCTCATATGGATCTCCTTGTGCTCTCCATTACTCTAGGCCTTCGTGATGGTGAGAATGAGTTGAATTGGAAGTAGATTGAGTAAAATTGGTAGAAAATTGGGTTTGCTTGGGAAGGAAGATGCTTTAGTGAAAATGAGACTAATGAGTAAAATAAAATGAATGGATGAGCCATAAGTTAAACTTATCTCTTATAGTATGGTTTGGTCATGCCAAAATATCAAGTTTGCCCCTCTCCATTTGTCATAAATGAAATCTAATTAACTAATGGAAGAAATTTCTAGCCTCGATTGAGATAGATTGAGATTAATAATTAAAGTGACAAGTTTGGTTAGGAAGATCGATTGAGATTAATAATTAAAGAGTTGCAAGGAATATTAGGATCCATTTAAGCGTAATACTCGATTTTGATAGACAATGTCGAGTAATCAGTTGAATATGTTTTGGGTTTGTAAGGATCGAGTATAGAGATTGGGTAAGTCATCCTAGCCTAAGTTTTTGTCACTACCACTTTTCCATATAAGGTCATTTGTGTAATTTAACTATTTTTAAATAATTATGAATTTAATTAATTGCTGAGTTTTGTAACTAATTATATTATTATTAGTAATGTTTAGTTTTAGGTCAAACCCTAGAACTCATTAGGACAGACCCTAGTGAGTCAACCCTAATTGTAAACCAGTTCTAGTGAAACCCTAGAATACAAATTTTAGGGTGAACCCTCAAACTTTAGCAGACCTAAACCTGAGTCAATTAGGTTTTACATGACCTACCTGTCACTACCATATTTTCTAGGAAAGGGTATTTTGGTAATTTCCTATTTAAATAAATATTGTGCATGGTAAATAATTTTTGTTGTATTATTTAATTTTTGTTGGATGTTATTTAATTATTTTGGACTTATTTTAGTGGACCCAACTAGTTTAGTTTGGACCCATGGACCAACATGAATTAATTAGTTAGACTTGGCCCATTTAGAAAGCCCATAGTTAAGGAGATGGATTAAATTAATTAAATGATTAGACTAGAAGCTTCCTTCCTTAATTATTTCTTCATGAGAGGTCCCAAGGGGTACATTGGACATTTTACAATTGCTTGGGGGAGGGGCTATGGCCGGCCTATTAAAGAGGGGGGAAAATTTCTCTCTCCTCTCATCTCATTCCAAATCTAGATCTAGAATTCTCCCACTACCAAATTCCCTCCATTCCCAATCCAATTCCCTACCAAATTCATTCCAAATTCTTCCCAATTCACCATTAGAGAAGAAGAAAGCAAGGATCTAGAAGAAGGAAGCAAGGATCTACAAAGAGGAGCAAGGATCTACAATTTGGAAGCAAGTTCATCTCAATTGGAGGTTTCATTGGGAATCCATCTCCCAATAGGTATAATTCAGATTTTTCCCATTTAAATAGCTTCTAAATCTGAGATTTAATCATGTAAAATTAACCTATATGTATGTAGTACCCATAGGACTTTGTTTTGTGTTCATAGGAGACCCATGGAGAAAGTTATGGTACTTTTTGTGTCAATTTTGTTGGAATTCCGAATTTATATTTTGTTGTGTGTGTCAAGTGATCCTATAGATCAATTGAATATGAGATTTGTGTTTGAGGCTAGTGTCGTGTCCATATTGGGATACTTGTGGTTCGTATCCTAACTATTTGGTGATACGTGTCATTTGGGGGTTTTTTTCCGACACGGGGCTTTGAACATGTCGTATTTTGACACGGACACATAGATCTACTTTTGACACTTTGATTTGTTTATAAATATTATTTTTGATTTGTTTGTGTCCTTCGGGGTGCATTTAGTTGTGTGTTGGACTCGTGTCGCATGCGTATCCTAGATCTAGTGGGATACGGTGAGATACTCTCCAATTGTGTGTATTTTTGCATAGATCTAATTAATTGTGGTTCAATTCTTCATTTATAATTAGTATATATATATGGATATTAAATATTTATTTTGTGTATTTATTATAGTAATTATTGTAGCATAGATCTATATTTTGGGTGTGCTAATATAATGTACAATATAATATGTAGCTTTCTTGCATACAAATATATATGTTACTACTTGTTAAATAATATAATTTATACATAAAATGTTTTATAAAATATATTTGTATGTTTAATTGTGTAATTATATTATTTATAACTATTATGTAATTATTTGGATATTAATGTAAATATTTTAGGTGTGCTTCTAGCCATGTAAATTATATGTTCTTTGTTAAATATTTGAAGGTATAAGTTTATGTGTATATTAATATATATATATGTACATTTTTGTATTAATGGTTTATATATATATATATATACTATTTTATATATTCTGTTTATATATATATAAATATATTGTTTTATATATTCTATTTTTATATATATAATTATATATATATATAACTTGTTTTAGTGACAGTGAATTAATGACAGTAAAAAAACTGTCATTAATTAGCCGACTAATAGCAGCCGCTGTAGCCTTCAGGAAATTAATGACAAACCTGTCATTAATTGCAGTAGCGGGAAACAGCAGCTTTTCTGCGACGCTTTTCCGCGACAGTTTAACTATCAGCGAAAACCAAAGCAGTGGCAGTTTATTATTTGGGTTTCGGTGACAGTCCTTCGGTGACAGTCCCGACTGTCACTATTTAAACTGTTTTGATTTAATCCTATTTTATTCACTGTTTTTCAATGACGCTTTGACAGATTTAATGTATATATTATATATTATAATTGTATATATATATATATGTATATATATGTGTGTGTTTTGTGAGGAATAATAATTGTAATAATATATTATGTTATTTATATAAATGTTGGGTTGTATATATATTATTTTAGGGTATATATTAATTATATTATTAGTATACTTTGTGTGAGTTCTTTTTGAATCTAATTTGATTCCTAAATTATTGTAGTTTATCTTTATATTATTTTATAGATGTCTTGTGAGGTTGACTTTGGGTTTGACCATGTTTGACTTTAGTGGACTTTAGAGTTGACCATAGTTGACTTTTGACTTAGAATTGACTTATTGACCTAGAAGTTGCCTAGTTTGACTTGTTCTCTTTCCGGGACCTTGTATTAATGTGGTATTCCATATCTAGGTCTTCGAGGCACCGAGTCAGACATTTGTGAGACTGTTCATTGGACTTCAGGCGAGTACATTCTCTGATAGTTTCTCATTTATGATATCCTCTATGTTCGTTGTATCTAGTGTAGATATACATGTTCTCTTGACACTATGGTTACACAGATTGGTATATCCGGATCTCGTCATGAGATGTTATTCCTTGGTATATGGTATATATGGTGCAAGTATTATTTCATTGGTTATCTTGTACATGTACAGACACCGATTCTCGGGGAGACTAGCTATCTTCTTGGGGAATCTAGTGCCATAACGTACCGTGGTTGGATCTATTATACCAGTCGGGATGGGGAGTATTTTAGTGTAGATATGTGATCATACCCTCCTTGTGCATGTCTTGTTCCTTGTGAGTGTTGATCATACACCGCACGTATAATCAGCCAGGCCATCATACTCTTGTGCAAGTTTCCAAGCCGATCACATGTTAAAGCTAGTACTCACACACTTAGTCATTAGTATTCTTGTTCCATCAGCATATTGTTCATTATTGTATTTCTTTCCAGTATTTCCTTATTGTCTATACATTCTTGTAACTATTTATGCATCTTGTTTATCCACAACTATTTACTGTTACATAGTTTTTATCATTATTTGAGAACTGCTGTTAGGGTTGTACTCTGCTCCTTTCCTGACTGGATATATTTTTCCAGATGACACTGAGGAGTACCCTACCTATTATGGACCCCAGGATGTTGTGGGTTTAGATTCTGAGACCCTGGCTCAAGAGGGACTTATCCCAACTGAGACAGTTGACCCTGGAGTTGTAGCTTTATAGTTTTGTAGTATTCTTTGTACTGGATTTGTCTCCAGCATATTTCTGTAATTTTCTTCAGACTCATTGATGTATTATTTTAGACTCATGAGTTGTATTGTGACTATTCTATTCTTTATCTGATTCGTGCTCATTTCTATCTTAGTTCTGTGATTGAGTACACTATCTTTTGGTGGTTCATTATATTAGATAGACTTTCTAGACAGCGTTCTACCGCCGATTCTGCGGCGTAGGCTGGGCGTTGTTTCCGACTAGTACCCTTACCCCGGGTACGGGTTGTGACACTACCATAGAGGGTTTAACCTAAATAATGCATTGAAACCCTAATTAGGTTTAATATAAAAGGGAACCCTCTCTTCCTTCATGTAGAAAAGAGAAACCCTAGCCTCCATCAAGAGAAACCATCTCCCTACCCAAAATTTTTGAGATCAAACCCTAGGTTCCATTTTCTCCTCCTCCAAAGCAAGGAAAGCAAGGAACGTGGGTCAGGTAGCTTTGGGGAAGAAGAACTTCCATTGGAGAAACCATCTCTGCAGGTAAAACCCTATTTTTTCTTCATTAAATTCCTATTTTCAGATGTTAATGGCCATTAGGAACCCACCCTATTGTTTAGATTTTGATTTTAGGGTTTGGATTAGGTTTTGGTGACCAACATGGGGTTTTCTCCAATTATCAGGAACCCTAACCCTAGGTATTTGCATGTAGGCAGATTTCCTCATTTGTATGTAGAGATAATTTTGATTTAGGGTTTTTAGTTTTGAGGATTCATGGTTACTTGTGTGGATCCGATTTCAGCCCCCTAGGTGTTTGTAGGAATGCTCCTTAGGGAGATGCCTAATTCTATAACCTAGTTTCTTATGGTTTGATATATATACTTGTAAAATATGTATGTGTATGTGTATTTCTGTATTTGGGTATCCTCGAGTGGTTGCACAGTCGGGATCAGCAGTGAGAGTTGTGTCGTGTCTGTGGGGAGTTCATGTTTAGAGTCGGGTTTTAATCCCTGCATGTATCAGTCAGTAGGTGTGCAGTGAGTTGTTCTGCATTGGGTTCCCAGTGTATCAGAAGAAAACATATGAGGGTTGTGTTTTCCTGGCTGTATAGCAGTTTCAGTTTGTGTCTGTGCAAGGTAGATTATGTGCCGTCAGGTATCAGTTTAGGAGTTGGAGGTTAATTGATGTCATATGTTATATACATATATACATAGGAGGGAGTTATGATGTGTTGGGTTATCAGTGTATAGCCTAGGTGAAATTATGAATGTGTGTCTTAGTGTATCACTGTCTCAGTGAGTGTTTTCCTGTGTATTAGTTTTGAATAGAGTATGGATTTCAGAGTTGCTGTGTATACTAGGGAGTTTCAGGGTTGTTGAGGCCAGCATGGGCATCAGTGTGCCTGTGAGTGGTAGTTTAGTTCAGTATAGTGAAGTATAAGAGTGAGGGAGATCTGTGCAGTGAGTATCCTAATAACTGTGTGTGTTTAAGTTTTGTGTGCAGTGTATTATTGTGGCTGTTATGTGTGTGTTGTGAGGGGTGAGAACTAATTTCTGTGTGTGTTGAATGTGTACTCTGTGTCAGTAAATTACTTAGTGAGCAGTGTGTTAATAGGTATCAGTAAATAGGGAATTATAAATTCTGTACAGAAATCTGTATATAGCAGTATCCTGAAACCTGTGAGTGATTTGTGAGGACTGTGTACATGTGTGAGTATCCCAAAACCCAGTGAGCAGTGAGCAAACTGTTTAGACCTGTGTGTGTGTTGTATTGGTGTGAAGTGCCTGTGTGTGTGTGTATTAATTCTGTAGGTGAGAGTGTATTACCTAGGAGTGAATGTGTGTAGTGTAGGTAATAAATCTATGTATTGTGAGATACCTAGGTGTCTAAGTGTCTGTGTATGCCTCAGAATTCCCAGGTTGGTTAGAAACATAACATATATGTGCAGTGAGATTTTGTGTCCAGACTAGTGTATACCTGTGTGAATGTTATTGAATGTGTGTGTTAGCTATGTGAAACTGTGAGTATAGTATAGGTGTGTATCAGTGTGGAGTTGTGGTATCAGTCAGTAGTGCTAGTCATAAGTTGGTCAGTTAATAAGTTAATATATGTTAGCATATTAGTCTTAGTATTATATAGTGTAAGTTGTGTACAGTTAAGATTAGTTAGCTGTTAGTGTTAAGGATGTATCATTGAACAATTAGAATTATATATTGTCAGTTAATGTATATATGTCAGTAAGTATTTCATAGAGTTAGTTAACTGTCCGTTAGTTAGTGTAGTAAAGGTTCATATCAGTATATTTATATTGGTAGCAGTCAGTGTATCATCATTAGTGTGTCAGTAGAGGGTAAGGTTATATTAGTGTTAGTTATTTAGTATAGCTAATTTTGACTTGTATTAGCTAGTTGATAGCTAGCATGATCCAAATACCTTAGCAGGGACCTAGTTGGACCTAGCTAAGACCTAGTTTAGCTAGTATTGACCTAGAAATCTCGTATTTAAATTGTTAAGCATGTTTATTCTTTTGATTTAATATCTGACATTAATATTCCACAAATAGGTCATTGTGATCCCACTTTGGACATCGATTCTCACACCTTGCTCAGGACCACAGGCGAGTACATTCTCTGACAGTTTTCATTGTTGATTACTTCTATAAATTGTAGTGTATTACATACTTGATTCTGACACTATGGATACACGAGTTAGCACCCTAGATCCCCATCATGAGGAGTCGTGATTGGAATCCACCGTGCTAGCTGGGGATGGGGAACTATTAGTAGATTATGTGATCATATCCAAATCCTTACCATGCATCATAGCTCACCCCACTTCTCACATCGGGTGCGGCCTGACCATCATCATGCTTCATAGCTGTTATATATGATTAGCCTGACCATTATAAAGCATCATAGCTAACCATATGGTTAGCCTGACCTCCAAGAATCATAGCTAATCATATATAACCAGCCTGATCTAGTCCCAAGCCGATCACATAATAAACTAATATTTCAAACACTTAGCTAGATATTTTATCTTTATTCAGACTTACTTGTTCTAGCATTCACTGTTTATTGTTCATTGCTAGATGCTCTATTGCCTATTTCATTTCTCCTGTACTTCTCATTTTCAGCATTTATTTCCATCTTGTATCTCTTGCACTGTTTATAGATTTTGTCAATTTAATGAAACTGCTGTTAGTGCTTGTGCTTCGCTCCAATCCTGACTGGATAACATTTTTCAGAGGACCTGGAGGATCTTTGCCCCATTCATTATGGCCCAGGATTAGAGGGAGATTTCACCCCGGAAACCCCAGAGGAGTTGCCTAGCCTAGAGGAGAACGTACCTGGCTGTTCTTAGAATTATTTTCTGCATTTATTGTTTTAGACTGAGACTAAGATGTATTTATTATTTTATGACTTTGTGAGGTCATCTAGACCAGGATTTGAGTTGGATTATTGTGGTTGGTTTATTTAGAACTCTTTTCTATTCTCATCGTGCCATTACTTCTTATAGCTTGTGATTGAGTATATCATAGAACTGTGGATTATTTATCATTGTCCTCCGTGCGGAGTTGAGACTATTGACAGGATATATTATGTTTAGACCTAGACAGCGTTCTACCGCCGATGCTGCGACGTAGGCTGGACGTACCTACGACTCATGCCCAAATTTCGGGTGCGGGTCGTGACACGTTTTTAGTGGTGGCCCATGCAGGTCTAGTAGTCGAGTCCTAGAACCGCATTAGAGCGATATCGTAGTGGTGCTCGCTTAGAGTATTACTACGAGCCTGTTTTAGGAAATAGGAATTAGGCCGAGGATATGCTCAATCACAATTAGGAAATTCTGATTCTTATGACATTACTCTTAATAATTTTCCTTTAGAATTTATCTGTCCTTCCTTGATGATATCGTATCTATTGCCTTAATTAAATCTTTCGATCTATCTTCAGGATGCCGCCAAGAAGGTCCCAGAGACTCGGAGCAGCAGATTCAGAGAGGTCTGCCACCTCTCGCCCTGCCGGACAGACATTCGCAGCACCTCCTACATCTCCAGTACATATGGGAGTGTCTGCAGCATTCGGGGGTCCACCACCACCAGTTCAGAGGGTCCCCACAGCTTCGACGGCACCACCTCCACCAGTTCAGCATCCAGGAGGTGTGCCCGTCGATGGAGCACAGATGTTCGCTTTGATTCAGGGCATGGTCGATGCCCAGAGGACGTCGGCAGAGGCCCAGAGAGTGCAGGCTGAGGCACATCAGGCCCAGACAGAGATGATGAGGGTGAACATGGAGAATGCTCACCAAGTGGCTCTCCAGGCTGTGGAGAGGGTCACTCAGCAACAGCAGCATCCTGGTCAGCAACAACAGAGGCCGGGCACCATTGTGGACTTCAAGAGGATGATGCCCCGGGAGTTCAAGGGGACAGAAGGGATACTCTACGCCGATGATTGGCTAGAGGACATCGAGAGGAACTTGCGTTTGGCACAGATTCCAGAGGCGCTCCAGATCGAGGTCGCTGGCAGCCAGATGTTCGACATTGTCCTGACATGGTTTTGTACGGAGCTGAGACTCTTGCGCAGAGGACTCACTTGGGAGGATTTCAAGGAGCTCTTCAAGGAGAAGTTCTTTCCTGATGTTGCCCTGGGAGCTTTGGAGAGTCAGTTCCATGACTTAGCCCAAGGAAGCTCGTCCGTCGACGAGTATGCCGTGGAGTTTTCCCGCCTGAGCTGCTTCGCGCCATCGATGATTAGAGATCCGGGAGACAGGGCCCGGAAATTCAGAAAGGGGCTGACAAGGGAGATCAAGTCTCGCACGTCGGGACGTCGCACAGCTACCTACGAGGGCATATTGATGGATGCCCAAGTAGCCGAGGATGACTTGGGCCTCAGGCCCAAGAGGGGACGCGATGGTTCCGGAGGAGCAAACAGTAGTACGGGACCGGGCAAGCGTCCACACTTTCAGCAGCAACAGCAGAGAAGCTTTCAGCAGCAGCATTAGGCACCAGCCCGAGGGCAGGCTCAGCAGCAGCAACAGAGACAGAACCAGCCCGCTATCCAGTGTGCGTACTGCGGGAAGATGGGACATACTAGAGATATCTGCAGGAAAAGATTGGGCTCATGTCTATCCTGCGGATCGACGACACACCAGCTGAAGGATTGTCCTACCTTTCGTCCAGGTCAGGGTGGAGCAGCCGCCCAGAGAGGATCAGACAGGGTGCCTACCGCACCAGGAGGCCAACAACAGAGGGGACCACTTCCACCGCAACATCAGAAGTTCGCCCAGCATCAGCAGCAGAGAGGTGCACCCCAGGGGCGAGCATACGCCATGGCAGTCGAGGAGATCGAGCCAACAGGAGACTTGATCACAGGTTCGGTTCTTCTCGATAGTATTCCTGCATTTACCTTATTCGACTCTGGCGCTTTCCATAGTTTTATGTCTGTATCATATGCACTTCGACATCATTTAGACACAGAACCATTAGCTAGGACTTGCAAGATCATGACTGGTGGAGGTATTATACTAGTCCGTGATTACTACAAGGACCGGAGAGTGTCACTAGGAGGCCGAGAGTTGAGCGTGAGCTTACTCGTCATGCCACTTCCGGGGTATGACATTGTACTCGGAATGGACTGGTTGAGTAGGCATCATGCTACTATAGATTGTTATGGAGGCAGAGTATTGTTTAGACCACCAGGAGAGCCGGAGTTTGAGGTCGTCAGAGGAGCAGCGGAACAGAGCAGGGGCACATTTTGCGGAGCCAGGGCAGAAGAAGAGGAGTTGCCACATCCTCTGATAGCGGAGTTCCTGGATGTATTTCCAGAAGAGTTGCCAGGCTTGCCGCCAGACAGAGATATTGAATTCTCTATAGACTTGGTTCCAGGAGCGGAGCCCATTTCACAACATGTCTATAGAGTCAACAACAGCGAGCTGGCAGAACTGAAGAAGCAAGTTGAGGAGCTGCAGGACAAAGGCTTCATCAAATCCAGTTTATCACCATGGGGATCTCCGGTATTGTTCGTACCGAAGAAGGACGGTACGGTGCGCATGTGCATTGATTATAGAGCTTTGAACAATATCACTATCAAGAACAAGTACCTGCTGCCGAGGATAGATGATCTTTTCGATCAATTGAGCGGGGCGAGAGTGTTTTTACAGATAGATTTGAGGTCAGGCTATCACCAGGTGAAGGTGAAGAAAGAAGACACGCCGAAGATAACTTTTTGGACCAGATACGGCCAGTTTGAGTTCATGGTGATGCCATTTGGTTTAACCAATGCACCGACAGTATTCATGAACCTGATGAACAAAGTATTCCACCAATACCTTGACAAGTTTATGGTGGTGTTCATCGACGATATTCTTGTGTATTCCAAGACACCGGAGGAGCACGAAGAGCACCTGAGATTGGTCTTAGAGACTCTCAGGAGGGAGAAGCTGTACGGAAAACTCTCTAAGTGTGAATTCTTCCTTGACAAGGTCAAATTTCTTGGGCATGTGGTATCAGGTGACGGAATCTCGGTTAACCCACAAAAGATCGAGGCAGTGGAGTCGTGGGTTACCCCCAGTTCGGTAGCTGAGATCAGGAGTTTTCTCGGGCTAGCAGGATACTACAGGAGGTTTGTACAAGACTTCTCCAAGATTGCAGCGCCGATGACCAGGCTAACTAGGAAGGATGTGGATTTTGTCTGGACGGAGGAGTGCCAGGCCGCATTTGATGAGCTGAAGAAGAGGTTGACGACAGCTCCAATTTTGACGTTGCCAACAGGGACAGGTGGTTTCACCATATACAGTGATGCTTCAGGGAAGGGTCTGGGATGCGTTCTTCAGCAGCACGGGAAGGTAATTGCCTATGCTTCCAGGCAGTTACGCTCTCATGAAAAGAACTATCCCACCCATGATTTGGAGTTGGCAGCAGTTATCTTCGCTCTAAAGCTGTGGAAGCATTATCTGTACGGAGAGCGTGTGGAGATCTTCACAGACCACAAGAGCTTGAAGTACGTATTCATACAGAAGGAGCTGAACATGAGGCAGAGGAGGTGGTTAGAGTTGATGAAGGACTTTGACATCTCATTATAGTACCACCCAGGGAAGGCTAACGTAGTTGCCGATACCTTGAGCAGGTATCCGACGGCTATGTACTTGACGACAGATAGGCATTTGTTGGCTGATTTGGAGAGCTTGGAGATTGAAGTGCTAGTTCTCGGTTCTGAGATTCAGATGTAGGGATTGCAGATACAGTCGGAACTGATGGACAGGATCAGAGCTGCGCAGTACGATGATGAGACTCTGAGGAGTATCAGAGCACAGATTCATATGGGATTATCGGACGACTTTACTATCGCAGATGATGGTTCTCTACGGCACGGCACAAGGATATGTGTGCCAAGCGGGGAGCTGCGCGAGGAGGTTTGACAGGAGGCACACCGCTCTCAGTACTCGATGCATCCCGATGCCAACAAGATGTATCGAGACTTGAGGGAGCACGTATGGTGGTATGGAATGAAGCACGAGGTAGCACGCTTCGTATCCCGGTGTCTAGTGTGCCAGCAGGTAAAGGCAGACCGGCAGAGACCAGGTGGGTTGCTTCAACCTTTATCGATCCCAGAGTGGAAATGGGAGCACGTGACCATAGATTTTGTTTCAGGGCTTCCACGTTCTCCAGGAGGGAAGGACGCGATTTGGGTCATCGTGGACAGGTTGACCAAATCAGCCCATTTCCTACCTTTCAGGGTGGGCACGTCGACAGAGAAGCTAGCAGAGATATACGTGCGATAGATTGTTAGACTTCATGGAGTTCCTGTGAGCATCGTCTCGGATCGGGATAGTCATTTCACTTCCCATTTTTGGAGGAGTCTGCAGGCTAGCTTGGGCACTCAGCTCAAGTTCAGTACCGCATATCACCCCCAGACGGACGGGCAGTCTGAACGGACTATTCAGACTCTCGAGGATATGCTACGCACTTGCGTTTTAGATCTCGGAGGTTCTTGGGAGAATCATCTGCACCTGGTAGAGTTCGCTTACAACAACAGCTACCAGGCCAGCATCGAGATATCACCATTTGAGGCTCTTTATGGACGGAGGTGTCGTACACCGTTATCTTGGGACGACGTTGGAGAGAGAGCCTTGCTAGGACCAGAAATGGTCGTGGATGCAGCAGAAAAGGTAAAACTCATCAGAGACAGACTGCGAGTGGCGCAGGACAGACAGCGGCATTGGGCCGATAGCCACCGTAGACCCCTTGAGTTTCAGGTATAGATTGTTATTTTCTGGCTTGTGTTTGTTTGTTTAGACTGCGTGTTGAGACTGTTTTGTTTTAGGTTGGCGATCTAGTATTCCTACGAATTTCTCCGACGCGTGGAACGATTCATTTTGGCGGAGGCGGAAAGCTTAGCCCACGCTACATCGGACCCTTCGGTATTCTCGCGAAGATAGGTGCAGTGGCGTATAGACTAGACTTGCCGCCTGCATTGGAGGGAGTGCATAATGTGTTCCACGTGTCGCAATTGAGACGGTACGTGGCCGACCCTAGTCACGTACTTGATTACTCGGAGATTGAGGTTGGTCCGACGCTCAGCTACCCTGAGCAGCCCGTAGAGATCTTGGACCGCAGAGAGAAGGTATTGCGGAACCAAACTATTCCTTTGGTTCGTGTTGCATGGAGACATCACTCTCCAGGGGAGTCGACCTGGGAGAGAGAGGACGAGATGCGCGAGCAATACCCGTATCTCTTCCAGACTTGAGGTATATTTCCTTTTCTGATTTCATTCTTGTTGTAGTTCAGTCCAATTTCGAGGATAAAATTTCTTTTAGGAGGGTAGACTTGTCACTACCACTTTTCCCTATAAGGGCATTTGTGTAATTTAACTATTTTTAAATAATTATGAATTTAATTAATTGCTGAGTTTTGTAACTAATTATATTATTATTAGTAATATTTAGTTTTAGGTCAAACCCTAGAACTCATTAGGACAGACCCTAGTGAGTCAACCCTAATTGTAAACCAGTTCTAGTAAAACCCTAGAATACAAATTTTAGGGTGAACCCTCAAACTCTAGCAGACCTAAACCTGAGTCAATTAGGTTTTACATGACCTACCATAGAGGGTTTAACCTAAACAATGCATTGAAACCCTAATTAGGTTTAATATAAAAGGGAACCCTCTCTTCCTTCATGTAGAAAAGAGAAACCCTAGCCTCCATCAAGAGAAACCATCTCCCCACCTAAAATTTTCGAGATCAAACCCTAGGTTCCATTTTCTCCTCCTCCAAAGCAAGGAAAGCAAGGAACGTGGGTCAGGTAGCTTTGGGGAAGAAGAACTTCCATTGGAGAAACCATCCCTGCAGGTAAAACCCTATTTTTTCTTCATTAAATTCCTGTTTTCAGAAATTAATGGCCATTAGGAACCCACCCTATTGTTTAGATTTTGATTTTAGGGTTTGGATTGGGTTTTGGTGACCAACTTGGGGTTTTCCCTAATTATCAGGAACCCTAACCCTAGGTATTTGCATGTAGGCAGATTTCCTCATTTACATGTAGAGATAATTTCGATTTAGGGTTTTTAGTTTTGAGGATTCATGGTTACTTGTGTGGATCCGATTTCAGCCCCCTAGGTGTTTGTAGGAATGCTCCTTAGGGAGATGCCTAATTCTATAACCTAGTTTCTTATGGTTTGATATGTATACTTGTAAAATATGTATGTGTATTTTTGTATTTGGGTATCCTCGAGTGGTTGCACAGTCGGGATCAGCAGTGAGAGTTGTGTCGTGTCTGTGGGGAGTTCCTGTATAGAGTCGGGTTTTAATCCCTGCATGTATCAGTCAGTAGGTGTGCAGTGAGTTGTTCTGCATTGGGTTCCCAGTGTATCAGAAGAAAACATATGAGGGTTGTGTTTTCCTGGCTGTGTAGCAGTTTCAGTTTGTGTCTGTGCAAGGTGGATTATGTGCAGTCAGGTATCAGTTTAGGAGTTGGGGGTTAATTGATGTCATATGTTATATACATATATACATAGGAGGGAGTTATGATGTGTTGGGTTATCAGTGTATAGCCTAGGTGAAATTATGAGTGTGTGTCTTAGTGTATCAGTGTCTCAGTGAGTGTTTTCCTGTGTATTAGTTTTGAATAGAGTATGGATTTCAGAGTTGCTGTGTACACTAGGGAGTTTCAGGGTTGTTGAGGCCAGCATGGGCATCAGTATGCCTGTGAGTGGTAGTTTAGTTCAGTATAGTGAAGTATAAAGGTGAGGGAGATCTGTGCAGTGAGTATCCTAATAACTGTGTGTGTTTAAGTTTTGTGTGCAGTGTATTTTTGTGGCTGTTATGTGTGTATTGTGAGGGGTGAGAACTAATTTCTGTGTGTGTTGAATGTGTACTCTGTGTCAGTAAATTACTTAGTGAGCAGTGTGTTAATAGGTATCAGTAAATAGGGAATTATAAATTCAGTGCAGAAATCTGTATGTAGCAGTATCCTGAAACCTGTGAGTGATTTGTGAGGACTGTGTACATGTGTGAGTATCCCAAAACCCAGTGAGCAGTGAGCAAACTGTTTAGACCTGTGTGTGTGTTGTATTGGTGTGAAGTTCCGGTGTGTGTGTGTATTAATTCTGTAGGTGAGAGTGTATTACCTAGGAGTGAATGTGTGCATTGTAGGTAATAAATCTATGTATTGTGAGATACCTAGGTGTCTAAGTGTCTGTGTATGCCTCAGAATTCCCAGGTTGGTTAGAAACATAACATATATGTGCAGTGAGATTTTGTGTCCAGACTAGTGTATACCTGTGTGAATGTTATTGAATGTGTGTGTTAGCTATGTGAAACTGTGAGTATAGTATAGGTGTGTATCAGTGTGGAGTTGTGGTATCAGTCAGTAGTGCTAGTCATAAGTTGGTCAGTTAGTAAGTTAATATATGTTAGCATATTAGTCTTAGTATTATATAGTGTAAGTTGTGTACAGTTAAGATTAGTTAGCTGTTAGTGTTAAGGATGTATCATTGAACAATTAGAATTATATATTGTCAGTTAATGTATATATGTCAGTAAGTATTTCATAGAGTTAGTTAACTGTCCGTTAGTTAGTGTAGTAAAGGTTCATATCAGTATATTTATATTGGTAGCAGTCAGTGTATCATCATTAGTGTGTCAGTAGAGGGTAAGGTTATATTAGTGTTAGTTATTTAGTATAGCTAATTTTGACTTGTATTAGCTAGTTGATAGCTAGCATGATCCAAATACCTTAGCAGGGACCTAGTTGGACCTAGCTAAGACCTAGTTTAGCTAGTATTGACCTAGAAACCTCGTATTTAAATTGTTAAGCATGTTTATTCTTTTGATTTAATATCTGACATTAATATTCCACAAATAGGTCATTGTGATCCCACTTTGGACATCGATCCTCACACCTTGCTCAGGACCACAGGCGAGTACATTCTCTGACAGTTTTTATTGTTGATTACTTCTATAAATTATAGTGTATTACATACTTGATTCCGACACTATGGATACACGAGTTAGCACCCTAGATCCCCATCATGAGGAGTCGTGATTGGAATCCACCGTGCTAGCTGGGGATGGGGAACTATTAGTAGATTATGTGATCATATCCAAATCCATACCATACATCATAGCTCACCCCACTTCTCACGTCGGGTGCGGCCTGACCATCATCATGCTTTATAGCTGTTATATATGATTAGCCTGACCATTATCATGCATCATAGATAACCATATGGTTAGCCTGACCTCCAAGAATCATAGCTAATCATATATAACCAGCCTGATCTAGTCCCAAGCCGATCACATAATAAACTAATATTTCAAACACTTAGCTAGATGTTTTATCTTTATTCAGACTTACTTGTTCTAGCATTCACTGTTTATTGTTCATTGCTAGATGCTCTATTGCCTATTTTATTTCTCCTGTACTTCTCATTTTCAGCATTTATTTCCATCTTGTATCTCTTACACTGTTTATAGATTTTGTCAATTTAATGAAACTGCTGTTAGTGCTTGTGCTTCGCTCCAATCCTGACTGGATAACAATTTTCAGAAGACCTGGAGGATCTTTGCCCCACTCATTATGGCCCAGGATTAGAGGGAGATTTCACCCCGGAAACCCCAGAGGAGTTGCCTAGCCTAGAGGAGAACGTACCTGGCTGTTCTTAGAATTATTTTCTGTATTTATTATTTTAGACTGAGACTGAGATATATTTATTATTTTATGACTTTGTGAGGTCATCTAGACCAGGATTTGAGTTGGATTATTGTGGTTGGTTTATTTAGAACTCTTTTCTATTCTCATCGTGCCATTACTTCTTATAGCTTGTGATTGAGTATGTCATAGAACTGTGGATTATTTATCATTGTCCTCCGTGCGGAGTTGAGACTATTGACAGGATATATTATGTTTAGACCTAGACAGCGTTCTACCGCCGATGCTGCGGCGTAGGCTGGACGTACCCACGACTCATGCCCAAATTCCGGGTGCGGGTCGTGACAGTTTTTTTTGTGTGTATTGAGTTATAGCGCACCCCATGATTGAGTAATACAACCCTGCGCTAGGCGCAGTAGAGTTTGAGTTAGAGTTTTCAACGATTGAAATAAGTATGGTTTGATAACATTGAATGATAGAGTTGTTCAATAAAAAATAGGCTAATGCACACATGTAGCGCAAAATTAAGAAAGGAATAAAAGTAGTGTTTGAACGATCTTTGGAAGTTAGATGATACATATAGAGCTTGATTTAGAAGTTGTGCGATAATACAAGTTTCGTTCAGGAAGTCTCGAGGATGAGACTTGTTTTGAGTTGTGTATTATGTAACAACTTGCTCCACTTATCTCGGAGAGTCAATTCAAACGGTGCAAGTTTAGCAAACCGTCTTGCCTTCCTCGGCGAGATAACTCGCTTGAGACAAAGACTTTTAGACTTGGCTCTTCAGAGAATTTTAGACTTAGACATTTTTAGAGGAGCGCTCAAAATTTTGCTCAGCCGATGCGAATCATCGTTAAGGTAGATGGCTCCGATGAACCTGTCTTTGCTTTCCTACACACTTAAGAAAAGAAATGATATATGCTAGTTTATAAGTTATAACCTTTGTATGCTAATAAAGGAGATGAAAGCACAAAGCTAAGGGAATAATCAAGCTTCATCATTGTGTATAGAATTTGGAAACTTTGTCCTGCTAGTGCGTAACTTAGAGTACTAATCCAAATAGAGTAGTTCATATGTTATGCCACGAAGTAGATCTTATTTATAATATTGATGTACTGTATTGTACCAAATGTAACACGGATTTAGAGTAAAATCATATTGCATACATAGACGAGGAAGACTGTCAAGTAGTCATTCCGAGTCAGAAGACGAAAATAAGAGAAAGTAATCAGGATATTCAGATCATCGAGGCAGTCTCCAATCAGGTAGCTGCGAAGAAAAGAATGAACCGAACTGAAGTCCTCAGATAAGAAAAACCGAGCAGGAAGTACTCGACTAGGATGGAAATGGTGAAGTAGTTGTATGGCCACGGACAACTAGTCGCACATTAGGAAGAGAGTCCTAGAACGATCTTCGAGACATCGTAATCGTATCGGCTTGGGAGGACTGCACTAGCTTGAATTTCTAGTACGATAGATTTCTGAAGTATTAGCAGGCGAGTGCGGGATATCCAACAAGTTTTGCTACCGACCTGGAAAGACAGTCGACTCGTCGGATGGTTCTGGATGCCCAGTAAGGCTCGCAACCAAGCTAGGAAGACAATCGTTCTATCCCATAATATGTCCAACATGGCTAGCAGAGCCAGTGAACCTTCATATAGATAAGTTATGCATGTATAGCGGCAAACTGCGTACAAGAAGATTGGGTAACAAAATTAATTTTGATGCATGGCGCATCGTATATTAGAAGAATGGATGCATGGTTCACCTTGTAGTTTAAGTAAATTATGTTTATTTCTAAGACATCGTTTGAGTGACACTTTCAGTTACATAGATGCTCTTTAATACATAGTATATGTTTGATTATATTGTTGTGCATGACAGGGAAGGCCGAATGGTAAAAAAAGGGTAAGATGAACTCAGTTATTTTATCGAATGGCAGTCTTGTTTAAGACAATTATATATGCTTTACTTTTACTATGCCATAAAATTGATCCTAAGGCAAAGACTAGAAAGACTATATAATCAGTCGATACACATAACTAATGAACTTGCTTATTTTATGGAGTAGGCGAGAGGCCTCCCCACCAGTGCATTCAATGTACTAACACCCAACCAGATTGCATGCAAAGTGCAGGGAGTAGCTCGCACGATTTTGGAGATCGCTTGACGCATCAAAGTGCCGTACCGTACTTGACCTCTTGAAGCGTGGCGTACGGACCTGAAGCTCACATATATGGACGCAATGTATGGGAACATCATCATCGAGAGTGTTTGATTCAAGTTGTTAGCCTAATAAAATATTCATTATAATGAGAGAGGGAGAGAGATTAAGCGATTATAATTCTCGGTCTAGTGCCGATTGTTATCTTTACTTTATATCAATAAAGAGCTTATTTTTATTTAATACTTGTGTTTATTCAATATTTCTGCTATGATTGTGTGAACTAGTTATCAATCGGCCATTTTGGTATTTGCCTTGCATGGGCGCACCTCCAAGCTCGTGCGTCATCATGCCCTGATGTGAACCATTGTCCTGCGAGAGCGTTGGCGTGGTTATTCGCGTTCATCGAGGGCGATCAATCGTGTGGGAGATTAGGGCGTTACAGTGTCAACATGGATACATGAAATGAGTTCATTGTGATGTGTCATATTGACATGAGATGATGTACTACTGGTTATAATAGACTCGGAATAGTAGATACGACACCCGGGATCGAACCTGCAGTCGGGCACACGACTGACATAAAGAGACATAAAATAATGGTGATGCCTTGAATGGAATGGTGGTGATGGCGACTGTGGTTTTGGGAAATGGGTTAGAATATTCTGGGAATTTATTTTTTGAAAGAAATTCAATCAACACTACAATCCGGCAGGGAACTAGGTCCTCATAGGGACATAACAAGATAAAAAAAATATATGCCATAATAAAATATTATGTAAATATAAGGGTGAACTAACCAACTTAAGTGAATGCAATTTGAAGACAACTTTTGTGCGTATGGGTAGGTAAAATAGGGGAAGTGTCTGACATTAGCTACAAACAAGTTACAAAAATATATATGCTACCATATATCGACAGCTGACGTAGCGCATAGCTAACGACCAACGCCTAATATACTTTCTAACATATATGCCTATTACTGGGTAACTATGAATGCCCATATTCGGGTAACACTGAGGCTTATAACTCAGTAGTTTCCATCAAAATTTATGGTAGGCAGTTATCTTTCCCATATGTATAATAATTTTCTTCCCCGGCCAATGTTAATGTATAAGTTGAGAATATGACGTGGAATCATGTAACTATAATGCAAGTCACAATATAAACTAGAACTAAAACAACTACATAATAAACTGACCCATGTGCTACACTCACCAGTAGCTAATTGAGTGCGTAAGCCCATGCCCTACCATGCTCTCATTCTCACTCTTAGTTTCATGAAATAATATATGGCAAGGTCTTGGGAGATATACTGATAGATCCACAACTTTAGGTACGTCCACTATACACAAGACCAAACATGGACGCCTTCGTTGACTACATCCTAGGCATTCTCAGATGCACACAAATGTATTATATTTAGAGCATAAGCATATGGACAATAATATTTAAGTTTAAACAGTAAAACAAGGTAAGGTATACTTGTTTAAAACTCCAAGATGAGTATATAGCAATCCTGGTCATGTCTTTAAAGTCGAACCGTCCCGAGTGCCTATATTATAATAATAATACTAAATTAGCCTCTATTCCATAGTTTACTATGCAAGAACAATAAAACTACTGCATACACATATGGTTGGGTGTAAAACTTAGTGTTTTACTCAATTAAGAAAAACTAGTTCAGAAGATGATTCTAACTTGGTTTGATTTAGAAAAGCGTTATAAAATTAGCCGAACCTTCAAGTCACCTAACAACCCAATAACCTCAAATACTAATAAATAATTCTAGGTTAATCTAGTTCCTAATCTACTCAATATGTGATACTCAGTGTACTTTCTACTAGGATTAGTAATTATAACCTAAATTCATATTCAAAGGCCAACATGTTTGTTACTCCTTCTAGGTTTAATTCTCAAGGTTTCAACTAAACAACTAACCCTATAAATTATATGTAAACTATTACTAAACCATTCTAACACATGAAAATATGTTTCAATAGGGTGGAGTTTCTTTGTTTATTCCTACAACTTGTCAAGGTTGGCTACATGTACACTAGTGAATGACAACATCTACAACTTGTCAGTTTGGATAGTACCAACTCTAAGTGATCATTCTTATAGTTTTCTACATATTTGATAATCATAATAACATATTAAAATATCTTACCTACGAGCCTAAATCAGAATAAAAACCTAGCATATGGTCTATGACATTCTAACAACGATATTTGATCATGTACAAGCCCAAAATATGTGCTAAAATTAACGTCACAAACACCTAATGTTGGCTATAAAAAATTATAAAATAAAATTATTTTCTATCATGGATTTGAGAGCTAATAACGTGACAAAAGTTTGGTACAATTTCAAGAAAATTTCATACATAAAATGATAGACTTAATCGAGAAATGTTGTTAAAAACCAATTCTGAATTTTAGAATTGAATGGGATAAATATATGGTTTAAACCTATTTTATCATGAATCTAACATGGTTTATAAATATAACATGGTATATTATTAAGGTAGGGACATGTTTCTATAAGTTGACATAAAGAATAGAAATTTGCATTTGAAATAATGAGCACAAGCATACATCACAGTTCTAAAATTTAAGAGAAATGGGGCTAAAAACATGGTTTCTTCATAGATAATCATTATTCTAACATGATAAAAATATAGGATATCGAAGGTGGGTAAACATAGGTACATATTTTGAAGGTTTCGAGCATAAAATAAAAGTTTAACACAGGCAAATAAGTGTGAACGCAAGTATCCAGTTCTAAAATTTTGTGTTCAAGAGGGTGTTTAGCACCATTAAACTAGGTTTTTCATATTTTAACTAGGGTTTCTACCTATGGTATTGAAGTATCTAGTTGTCCCTTAAGTTATGAGTCATAAAAAAATAGAGAATATATGTTACTTACCTATTTAAGGTGTGTGGACAATACCTCCCAATTGATTTCAGCAGCGTTCCTCCGTGTCTACGATAGAAAATTTCAAGTAAAATATAGAAGAATATATAAGGAACTATGGAAAAGTGTTTTAGGTACAAGGGAAAAATAAATTGGAAGGGTTTTATCTCTTGAATTGATCTGTACATAGCTCTTTTGTGCACTAAAATTTTAGCAGCACTCCCGTGGGTTTGGCTGCAAATAGAGGGGGAAAAAGGACATAAAATTATTGATTAAAGTATAAAAAACTAGGGGAAGATATTATAAGAGATTAAGAAGGGAATAAATGAATGTTTCTTACCTATTTGTGATGACAGTCCCCCTTGACAGTTTCGGCCAACACTAGAGGGTGTTTAGGAGAGAAAAATGAGCATAAAAGAAAGACAAATAAGATGGGAAGGAATATATGGCTGTAGGTAAGGGTGAAGGAGAGTTGTGGGCTAAGTTTTAGGAGGGTTGGGAGAGTGGGGAGGTAGTTTTTACCACCTACAAGGTGGTGGAGACCCAAAAAATAGGAGGATCAAGTTCAGTACCGCATATCACCCCCGACCGACGGGCAGTCGGAGATAACTATTCAGTCTCTCGAGGATATGCTTAGTACTTGTGTTTTGGATTTTAGAGGATCTTGGGAGGATTATCTTCACCTGATAGAGTTTTCTTATAACAATAACTACCAGGCCAGTATCGTGATATCACCATTCGAGGTTTTATATGGGAGGAGATGTCGCAGTCCTCTATCTTTGGATGAAGTTGGTGAGAGAGACTTGTTAGGACCGGAGATGATTATGGATACAGTTGAGAATGTGAAACACATCAGGGATAGACTTCATGTGGCACTGGACAGACAACGACATTGTGCCGATAGCCACTGGAGACCTTTGGTATTTGATGTATAGATTTTGTTTGTATTGCTTGTGATTATTTTATTTTAGGTTGAGTGCTAAGGCTGTATTTTATTCTAGGTTGGCGATATAGTGTTCTTGCGGATTTTTTCGACACGGGGCACTATTTGCTTTAGTGGAGGAGGGAAGCTTAGTCCACGATCCATTAGACTCTTATGTATTCTTACGAGGGTCGGTGCAGTGGCCTACATACTAGACTTGTCGCCTGCCCTAGAAGGAGTGCATGGTGTATTTCATGTGTCACAACTAAGACGATACGTGGAAGATCCTAGTCACGTATTGGATCACTCGAAGATTGAGGTGGGTCCGACTTACAGCTACCCAGAACAGCCAGTGAAAATTTTGGATCGCAGGAAGAAGGTACTACGGAACCAGATGATTCCCTTGGAGTATATCGTGTGGAGGCATCACTCTCCGGTAGAGTCTACTTGGGAGAGGGAAGACAAGTTGCACGAGAGATACCCTTAGCTCTTTGAGCCATGAGGTATCATTCTTTCTTACTTGATGTGATTGCTTGTTGTAGTATTAGTTCTTCCTTGAATTTCGAGGATAAATTTTTATAAGGAGGGTAGACTTATCACTACCATATTTCTAAATAAGAGTATTTTGGTCATTTAGCATATTTATTATTTAGTAATTAAATATTTATATTATGTTCTATTAATTAATTATATTGAGCTATGCTATTTTATTATTTGTTAGTGGGCTAGCCTATGTTTATTTGGACTTGGCATTTGTGGACCATTAGTTGTCATGACACATTGAGCCCAACAATAAACTAGGCTCATTAGACCCATTCCCTTAATTAATTAAGGAGATTAGATTAGTTCATAAATAATTAGAAGCTTTTTAATTTAGCTCTCCCTAATTAAACCTCGTAACTAGCTAGTAGGGGTACCATAGACATTGTACATTGCTTGGGAAGGGGAAAAGAGGGGGTCCAGCCACTATATAGGGTTTTCACTCTCTCTTCTCTCATTAGTTCATTCCATTAAAGATCTCCTATTATGTTCTTCTTCAAATTGACTCATTCCTCCACTAAATTCAACCTATCATAGCCATTCCCTCTCACTTTAATTATCTAAGAAGCATTGGAGCTTGGATTGCAAGAAGCAATTGAAGAGGTTGAAATGACAAAGAGATTGTGTCCAAATTGTGTTCATTGAGCATTTTATTGGGAATCCATATCGCAATAGGTAAATTCTAAATCCACCCCTTAATTTAGACTCTAATTCTTACATTTAACCATTAGGAATCATCCCTTGGCTTAGGGCTACCCATAAGTCTGAGAACTAGGCTCATATGACTTATATTATGAATTCTACATGGTGATTTATGTTCAATTAGGAAGAATTCCGAGATTGACATATCAAGTTTGTATCATGAAACCAATTAGATCTAATTAGACATAGATCGAGATTGTAGGACAAGATACGTGTCCATAATTAGACACGAGTAGAGCATATCATAGTATCTTGTTATACGGTGTGATACGGGGTTCATTTTGGTTGTTTTGAATGAATACTCTTTAATCCCTATTATAATAAATTGTATTAGTTATGAAATAGTATATTTGATGTGTAGGAATGATTATTGTGGTCTATTATGAGTTTTGACCCTCATTTGGGTACGTATCATGGAATTCCTAATTATATACTATAGGCGTTTGTTGATTTGGCTATTAGTTAGTGTGTATACTAATATAGATCAATTTATATATATATGAAGCATTTTTGAGTCATTAATATATATATATATATATATATATATATATATATATATATATATACACTAGATGTGTCACTACAAGAAAAATAACCTTTCTTGACGGTCGATTTATTGACGTATGCTCAAACCCGTCATAGAAAGCAGTAAACTTGACTGTTTTAGACATACGTCAAAAAAATACCCCTTTTTCTGTTAAGTATCAAAATTTTACTATATTCCTTAACGATGTTAGACAAAGAGTAAAGAAAACCCATTGCATTACTAGACAGTTTGTTGATAACCGTCAAGTAAAGACATGTGCAAAAAAATTATCGCACATATTTTACTGCAATTTTTGTAAATTTTTCATAAAAACATTTCCTTGACAGTTTTTACAAAGTTTGGGGATCGATGAATTTTTATACTTTATACCCCAATATTCTATAATACCACCAACCCTCTTCTCCTCCTCCCTCCCAAAGCTCTCTCCTTCAAAAATTTTGTTCTCGTCGTCCATCAGTTGTAGCAGCGCCATCATGATCTCTACCCGGTGCTTTGTTCCATCGTGCTTCATCTTCGACCGTTCATGCTTTCCTCCGAGCAGCGTAGCAAGATTTGTGCCATTTTGCCACCATCACTGTCCTCCCGAATGTCGAGACGAGCCATCGCCTCCCCGAATGACGTTGCTGTGCGGATCTCCTCGATCTTTAGCCTACTTGCCGCACCGTCCTCCTCCCTCGTGGTCGATCCACTGAGTCTTTGTCCAGATCCAGCAGATTTGCCACCATTTGGGCTTCAATCTATGTGATCTACTACGTCTCCAACTCTCCTCAGTAAGATGCCGAATACTCTCTCTATTTTCCTCTCTCTCCTTCATTTTTGACTTGGGGAATGAGGTGCTTCTCTATCTTCTTTAATTCTGTGAGTGGTAAAAGTTCTGTAGAGATTTGCAGGCTAGGTTTCATGGACATGAAACTAATTTTGGAATAGTGTGGTTCGGGGTGTCCGTGTCGTGTCCGTGTTCATGAAAAAGCATAAGAGGAAACAACACGATAATGGCTATAATTACTCAGTTTCAACCCATCCACCATCTGTTCGTTGAAAAGCATAAGCAAAAAATGAATATTTAAAATGCCGATTATATGATGATCATCTTGTATAATAGCCAATACATTATTTGAAATGCTGGGTTCATTGTTTCCCATTCTATAATTGCCATGTATGTGAAAGTTCATCATTTCCCATTTAATTTATCTTTCATATGTACGTACTTTCTGTTTGATGTAGAGTGAGAACTCCCCTTACCAGTATAGAGGAATGTTTCATGAACTAAGCATCTGAAGATTAATTTTGGCTCTGTAGGTGTTAAGTCTGATGTTTATCCAGAATGTAGTATTTTTTAATATTATATTTCGAGGAGAAATATTCATGTGAAGTTGATATATCCTTGTAACAATGTTGCAGCAAGCACAATGACCAGTTTTGCTTCCCATTACCCAGAAGATGATTTGGCATAGGAAGTGGGTGATCCAAGTCTCCCGGCTTCATGGTCTTGGGTGCAATATAATTCAGACCCACAACCGAAAGTTATCTCGATGTATGAATTCTTAGTTGTAATTTTATTATACTTATTATAATATACCTTTGAGATTTCTCCTATAATAACTTGGGTCTACATGTAAAAATATTTTATTTGGACTAATATATGTATATGGTATATTTGCAGTGTGTTGTCCAGGAAGAATCTTACAGGAAATATTCTCTTTGAACTGGCGAAGTTAACATGCTTGGTTGAGTTGTAAGATTCAGAGATTTTTCTTGCTTTTTTTTCAGTTACTTTTGATGTATTTCCTCAATTAGCATTGAGTTTTTCCCTTTTGAAATTGAAAATAAACTTTGGGTCTTTCATTTATGCAGACGACTGGATGATAACTCACTTACTAGTGCTATACCTGATTTTAGTGGATGTTCTAATATGTAGCTTATGTGAGATTACAACTCTCAAGGTTATGGATGATAACTCACTTACTAGTGCTATACCTGGTTTTAGTGAATGTTCTAATATGGAGCTTTATGTAAGATTACAACTCTCATGGTTTAGAAATCGCTCACTTGTTATCAAAGTGACATATTTTGTCTTATTGCAGTCATCTTGAGAACAATGACTTGACTGGTGAGGTGCCTTCATCTTTGGAAAACCTACTGAGTCTAAAGGAAGTGTAAGTTTTCCATGCTCAATTCTACTTGATACGAGAAAGAATATTATTTAGTTTTTCAGATGAAGTTACAGAGTCTCATCTAAAAACAAAATTTATAAGTAGGAAATTCATACTTAACCTTTATGCTCAAGGAATAAATTTGTTCTCAATTCTGGTACTAAATGTTAATTCTCCTTTTCTGTTTTCCAGTGCATCTTAAATGACTAATTCTCTTTCTGTTGCATACTAATAATTACAGGTACTTGTAGAACAGTCTATTGTCTGGATCAATAACAAATGGTCGCCTCAATAAAAAAATTATTTTCAAGTGAGTATCACTTTTATCTTTATAGATAAAATAATGATGCTTGGAATTTGAGGAATGAGTTGTGCCTGGCTGTTAGCTAAACTTACAAGCGGATTTTATGAGCATTTTAATTTTTAATATTATTAATGTGATTTGATTATTTATCAAATCTCCCCCTTTCATCTTTTTATCCTTCTTGAATCTCAGAATGATCTTGTCTTGCCAATTGGATCATAAGACTATTGAATATGAAAAATTGAAATTTCTGATAAAGTTACATAATAAATATCACTCCCTTAAGAAATGCTTATAGTTTGGAATCATCTATATCTGCTACAAGAATATGACTGCTATTTATTCACACATACTTTGCTAATTGGATTGATTGCTTTTACCTACATTTGGTGACTTTTCTCGGTGAAGATATAGTGAATAGTTGGTAGAGAATGATTTGCTTAAATAGAAAAAAATATTATAGGGTTATGTATTTCAGTTTTTGTTAAGAGAGTTATCTTCTGTCCAATTAAGAAGTAGATAATGAGAAGAGTTAGTTGCTTATGAGTTGTTACCGTCTAGTGGATTCAGGATTTCTATTAGATACCACTAGCAAAATTAATTATGCATTGACCGACTTGCTTTGTATGAGGCCATTAGGGAATATTTTTCTTAATTCAGATGTGAATTGGACAAGGCTTATTCTACTTATAGTTATCAACACTCAAGTTGCTTGAAGTATTGCTACATCATTTGTGGAAGCAGCAACTTTTTCATAACAAATACGGTTATGTTATATATAAGACACTTTTCATACTAAAATTTTGTCATGTTCATCCATGTATATATTTTGGAGAGTTGGCATGCAGAACATCCATGTCCGTTTCAAAGTGTGTTAGTTGTGTCCATGTCAACTAATCATAAAAGACCCGATAATTAGGCATCATTTACTGCAAATCAACCACACCTGTATATTGATGCTAAAAATGAACATGAGGGAGGGTAACAAGGAAGGCTTGTCGTATATACAAGTTGAAATAATTATGTGACTAACCCATGGGATATGTTAGCTACACTAGCATAATATTCTAGTAAGAGACTGAACTAATCTAAAATAGTCTATAATTTTTTTACATAAGCTAAGATAGTACTACAAAATTAAGAGTGTTTTGACTGTGCTGACTAATAGTTACAAACTATCTACGACACAAAAATCATGACAGACTATAGACTATACTAGTATGCACCACATACACTACAAACTACCTAGAACACACCAAAATAAAATTTGGTATGTGTTGCCGTGTCTCTATCGTACCTTGTATACATTTCGGTGTACAAGAACAAGGATACATCATCAAGTTTTTTTTATTTTGGTGGTCATAGGATTGATAAGTATTAACTGTACTATTAACTTGATAATTGAACAATAGTCATGGCTTTTATGTTTACTTCTTCTTGTTCTTCTTAGTAATAAAGTTTGAGAGAGTAAAAGTGTGTGATAGGAAGAGAATATGAGAGTGGGGGTGTATAAATAGGGTCTGATACTTGAAAACTAAAATTTGTTCAACACAGGACAATGGATTAAAACTAAACCAAGTACTTGAAAACTGAACTTAAAAAGTAGTTGAAAATGGAAAAAAGTTTGAAAATTGAAAATTGAAAATTGAAAATTGAAAACAATCTGATACTTGAAAACTGTTAAGTACTGACAATACAAAATTCCTGTTGATCATAATTTTTTTCCAGATTAGGAGGGATATGCTTCAGGTTTAGTGTTATATAGTTAGGCATGGTGGTAATGTATTTTGTTGGAAAATGGAGGATGTGCTTGTATAAATAGGTTATGGATGTTTAAGATAGTACACAAATCATATATTTTGGTTATTTGGACGTGGTTGGATGTTTGTGGTGTACAAATACTTATTTGTTGATATAAAAATTGTGTACTATAGTTCTATAATATTTGTGATGTTCTGGATTATATTGTTATTTGTGTGGGAAGCATATAATAAATAGTTATAAATATAATTTTTTAGCAAAAAAAATAGCTTTTTTGACGGATTTTTAGGTCAATAAATGGCTTTCTTGACGATCATTACCCGTCATCTAGGCCACAGTCAAGAAAAGTTGAGATATACCTTGACGGTTTTTTATTATGTATTTTTTTACGGCTAAAAACTGTCAAGATAGTTTTGTTACTTGACGGTTTAAAACCGTCAAGGTAAAAAAACCAGAAACCATCAAGAAAAGTAGCAACTTTTCATGATAGTGGCCTAGATGATGGATCGAAAACAGTCAAGAAAACCCTTTCTTGACGGGAAAAAACCGTCAAGAAAAGCTATTTTTCTTGTAGTGTGTGTGTATGTGCACTTGTGTGCATGTGACCTTGTGTATATATGGTGTAGAGTTGTGTCTGATACTTGTATGAGTGATTGAGTTATCTGGACTGTGTCAATAAGGAGTGACTGAGTTTAATTGTGCAGGGTGGTGAGTTTGAGATGATGTGCAAACTTGTAGTTGGTTGTTGCAGCAACAACAAGTATACCTTGTGCACATAAGTGCACAAGTGTAGGTGAGGAAGTTGAATCTTTGGAATTAGACAAAGTTGGGGCTCAGGTTCCAGGTTGGTAGTCAGTAATGGCGGAGATGGTTGCTTAGTTTTTAGTAGGTAAGTGAGTATTAGTTAGTGCGTAGGTATGGTGTAATTTCCATGATAGTTCGAGGCATCGAGTTCAGTATTAAGGGGGTAGAAAACTGATGCCTGATATCACTAAGGTTCCTTACTGCAGATGCAACATCGATGTAAGAGAGGCTACTCTGGGTATTAACTGAAATAAGGCATTACAGGTTTCTGGCTTCGAGGTAAATGAACACTGATATATGGTATCAGTGAAGAGGGATACGACAGTAGTGAGAAAGTTTATTGTATATATGTACGCATGCCAGTTTAGAGAGTGTTGGGAGAATTTTAGATAATAGCAGTAGAAGCAAGGATGTGAGGACTAGAGTTTTTGCGGACTTTGAGGATCATGGGGGAACCTTGAACTTGCAGTACATGAGCCAAATGAAGTATCAAATGTTAAGGTGTGTTATGCAGTGAGGTAGGGGTGCAGGCAATGCATTATTTTGTATGTAGTTCACAGTAGCAGTAGGTAATGTATTAGTAAGTTGGGTTTAAGTATAGGTGAGTTTGATACATGAATGTTGGTTAGTGAGTAGTAGTAGTTTCAATTGGATTCTGTATATCCATATATATGTGTTCATATGGGAGGTATTGATTATGACTTAGAATAGCAAGAGAGAAACTTAGATAGATTAATATATACTAAGATGTTGGGTTTATAGCATTACATGAGGAGAAGTAATATTTGAGATGATGTTGTGGATACCAAGTATTTGTTATGAGGGTATCTTCAATAAAAATAATTGGATTTAGTTCAGGTATTAGAAATATTTAAGTATTATACGCATTACTAGTTAATAGTTAAGGAAGTATTTGATACCAAGGTAATGTTGATAGGGTTGATAAGGATTGGTCAATTAATAGTGATACTGAGGTAGTATTAGATAATAGATATAAGACATATATATATTACTTAGTGATATTAACTAGTATATGTAGATATTTAGTAATGATAGCTAGTTAGATAATACCTCAAGCTATGAACCTAGAAACATAAGTATGACTTAATTTTGACTAATATTGACTAGTGACCTAGTATAGCTAAATTAGGCTAGTGTTAGCTAGTTAGTAACTTATATGGACTAATCACCTTAGTGTGGACCTAGAATCAAGGTATTGGACTACTTTGACTAGTATTATCTATTGTGACCTATAAATGGCCTAAAAAAATCATACTTAGTGCATTTATAGCTCATTTATCATTCTTTACACCCATTGACATTATATTCATATTTTGGTGTGTGTGACACCCGCTCGGATATCGAGTTTTACCTTTTACTCCGGACCACATGCAAGTACATTATCTGATAGTTTCCTTATTTGATAGCCTCTATGTTTCATGTATTTAGTATTGAGATATTTGATTATTGACACGATGGTTTCACGGATTATGATACTTGGATCTTGATCATAAGATGTTATTATCATGGTTACTCAGTGATCGTTGTGTCATGATTCATGATTACTTAGTGATTACCGTGATATCTTAGTGATTATATGACCGTAATCATAGTACATGATATTATAGACCGTGCAGTGTGATATATGTGTTATAACGTGTCATGATTTGGATCTGTGTACTAGTCGGAGATTGGGGAAGTATTAGTGGATATGTGATTATACCTTATAGCCCATGATTTAGTGTAGTCCATGAAAGTTAGAATATCATGCAACTCACACGTGATCACGCTAACTCACCTTTTATATATAGCCTAATTTCCAAACGAATTTGAATCCGGATGAGCCGTAGATTTCAGCATATTTATGACACTAAACTCTACAGAAAATCACGTATAAAAGTTGAGTTTGTATCGGTTGACTGTTTGACCAATATGATCGTCTCAATTTGCGTGCCATGAGTCTCGAGTTGATAAAATCGGGTTCTTTGGATAAAATTTAGGAATTTACCAAAAAATTTAGGATAAAAATTAAAATAGGATTTTAGCGTAATTGTTCTAGAATTAAATAAATTAAAATAAATTATCTCTTGACATGGTAACATATCATACATAGGCTATTTGGACTTTGACTTAGATTCTGACTCATACCAACTAAGGACCACAGGTGAGTACATTCTCTGATAGTTTCCATTATTTCGTATTTTCTATGATGCATGTTTATATGAGCATTTTATTTGATTTCTGACACAATGGATACATTAATTGGTATTTTATGGATTCATTTTTGTGAGATACGTATTTTCAGGGCTATTGACTTTTTTTGGACTAATGAATTATTGGACTAATGAATTGCTGGACTAATATATTTTCTACCATGTTGACATCTTCTGGATAATTGAGATTATTCATGTCTGGACTAGGATCCATGAGTACTAGTTGGGCAAAAAAATACCTAGGAGACGCGTGAACATTCTCTTTCTATCCTATGGTCTTACTGAAATAATAACAGCCACGCACGACACGTGTGGTTTGCCGAATATTACCCCTTAGCCGTTCACATATCAACTTGGTATTTCAAAATACTAGTTAGATACAGTCATTCTGGATTAATCTATACTTGTTGATTGTACATTTGCATAACAGGTTTTCTTGTTCACTTATCTGTCTTTCTTTACATGCTTCTCTATTCTTCTTTCTTGTCTTTCATTATTTCTTTATTTAACTGTTCCTCTATGATGTACCCTATTCCATTATATATGCTCATCAAGTATTTCATAACTATTTACTTTTTATAGTACTTCAATTAACTAAAACTGTTATTGGGTTGTACTCGTTCCATCCTGACGGGGTAAATATTTTTAGGTGACTTACTATCTTGTTCATTGGATTTTGTTAGAGATCGAGATGCTTTTGGAGGCCAATATTAGAATTTAGATAGTTTAGCAACTTCTTTGGATTTGATGTTTAGCGAGTTTGTTCCCGAGTTATGATTTAATTATAAATTAAGAATCTTGTAAAACTATGTAAATATTGTGAATGAGCAATAGATTTGAATTTGTGATTACATATTATCTATTTGGATTGATGGACCATTGTTATCATAGATTGCGTACTACCGCCGATACTGCGGCATAAGCTGGGCTTGGCCACGTACTCGTATCCGAAAAGCGGGTGTAGGTCGTGACAAGAGAGGACTATCCAAATCCTGGAGGATATGTTACGAGCCTGTACTTTAGTCTTTGGTGTAGCTTGGAAGAATCACCTGTACTTAGTAGAATTCTCGTATAATAATAGTTATCAGGCCAGTATTCAGATCGTACCTTTCGAGACACTATACGACTGGAAGTGTAGATCACCAGCATGGGACGACATTGGTGATGGAAAGATGTTTGGCCCAAAATGATCACACATACAGTAGAAGTTGTCAGGCAGATCAGAGAACGACTTCTAGTTGCACAGGATCGGCATCGTCACTGGGCAAACCTGTATCGTAGGCCTTTAGATTTTTGTGTCAGCGACCACGTATCCTTATAAATTTTTCCAACCCGTAGAGTTATTAGATTCGGGGTCCGTGGGAAGCTTAGTCCGCGATACATTGGGCCGTTTGACATTCTCGATCTGTAAGGCGATCTGGCTTTTCGTCTTTTCCTTCCACCTTCGCTACGTGAGGTGCACGATATATTTTATGTATCTCAGTTGCGTAGGTATATCCCAGATTCGAGTCATATCCTCGATCACTCTGAATTAGTCGTCGGTACCGACTTATCTTACGAGGAGCAACCAGTATCCATTATGGACCGAAGGAAGAAGGTACCCAAGAACGGGACTATTTTTCTTGTCTGAGTTGCCTTAGACCATCACACTTTTGGAGAATCGACATGGGAGCGTGAGGATGATACACGGTCTCGGTACCCGCAACTATTCGATTTGGAAGGTATATTCTGTCTTATGCCTTCGCATCTTAGATTCCGTGATCAAGTGATCACCTCTGTGTTGTGATGCTATTTGCTTGCATGTGTAAATTGCTTGTAGTTAGTTTATAGCTTGTCTTGATATCTCTAGCTAGGCTTGAGTTTAAATTTTGAGGACAAAATTTTTCTAAGGTGGGTAAAATTGTCAGCCCCCTTTCCTGGTGCACTTTGGGCGCATATTCTCTTTGGCGCACATTGGTTGCTAGCCCGGCCATTGTTTAGACCAGACCCGAGAGTTATAGAGAGAGTGGGTTTGGTTGGGTTGGTAGCATGTGTGGCTTGGATGGGTTTCAGTGATCCAACGGTCCACATCTTTAACCTTAATGTATATATTTTTATTCTCTTTCTCTTCTCATTATCTTTTCTTTTATTTTCTCTCCCTCCGTAGGCAAGTACATCTTGCATAAGAAGAAGAACCATGGATTTTTGTATGCTTTTGATTATTAATAATTCTTATTTATTTCTAGCTCATATTGTTGGGACCGAGCACCCCTTCATCTTTAATATTTGTTGTTCTTGATTTTTCTTGGCTGGAATTGCATGGATCTGAGTTTGGGTCTATGGGTTCACTTTTATTTTCTGGGGTTTGATCTCCCAAAAACTTTATGTTTTATAAAAATAATTAGCTCACAGTGTAGAGCACTGTAATTTATATAACTTTGCTTTCGGCCGTGCTTATTTTTGAGTCCAGCTAAGTTCAGTACTGAAACTTGATACAATACGTATACTAAAATGGCTGATTAGAGAAGAAGAAGAATAATGCTCTACGAAGAGTATGCAAGATGACTACTTTGGCATAGAAATATGCATGTTTCACTTTATGCGCATTGGTGTGTTGTCCAAATTCTTTATGCGTACTAATCATACTATACTCGATCTTCTAGCAAAAGTGGGCCTGTCACACTTCTTCAATCAGTGGCGCACTTTCGAGAGGAAAACCCAGTTGGCGCACTTTGTTGTGTACTCAATCAAGTTCTCCCTGAAAAACCAAGAGAAAGTGCCCACAGTCAGTCAGCGTACTTTCTTTGTGTTTGGCAATCTGGCGCACTTTTTCTATGTTTCATCAGCGTCACACTTTTTTATGTTGTTCACCGATGCACTTTCTTCCCTCTTCGTTTCCTCAGGGACGAAGATTTTGTTAGTTTTTTGATTTCTGTGTGTGCTCCTCTATTGACGAGCTTTTCGACTGTCGAGATTTGAGCTCGAATTGTGTGTTTTGTCTTTTAGCTAGCTGCTCACACACTTTCTTTGAAAGCATGTCTTATTCTTGCCCACGCACTTTTGTCAAGTACGCCGTGTTGGTTAAATTGACAAAGTGCGCCGCACACCTTTTTGTGCATTCTTTCTTGCGAAAGTGCGCTAAACTTATTTCAGTGAGTTTTGCGCCAACCTTGTTTCAGTGAGTTTGTGAGACAACCTTGTTTCAGTGAGTTTGTGCGCCATCCTTTTGTAGTTCATGAGACTTTATTCGCCTGACCTTCATGCGTACAATTTCATAAGCATGTTAGCATTAGTGACCTCCTGCATTCACTTAGTGTTTTCATTATATGTTCACTTATTCTATCTTAGAATGTTCTTCTCATCCCCAATGTGGTCTATCCTGGGTTTTTTTGCTTATGTTATGATTCTAAGGGAGAATGGACTTAGAAACCATACCTCAAGCTAGACATGACCATGTGCTAAGATTAGCTTCATAGCATAAATATGTGTTGGATTAAAATTTTCTCGGTGAACCAGACTATGTGAATAGTGGCTCACCAGCTATGTACATGACATAAGCTTCGTATTATAATATGATCTAGATTCATGTAACCCAATAATAATTTGTGATTGGACTCAAATATCGTATCCTTGCTGATACAATTATTGCCTGATAAAGTTTCTAATCTAATGTGCGCTGAGATACGACATATCGTGTTACATGTTAAAGTGATTATATTTGGGATGGACATCGAGAATGCCCCCAAATTTCTGAACGTGTGATACTATAAATATACTATTTTCCCGCACGGGCATAATATGTGAGTCAAATACAAAAGCATGGCTAGGTTATTGGTTATTGAATGTTGCATACATGCTCTGGTGGATCCAGATTTGAAATTCCATAGATTTGTATCTCTAGAAGCATAAAAATCATGCAAGATTCATAAGAGCTCATGCACCCAACATGAAAAAAGTCGTACGGGACCCATAATAGCCAACCGCATAGATGACCTGTATGTAGCCTGAACATCCTCAGAGTACGGGGGCCGCATAAAAGAGATATTGATCAAAATAAAATAAATAATTTATTTTGCAAAAGGGGGGTTACAACATGTACCATCAAGGACCTTACAAAATAAAAACAAAAATAGGAAAATATGATCAATCAAATGAGCCACGAGCTTCACAAAGCACGGCCGCAACCTCCTGGAGCAAATGTATGCCCGTGCGACAAAACTGGCGGTGCAGTCCTTCCCTCCATTCCAATATCCCCCTCTCATCTGAAGTTATGGGCAGTAAGACAAAATTCGGAGTGGACTCTAGAGGCCTAGCAAGAGCCTCCAAAGTTAACCCCAACGAGGACATAAAATCCTCAACGGTGGATAACTCATCCCTGAACCGTGCTCTCTTTACAGGAGGAGACACTGTGATAGCTGGCAGAGAACAAATAGCTCGTCCCTCACGAGACCCTCAAATTTTGGACCCTCCTATTCTCGAGCACCGGGGCGAAGCGGGTGGCCAGGGTTCCTAACTAGAACCTCCCTTGGACGATATGTTTCGCAAAGTGGAACACGATGAACCACGGCAATATTATTTATAGAAGAGAGCAAAGGTCTGCATGAATATAATTGGATAGATGAACCTAGACGGCATAATTCAACGGTTTCGCTTACGAGAAGTCTGCATGCAACCGACGGTTTAGTTTCCAAGAAGCCTGCATCAAAAAGATGGATAGGCTTCCTTAAAGGTTGAGCCAAGTCTTTAAAGTGCCAGCTTGGCAGTACGTATCCATGTGTCCAAACAAATAATGCTCCCCCTAAGTAGACTCAACAAAAATTAGGCCGTAGAGGCACCCTACAACCCAATAAGGTAACACCCATGCATCCCAATCAGCCGAAGCAGCCTCGGCCGCAGATGAACTTGAAATGACATCCCGTCAACAAGATCGTATCTAACACAGAATCCTGACAAAAAGGATTTTTTTGATTGCCTCAAAAGACTTGAACACACTAAACGACAAAAGTCTCATGTTAGAACAAGAACTTCACTCTTAATGGGTGTGTTGTGCCATGTGTACAACACAACAAGGACACTATACGTCCCACAGTCTATGCATCTCTGGCCCCATGAGTCCCAGACTATATGGTTTACATGCATCTCTTGCCCCAAGCGTCCCATGCATCCTAGACTCTATGCGTTCCATTGACTATGGTCTCGTGCATTCCAGACTCCATGCGTCTCATGTATCTTTGGCCACATGCGTCTCAGACTCCATGAAGACCAAGTCTTGCTGTTACAACTGAAGTAGCTCTCTCCAACCAAGTGCGGGCCATGTGTTAAAATTGACCAAGTCACGGGCGCAAATGACGAGAACCGCCCAGATCTTCAGCAACAAAAAAATCCAATAAGCGCCTATATGGTAGCGTGGACTACTCATGGTTACAGCTGCACTATGTTAGGAAGGTACACGTGGCATCCTCTAGTATTCAGGCAGTCCAACATATGCGCTCTCAAGGATGACTATATATATACCTATGTGACTTACCAAAACACACACACACACACATAGACAAACAGAGAAGAGGAGAGAGAGAAGACAAGAGCTTCTTCACCCTGCATCGGATCGTCAATGGAGTAAAGGAGCCGCCATAGCGCTCTTTGTCCATCGCCACATCCCATAATAAAAAATTTGTACTTAGATTATTTGTCTAGGACCTCTTTGTACTTTTTTTTGTTTGTTATTGAACCAATCAATTTTAATGGCAAACAAGGTGGCGACTCTGTTGGGGTCTTCTTTTTCCTCTGATAAGAAATTTGTGGCATAATCCGATGTGGCCAAGCTCGGGTCAACTCAAAGAAAGCTGGTGGTCCACTTCGACCGACAGAATTTCGAGGACATGCTCTTTGTGGACAGCGCGAGTCCTTCCTCCAGGCTAGAAAAGACTAAGATGACCCACAGAAGATGGGTTGCAAAGGCTGTTGGGCCACATCGAACTATGGAGCAAGCGCTCTCCGTCTCTCTCTCTGCCATAGAGATCACACATCATGCGTCCACTGCTTATGCGATAGTATCTTCCAACCAGAAGGGTGCTCAGCACTTGAAGACCAGCAAGACATGGGTAGAAAAGGCCGTTGCGCCTCACCCAACTGCGGAGCATGTATTTCCCGTCTCTCTCTCTATTGCAGGGAGCGCACATCATCCGTCCACTACTTATGGGGTAGCCTCTTCCAATCAGAAGGGTGTTCAGCACTTGAAGACCCGTAGGACGTGGGTAGATAAGGTCACTATGCCTCACACAACTGTAGAGAATGCTCTCCTCATCTCTCTATCGGCAGTAGGTATCGCACATCATGCGTCAACTACTTATGCGGTAGCCTCTTCCAATCATAAGGTTGTTCAGCACTTGAAGACCGGCAGGATGCTGGTAGCGAAGGTCAATGTGCCTCACCCAACTGCTTAGCATGCTCTCCCTGTCTCTCTCTCTCTGATATTAAAGATGCATAATATGCATCTGCTCAGACTGTCCCTTCTCATGCGGCCTCCTTGCCTGAAAAGGATAATGCTCAGCACCCGAACTGTGGCAGAGAAAAATAATACGATGCCAAGAGTTTAGGAGTTGATGCGCAGCCCTTACAACCACAATAAAGGATGCGAAGAAGAAAGCAGTATGCGGCCTCCAATTCAGCCGCAAGCATCTCTGACACTCCAGAAGCTCTGCCTTTGACAGAATCTCATCCGACCATGCTCCCATGTACCGCTTCGAGGAAAACCAAAACTTGGACTCTTTATACTATATACTTGCGCGTGCTTAGTCAAAGAAGTCTAGGGTAGTACAAGCTCGTCAAAGTCAAACAATTGTCCATTTGGCTGACTGTCAGCAGGCACGGCTAACCGTTATTCGAGCCCCTGATGAAAAGTTATATAAGACCACTTGTACGTCCAGCACGCAGCAGGAAATAGGCCGGGTCCATCTCAAAAGTCTTTCACTAACGATCTTGGAAAGTTCTTGAATGAACCCTAAATTAGGGAGCAAAAGCAATACCAACATACCTATGTGCTTGGTCTACCCGGGCTCATAACAAGGGTGTTAAGGTAGATCAGCCCTCGCTTGACTTATGCAACGTGATAAAAAATAAGCGCAAAGTAAGGGAAGCAACCACGACATGTGAGGTGTCCCCTCCACGATACCCCTGTACCGACATTATCATCAATTGCTGCTGTCCTAAAGCAACAGTGACAACAACCCAAAAATCAGGTACAAACACTATAGGAGGAGGAACTACTATTCACCTTATGTTACTCTACTTAGAAGCACACTTCCACCATACGAGGAAGGAAGCCCAACACCACCCGTCCGTCACTCTCAACTAATGCATCGAGAAAGCGACTACCAGGAGGACCAGTAGCGGGACCTACGGAAGGTATTTACTAAGGTACCCGCTCGAAGAAAAAGCTATCACCCGCTGGGGGTAGTTCTTTCCCAGGACCCCAGGGGGTTGCATAAGCTAGGGGTAGTGATCCCTCGGACCTATAAAACAACCCGGTGTTCCGAGAATGCTGGGATTCACAAGGAACAGACTACGATATCCCTGGGGGTGGCTACCTTCGTCAAAATAACGTAGCCTCCCATGTTGGGGGTAGTATTCTCTACGAATCCAAGGAGGAGGCAAAGCTACTTGATGACTACTCCCGGCAAAACTATGAGACAAAAAGTACGACGTCCACTGTCCCGTCAATCTTTCTGTGAGGACTGTATTACATGGAAGGGGACGATCACGAAGGTCTCAGAGACCAACAACCCCTCCAGGATCTTGAGGCTATGATGCAGACGGTGAGTTCATCAATGCAAGCCCTGACCCAGACAATGCTAAAAATTAAAGCAAATATGGCTTCACAACCAGCAAGGGCTTTTGACAAGCAAGCTTGGACCCTTGGACCAACACAGATTCTGATGCAACTGCTCCGCCCATAGGCAGATATCACCCTTTGTTTGGCTCATCTGCCCCTTCCGCAGGAGATAAAACCAAAGAAGCAATAAGGGAAGTTCAAGAACTTCGAGCTCGCCAAGATTTCTTGGCAGCCGGGATTCACTGCGTGAGCTCGGGATACGACAACCATACCCCCCACGAGTCAAGGGATGTTCCATACCCACCAAAGTACAAGCACTTTAACTTGAATCCATTTGACGGAAAGACATTCCCCTATCAATACATGAGTTATTTTGAGACTATAACTGGGTACCTACCTCGTAGTGATGCATTTCTCACCAAGCTCTTTATGGGGGCATTGTCCAGGGTATCATTCGACTGGTTTTACAGCCTACAAGATAACTGTAACTCATAGTTTGACACATCAAGATTCTTTTTTTCAAAAGATTCTATGATGGTTGAAGCGATATGACGACGTCCTCCCTGATGGATGTTAACCAAAGGAAAAGGGAACTCGCCCAAAATTATATTGAGCATTTTTGACCAACAACACTGAGGTTGCCTCCAGGAAATCCTGAGTTGACACTGTTAGACATGTGCCGCAGAAACTTACTTCCGGCAGTCAGCCTCTAGATGGGCGACGGTCAGTTCCAAGACTAGAGGGCGTTCATCATAATCACTGTCAACGCTGAGAAGAAGGTCAAAGATGCACGGCTATTGGGAATACAAATCCATGTCGCTGATGATAGGGGAAAATGTCCAAACAACAGCAACAACGGTAATAGCGACCATGAGGGAAAAGGGAAGCAAGCCATGGTGGCCAACTTAACCAAGAAGCCCGAGCAAAAGTTGGCTGAGGTCCTGAAGCCTCAGGAGACTTACTCCTTCGAAGATGAAGATATCGTGCCTATTTTTGATGTACTAATGATGGGTGGTAAGCTTTGCCTCCCCGACGTCAAGCATCTTGAAGAGGCAGCCGAGATGAATAATCCGAAGTACTGCCACTACAATCACTACATCCACCATTTGACGAAGGACTGCTACACCCTCAAGCGGTACATCTAGCGTTTGCTCGACACCAAGGCCCTCACCTTAGATATTGATGACAAGACAGTTGCAAAAATATTTTTGTTTCTCCAGTCCGGTAACTTTTTGACGACGGAGGACCAAGACGGAGTAATCCCGATCCCCCGGGCAACGATGGAAGTCGTCAAACTTTCGTCGTCTCATCACCAAACGGTCGGGTTGATACCACTCACCATACCGCATGGGGAGGTCGTATGTGTTTATCCCAATCTTGCTCCAGAATTGATGCAGTAGACAACACAGTCTGCCACCAAGACTAAGGGCAAGAAATCCAAACCTTGCTATAATATTTTTCTCCCATCTGAGGAAGTTATAGCAGGAACAACAAGGTCAGGCCTAGAGTACCAATGAGAGTATGACATCCCTGACGATGGTGCACATCTAACAGTTATACCCGCAATATCAGATTTGGGTCTTTTCCAGCCTCCAGCTACACACAAGTCTAAGCAGAAAGATACTCGCTTTGACAAGCCACGGCGCAAAGATTCAGCTGAGGGGCTGGAAAAGCCCTACAACTTTGACATCTTGGCCCATCTCGCCAACACTCTAGCGAATTTATCTCTATTTGAGCTTCTCCGACTCTCCAAAAATACTCGGGCTACTCTTAGCGATGTAGAAGCATGAAAAATACGCTGGATAGCTCTACGCAACATGGTGATGCAGGACAGCATAAGCAGGGGACCTCAAGGCCATCAAGAGTGCAACGGTGCTTTTTCGCTGAGCACAACGTAAAATATGATGGGACCATCCAAGTAAATGCAGTATGTCCAGGCCGCTTCAGCGTAGACGGGGTGCTTTATCGCTTCCATGGCGTAAAACTCATCCGCTTTCATAGCAGCGTTAAAGCGTACGAGGAACGCTTCGTCTTCTCCGAAATGAACCTGTCAAGTCACGCAGTGAACCTGACATCTGACTCCTGACAAAAATTGCTGCAAGGCTACCCAGACGACGGCTGGAAAGATGGCAGACCACTCGAGACGTGCCCCACAGTATGATGGCGGATCTCTGCATTTAATGCAGAGGATTTGATTGAATATCACCGAACCGTCATTTACTGACATCCTCTCAGCGGAGACTGCTTTTACGCATACAAGGGGATACGCTGCCTTGTTTTACACAGGCAAACGTGAATTGTTTACACTCCGCGGAAAACAAACAGATTGCCACGTCAAAAGCTGCTCTTCGTACAGGGCTCGAGGCACGTCTCTGCACCGGATGCTCAGAACGGTGGCAGGCCTTCGGAACACGCCTCGACAATTAATGATGATGGCGGATCTCTGTATTTAATGCGAGAGATTTGATTATATCTCCAAGAGCCATGATTTCGGCTAAAGACGTCCACATCACCTCGGCTTCTACGCCCATTCAGCTTCTATGCTCGTTCGGCTTCTATGCTCATTCGGCCTTCTGTGCTTATTCGGCTTCTATGCCATCAGGCTTCTACGCCTACTCGACTTCTATGCCTACTTGGCTTCAACGCCATGGTGACAAACATTGGCTTCTACGCCAACCTCTTCTACACGAGAGATACCTACCTACGTGGCTTCTACACCGTGATCTTCGTAGCGATTATACGCGTTTTGTCCCTTAATTGGACCCGCGTCACACGCTCATTCAAAAGGTCATCTATACGCAGGCTTTGGTTATTTTAATCGTTGTATAAAAGGGTGCTGTACTTTCCACTACTCGGTTTCCACACCGATTGAGTGGTCACTGTCACCAAAACTCTATAAATAGAGACCTCTATCAACAGAGGAACAGGTCGAGACTTTAAAAATCGAACAAGGTCGAACCTCCAAAGAGATCGAACCACGGGTCGAAACATTAGAGATTGAGGAGAGATCGAAGAGTCTTTGAGAGAGAGAGAGAAGCATCCAGGGCTCAGGCAAAGAGTAGCGATCGACGATATTGGCATCGTGCATCCATCCTCTTCCGCCACCTACGAAGCTGCTTTCCGTCTTCCACGGCACTTCTTCATCATCGTGTAGTCCAAGGGCTAAAGTGATCGACTGTAGATCAGACACCTATAGCAATCATCTATCTAGATTAAATAAATTATACTCCTACATCCTCGTATAGGATCAAATTGTACAAGTTTGTTTGTAAACCAAAGAAAGCGGGTTTCGTGCAAACCTCGTATTATATACATTTCGTTCTTTCTTTTAATACCACCACCAAGAAGGCGACTCTGCTGGGGACATCTTTCTCTTCTGATGAGGAAGCGATTGCTCAACACGATGCAGTATCTGTGGGATCCGTGAAGAAGACACTGGTCGTCCAGTTCGACCAGTCTGCCTACGAAGACATGCTTCGGAGGGGGGGTAGCTCTCACTCTCTCTCTGTACAAAACAACAGGAAGCTGCACAAAGTCTTGATGTCCAAGACATCCTCTACATCCCTGTGGACTCTCCGATCTCTCCGACCAATGAGGTTGTAGCACTGCTGCCTCCGTGCCCTGCCCGTAAAATTCAGTCTCCCGCTACGTGCGGTACAGACAAAACTTCGGCCAAAGTCTCAGCGCTAACCCAGAAGTATCCACTGTGCTCTACGCGTAGAAACCAGTCTCCTACTACGCGCGGTACAAACAAAACTTCGGGCAAAGCCTCAGCGCTAACCCAGAAGTATCTACTGCGCTATACGCATAGAAACCAGTCTCCCGCTACGCGCAGTACAGACCAAACTTTGGGCAAAGCCTCAGCGCTAACCCAGAGGTATCTACTGTGCTCTACGCATAGAAACCAGTCTCCCGTTTGTGGCGGAATAGACAAAACTTCGGATGATGTCTCAGCGCCAAATCGGATGTACAAAGCACGCTCCGCGGGTAAGACAACATCTGACCTCTACAGGGAACCAGATGACACCCGTGATCTCCGCAAGGGAAAGCAAGCGACGAGCTACTTAACTTCTCGGCATTCATGCCAGCAAGGGAACAATCTACCCGCCCTCCAATTATGCGAGAAGCTGATGGCCGCCTGAGGACATCCTCAGCCTTACGCCAACCAGAGCGAAGCTCAAAATTACGCCAGACGAAGTCCCTAAGCGTACAGAAGGCTCGATTGACGGAAAGACACGCTCCTCGGAGATTATCCGCCACCCAAATGGCCAATCTTTTGTATACGGGTGGCACAAGGAAGACTATGGTCCCCATCCTCCGCATACCTACCACGGTGAACCGAAGGCAAGAGCAGTCTTCTTCGTCTTCTTCTGCAACTTCTCTTGTCCTACGCAAGTATCTAATCCAGAAACGCAAGGAGAGGGTATCTTCCAGCATGGCTATTATGCCTCCTAGCGAGCACTGTTATGATGGTCACAGGATTGTAATTAATTGCTGCTGTTCTAAAGCAAAATGGCCAGTTTTCGACCGACTGAGCTACTCTCCATCTTTTCTAGAAGAAGAGCCCACACATGCATCTGTGAACATGGCTTCACATATACCTGAAGGAAGTTCAGGCTCAAGACGTCCATCCTCTGGAACTCCGAGCCGAAGGAGATTCAACATACTCCTCAGAGACGCTGAAGATGGGGTGTTCTAGAACACTCGTTCGAGGTCACAATAAGTGACTTCATACTCCTCTGATTCCGACGCTGGGGGTCGCCATTCTCCCGAATCAAATACTAAGAGTATAGAGTCGACTTCTGCAGCGACCTATACACATCCTTCGACGATGCCCAGGGAAATAGGAGTATACGCCATTGGAGATGAACATGAGGAAGCTTCGCCGTCAGGAAGCGAGGAACAGCGCATCACTATACTGGAGACGTCTCTGAAACAAATGCAATCCATGATAGAAAAAATGCACCATATGATGCTAACTCAACAGGCGGCTGTTATGGATCAAACATCAGTCCCGCTAGCGCAGATACGTGTGGGGGTGGACTTGCCACCATCCAACACGGTCCAAGAACCTGCTCTAGATCAAGAGTCAGCTGGTCCTCCATTTCCTCACTCGGAGAATGCATTACCTCCTGTGGGAGTCGCGATACAACCGACTCCGCACCAATCCGTGGTCACGCTATCGGCTGAAAATCCGATGCAAGCAGTACGGGTATTGAAAGCCCAATTCGATGCCTTGAAGCACAAAGATCAGCTCAAGAAATTGGGAATCAACCAGCCTTACCCGGCTATCTAGGAAGAGGTCCCTTTCCCTCCAAGATACAAACCTCAGACTATGGCTCTGTTCGAGGGGAAAACGTCGCCAAGTCAGTACATAAACTATTTTAGTATGATGACCGTGTTGCTACAAGGGAATGACACCCTTCTCACTCGGGTGTTCAAGGGCTGTCTCTCAGGAGTGGCTTACTAGTGGTACCGAAGCCTGGCAGACAACTGCATTACTTCCTTCGAAGACTTCAAGGCTTTATTTCTTATACGATTCTACGAGGGAGGAATGGACATGTCTATGTCCTCTCTCATCGAAGTCAAGCAGAGGAAAAAAGAGGACGTTCGTACCTTCATCGAACATTTTCGTCTAGCCACGCTACAGATGCCTCCAGGAGTTCCAGACTCTGTGTTGGTGGACATTTGCAGAAAGAACCTCCTTTCCGTGGTCTCGGTGTTCACAGGACCATATCAGTTCCACGATTGGCCCTCGTTCATCATCTCAGCAGTGGCCGCCGATGACAACAATCGCAAGGCGCACGACAATGGCATTATGATCTCTACCTCCGACAGAGACAAAAGGTCATCCCCCAACGGCGACCATCCTCGCAGTTCCAAAGGAAAAGAAGCTCTGGCAATCAATACGTCCAGACAAAAGCTTACGGCAACCACGCAGACGAAACCTGGGACTTCCGGGCCCGTCGAAGTATACTCTTTTGACGACGACGATATTCCGAGTATATTCGAGTGTCTCGTCAAGAGTGGCAAGATCACACTTCCGGAGGAGAAGCGGCCCAGTGAAGCCGGCAGTGTCAACAACCCCAAGTACTGTATCTTCCACAGATACGTACACCATCCGACTAAGGCGTGTTACATACTGAAAAGGAAGATCCAGGGGCTAATCGATGCTAAGGCCATCACTTTGTATAACACCGAGAAGACGGTCATGGCCAATATGATCTCCCTGCAATTTGGCAATCTGCCTCCCTAAAAAGTTCCGGACGGTGTGACACCTATTTCCCGGACAACGATGAACATCGTCAATCTTCCTCCGGCTAGGGGTCAAAATTATGACCTGGTACCCTTAACCACCCGGCAGGGCGAGATCATGTGGGTTCATCCGGATTTAGTATCGGAACTCGAGAAAGAGACTAATGCTACTAAAGCTAAGTCTAGGAAGAACTCCAAATGCAAACCATGCCATATGGTTACAACTTCTTCGCCATCAGACGAAGACGAGGCTTTGGCTGCAACCCGTTCAGGGAAAGCTTACCTCAAGGACTATGGAGCAAGTCCGGAAGATGCACCGGCAGACGCTTCAGCTACAGAGCCTGCCATACCATAGGCCGATCCTGCAAGACCGACTTTGACGAACAAGGGGAAGCAAAAAGAAGTACGCTTCGATAAACCTGTGAAAAACATTCAAAACAAAGGTTTAGAAAAGCCATACAACTTCGACATCCTGGCCCAACTGGCCAATACACCAGCCAGGTTGTCCATCTTCGAGCTACTCAGGCTCTCCCAAGACACTCGTCTAGCCCTGAGTGAAGCACTGATACAGGCGAAAGCATACTTAACCCAGCTCAAGTCCCCTGACGAGGAACCAGTGGCGTGTCCATAATGCCACAGTGTGATGGAGGTGGTCCCGAATATCACTTTCATACAAGATGACATGCTGTTAAAACATAACAGGTATGACAGACCCCTCTATTACACCGGATATGTCGGTTCCATGAAGGTCGACCGGATCCACCTAGATCCGGGATCATCAATCAGCATCATTCCTCATAGTCTGCTCGGACCGCTGAGGATTCCTACCAGCGAATTGGCTTACACCTCCACTATAATCGTAGGTTTCAATGCCGGAAGAAGTAAGCCGTTGGGGAAAATTAGCCTGAGGATCCAGATTGGCAACCTCAGATCGGTGGCTAAATGCTATGTCATCGATTCAGATATATCCTACAATATTTTGCTGGGTAGACCGTGGATCCACGACTACAACATCGTTCCTTCAACTCTACATCAATGCCTTAAATATGTAGACCCCATTCAAAGGAATAGAATCCTACTATTTCGATGCCGTGTTATACTCTCAAGACTACGTGGAGGAGGTGTCAGCCTAAGCAGAGAAGGAATCCCACCGGGAGCCTAAAGGACCCTCTGTCGAGCAACTACTGTCAATCAGAGTGAAAGGGCGAACTACTCGTCCAAAAGTCATGGAGCCTATGGCTATCCACCTGAACAAAACCAGGTCAGGAAAAAGGGGTGATCCTTTAGTGATCACTTTGAACCAGAAGCCTCCACCCTTGGTCATCAACATTCGGCGCAACAAGCAGCCGACTGATGTAAATACAACCAAGAACGGAGCTCCAGATGATAATAAACATCCTCTTTTCCAGTATATTGACGCACAGATTCCAAATTAGGAATCCTCTTCCCATGATGATATAGAACCTATAGCGCAAAAATTCTTGGAAGCTATAGATTCCTATCATCCGTACATATGGGAAGTAGCGTCATCATCCAATATCGTCGCGACATATGAACCCCATGAGGACTCTATCTTCATTGTTCCGCCTGCCCGTAGCAATCAGCATTCAATAGTCTTCGGCCGAACGTGCGACGAATCGACTATACGAGAAGATTCCTTCGATGATGATGCTGGTGAAATACAAGTTCACAGGTACAGCCCGCAAGCCTTAAAGATTATGCAAAATATGGGTTATGACTTGAAACTGAAGCCAGGTCTCAACTATGCGAAAGGCAGACGAATATCGTCGCACGATAATCCCTACTATCAACAAACTCATTTTGGGTTACGGTATGCCACCTCCCTTATGACTTTCAAGTCAAATGAGGACACCTTTTCCCCTTTTCAAGACGGCTCGTCGCCCTCCAACTCATCTCGTGCTCTCGAGCAAACATTACCAGTAAATATGGTAGTGACGGATCCCTTCGAATCAGACGAACAAAAATCTAAACTATTCGAGGATGACGCTTGGGCTTAGCAAATGGATACACAGTGGGAATTCCGCTTCGAACAGAGAGAACCTCCCACCAAAGATAAAGTTATCCAGATTAATGTTGGGGATGAACTTTCACCAAAGCCGATATTTATCAATAACAATCTTTCCCCAGCTAAAAGGGAAGAAGTCATTCAACTGATAAGAGAATACATCGACGTCTTTGCGTGGAATTATGAGGATATACCAGGACTTGATCCAAAGGTGGCTACTCATAAACTCAACATATTGCCCGATTCGAAGCCTGTAAAGCAGCACCAATGCCAGTTTCACCCGGATATGATGGACGCCATTGAAACTGAAGTCAAGAAGTTGATAGCCTGCAGTTTCATCCGGGAGGAACAATATCCCGACTGGGTCGCCAATATTGTCCCGGTCATGAAGAAGAATGGGTAAGTACGAGTCTGCATCGATTACCAAGATCTGAACACGGCCTGCCCCAAGGACGAGTTTCCTCTTTCCGTCACAGACGTCATTATCAATAATACCTACGGTTTCGAACGTATGTCTTTCATGGACGGATTCTCAGGATACAATCAAATCAAGATGTATCCTGAAGACGAGAAGCTTATGCCTTCCGGACACCACTGGGGGTATATTGCTATATGGTCATGCCCTTCGGGTTGAAGAATGCCGGAGCTACTTACCAACGGGCTATGAGTAACATATTCTACAAGCATTTACGCAAGACAGTGGAATGTTACGTAGACGATATAGCCGTCAAAAGCCGCCTCAGGGTCAATCACATCCAAGACTTAAAGACGGTATTTGAGCTGATGCGCCAACATCAACTCAGAATGAATCCTACAAAGGCCTTTCTGGGTGTATCTAGTGGCAAATTTTTAGGATTCGTCCTTACCGTCAAAGGCATTCAAGTGGACCCTGATAAAGTCAAGGCCATCTTGGAAATGCGACCACCCCGTAATCTGAGGAAACTCAGGGGATTTCAAGGCCGTCTGGCCTATATCCGGAGATTCATATCCAACCACTCTGGAAGATGCCAGCCTTTTTCTTGCCTCATGAAGAAAGGTGTATCCTTCGTATGGGACAAAGCATGTCAGCAAGCGTTCGGGGATACCAAGTGCTACCTCACTAGTTCGCCAGTTCTGGTGCCTCCCGTCGTAGGAAGACCATTCTTCCTGTATGTCCGAGCGATGGACCATTCTCTGGGATCTCTTCTCGTACAGAAAAACGATGCGGGACATGAACAGGCTATCTACTATCTAAGTAGAATGATGATCGGAGCTGAGCACCGGTACAATCCGATGGAAAAAGAATTTTGGCTCTGATGTTCGCTATCCAGAAGATACGGCACTATGTCGCCGGCCAGACTATTCAAATCATCTCCAAGATCAATCCTCTTCGGGTACTGATGAACAAGCCAAGTGTTCTTAACTCCTGACTCGCAACTTGGGCGATGTTATTGACAACATATGACATGGTGTACGTCCCTCAGAAGTCCATCAAAGGCCAAGCATTGGCTGACTTTCTAGCTGCTCATCCGATCTCGGAGGCCTCCAAATTATACGAGGACATTCCCGACGAAGTTGCAGAATGTAGTTCCGCAATAGAAGGTGACGCATGGCAACTGTTCTTCGACGGCGCCTCCAGGACTTGTTCCAAAGGAAACGTAGTTTCAGGGATAGGAATTGTCCTGGTTACTCCTGATAAACTCGTCATCTATCGAGTATACTCTCTTAACGAGCCCTGTTCCAACAATGTGGCGGAGTACAACGCTCTACTAATCGGGCTCCAAGTCGCTAAAGAGCTGGGGGTCGAATCTCTGGAAGCTTTTGGTGGTTCTTTTCTTATCGTCAATCAAGTCAGAGAAATATATGAAGTCCGTATCCATACCTCATCCCCTATCACCAAGAAATGGTCGAGATAGCCGTGACATTCAAGGGGTTCTTCCTAGAGCATGTACCTCGATCTCAGAATCTGGAAGCCGATGCCCTAGCCAGTCTAGCTACAGATTTAGCTACTCCTATAAGAAGACAGAATTCGGTAATCCTTCTTAACAGAGATCTATTTTATGTGAAGAACAACGCTCACATCGAACGCAGTTACGCTGTGAACACCGATCCTCCTACAAGAGATTGGAGAAGTCCCTTTATAGATTTTATGGCATACGGAATCTTGCCGGAGGACCCTAAAGAAGCAGCATCCGCCAAAAGACGATCATTACGCTTCTACTTTGATGCATCTTCGCAATGCCTATATCGCCGGACCTACGACGGACTGCTATTGAGATGTCTCTATAATGATGAAGCACAGCAGATCATTCGTGAAGCTCACGATGATGTATGCGGGGCGCATCAACCCGGTCCTAAGCTACAGGATCGTATCAGGAGAATGGGCTATTACTGGCTCACTATGATCGCAGACGCAATCAAGTATGCCAAACGATGCAAGGCCTGTCAGGTTCATGCAGACTTCATACACCAGCCGTCTGAACATCTACATCCTACGGTTGCATCCTGGCCTTTTGAAGCATGGGGTATGGACATCATTGGTCCTATTCACCCGTCTTCTTCCAGAGGTCACCAGTTCATACTGGCCATCACGAATTACTTCTCCAAATGGGCAGAGACGATCCCTCTCACTGAGATAAAAATATCTAATATGATCAGCTTCATCAAGCATCACGTCATTTATAGCTTTGGGATTCCCCGAAGGATAATCTATGACAATGGGCCTTAGTTCATCAGCCAAGCATTTCATCAATTTTGCGATAAAAATTGGATACAAAATATCACCTCTACGACGTATTATCCAGCTGCTAATGGTTTGGCGGAAGCCTTCAATAAAATCGTTATCAAACTCTTGAAGAAGTTCGTCTCTTCAAACAAAAGAGATTGGAACGAGAAGCTGGGAGAATGTCTCTGGATGTACCGCACAACAGTCCGAGCACCGACAGGTTGTACCCCGTTCTCACTGGTCTACGGGAGTGAAGCAGTTCTTCCTATCGAAATTCAAATCCCGTCACTCAGGATAGCAGTCGCCAATGAGTTAACTCGGGAAAAAAATGACCTTTTAAGGCTTCAAGAGCTAGAAGGATTAGACGAGAAACGCCTTCAAGCTCAATAGAGCATCACGTTCTATCAAGCGCGTATTTCCAGAGCTTTTAATCAAAAAGTAAAAAAAAGAGTATTCAAAGTTGGTGAGCTAGTCTTAGCTGTAAGAAGGCCAATGATTCTTACTCACAGGAGCAAGGGCAAATTTTAGCCCAAATGGGAAGGCCTCTACGTGATCGAGACAACGTTCTCAAACGGCGCTTACAGGTTAGCCCAGCCTAATGGAGACCTACTAATGGCTCCAATCAATGGCAAATTCCTGAAAAGGTACTATGCTTAACCTCCTCTGCTCAAGTGGAATAAGGCAAAAATCTCATTCTAAAAAAACTACTTCCAAAACGAAACTAGTTGGGCCATATTCTATCATGTCCATATGACCTCTGAACAGATACACCCTGCTAAAAAAGTTTACCGAGAGACTATCACGTCCATACTACCTCTGATATTACTCTCACCCAAACCCGTCATTTACATTCCGAAATGACGGGTCCACAAAGTTAGATAAAAAGCCTCTTTATTATTCCCCAAAAAAGAGCGGAAGTACATTAAAAAGCAAAAGTAAAAGTACATCATGAAGGGGAGCGGTCAAATCATGAATCTGCTGTGCCAGTCTGGCCATCTTCGCATTCCTGGAATCCAAGACATCAGCACAGGCCCGCTCCAGCCGTGCCTCATCATTAATCAAGAGGGATAGCTCGGCTCTAGCTCGAAGGAAACCAGTACGGGCAACATCCTTCCTCGCCAAGTTCTGCTTTGCTATGACTAGTCGGCCATTCACCACATTGAGACCTTCTGACGACTGAGAAGCCCACTCCTTTGCCTGAGCAAGCTTCGTCTCCAGTCTAAGGACCCTCGCTGCATTCCCGTCATGTTCGGCCTGGCACTTCGTCTGAAGAGCAATAGCCTCCTCCAAGACGACTTTTCCTTCATCCATCTCCCGCTGATTTGTCCGGAGGATTTTATTCAGGTCTTCCACCTTTTCATCAAGTTGCGCAGTCAAGGAGTCGTGTCTAGCCTGGGCCAGAGCTTCGATGTTGCCTTGGGATAGCTGCGAGTATTCGTTAACGGGTTGCTCCAAACCATTAACTACCTCCGCCAGGGCGTCAACTAAACCAGTATCGCCATGGTCCCTGATCGCCTCTATTGAAAACCGAGAGGACTTCTTCAGACGCTCAAAATTCGGATTCTTCTCCAACACCATTGATATCAGCATTTTCAAAGTGTTGTAGAAGATACTGGTATATTGCTCGGTAAGTGCAGCTAGGCCAGAATGCACGCTGGGAGTGGCTGTAATATTGTCGAACCACGCTCTAGAGGCGACCGCAATCGACGTGGCCACAATCCTCGTCTCGACAGGGGGTGCGATAAAAGAGGAAGCGCCAACACCAGACAAAGTAACCAGCATAATCGAAGGAGGCATTATCGCAACGACAGGGTCGTCCTCTTGAGGTATCGAAACCTCGTCGGCAGGCGAGCCGGCACCCGAAGATGCTTCCTCTTCAAAATCAGGCGCCTCCGTATCAACGCCAGGACCTGACACGAAGCCGAAGGGCGCATATACATTACCCTCCCCGAAGAGGTCATCCCCTGAGAAGAAGACAAGAGGAAGTTAATGTCAAACATGATGTTAATTTTCCTAAAGAAGAGGCACGAAAAGACGACAGTGATGCTAGCCAAGCTGTCATACCTAGAGAAGAGGGCCTGCTAACTGACGCTAGCAAATACTCTTCCAGGTCTTCGCCGAGATCCACTTGAGGCTCATCAACTGGAATCTCGCTAGAAGCGCTGATGGGCACGGCAGGGGCCTCTCCCATTGCTGATCCGGACAAAGGTATATGGAATCTTATGACCAGCCTCGAAGGCGACTTCGTTCCGCTACCTGAAGCAGTAGCAGCGGTAGCAGCCTCCAGCTGAGATTCTCCGACGCCACCGGCCGAATCTGTAAAAGGTTCCTCTCTAAAAGATGAGGAACTCCCAATCAAAAAATCATCCCCGACATAGGGAGAAGCAGGCTCACTTCCAGGAGCCTCAATGCCAGGAATCTGGAGAGGGCGAGTAACCATCCTCTTCGTCCTCTTATGAGGGGAAGCCTCCTTCAGAACAGGAGCCCTTCGTTTCCCGGAGACTACCAACGCCCTTGCAGGCGGAGGTATTTAACCCCTCGGTACCGATACGAGAGGCTCATCCGGAGTAGCGGACTCGTCACCCTCGTCAAAAGAAATCGAGGGGACTTCGACCCTTCCCCCAGGCTTGGAAGAGGGCACCCTAAAGCTTCCACCCATATCAAAATCGTGATGGGAGGTGTTCGTTGCCACATAGAACTGGGCATACGAATGCAGGATGCACAGCTCTGTGGAGGGTGTGACGAAGGGCACAGTAAAAATTACCCCGTTGCAGCCCATGATAAAATATCGCCATCCCCTCGCTCCATCGATGAGTCCACCTCTGGACCTGAAGCTGGTGACGGCGTTGCCCACATACAACTGATCATACCTAAACTGCCTGGCAAACCAATTAGGTAGGTAGGGTTCGAAGAAGCAGTGATCTTCACTTCTGTACAGCAGGTGGGAAGGTCTAATGCAGACCAACCAATTGAAGGCTTCAGGAGAAAGAGTGGTCCTATCTCTACCTGATTCCTCAAGCCTAATCCCCGATTGGTTGCGATGAATAGAGGGGACAGTGCAAAGGAGCTTCCAGCTGTGACCGCAATGAAGCACCTGCCGACAGTCTAAAACTGTGAGCACATTCCAAGAGGATTTCTTGTAATTTAGCAAGAAACTCCCCCCAAGCTACTGCAGGAACCGGGAGACATCACCCGGGGGTTATGGAGAATTAACCATCCCATCAAATACAGGTATGGTAATTCCAAATACAGGTATGGTAATTCCACCCGATGAAAGCTTTTACGCCGAGCTTCATCAGCGAGCAGCGCCTCAGTCATCGCCCTCAGGCCAGCTTGTATACGGCACACCAGGACATGGAGCAAGCCCAGTCTCGCCCCAAATACCAGATGCACTGCAGGCCACAAGGTATTGCGGTGAATACGATCCGCAGATGCAATGCCAGGTACCACCAGTCGGCGCAGCCATATAGAGAGGAAGCCAGCCATTTGAGCTTCCTTGGATAGAGCCCTGCGGCAATATCTCAGATAGCTGTAGGCCTTAGTACTAGCAGGATATTTTCCTATCCCTTTGACGAGGATCTGATCCGGAGCCCTAGCATCCCCCAGGAGATCGTCGACTTCCTGAGCAGTCAGCACGCTCAGAGGATTCACAGGCTCATCCTTGACTTCGAAGACTTTCTCCTGCTGAGCAGCCCTAGCCCGGTGAAAGAAGAGGTAGGACGTCCATTTACTAGTGTGATCCAAATCTGAAGGCTCAGTATAGAAGGCGGTGCAAGCATGGTAGTGGCACATCAGCTCCTGATACACTTCCACTACCCGAGGGTCTGAATCCCCCAACTCCCGGTTCGTAGAAACATACTCTTTGTACGGAGTATCCCCCATCGGCAGTCTCGAGATCTCTGCCATCTCATGAAGGGCCAATCCCAACTCCCCCAGCGGAGTGGCGAAAGTCCCAGTGAGCGGAATGTATCGCTCCATCAGGGTCAAAAATAGGTTAGGGTTCGGAGGTAACCCAACGGTGGTGGCACTCACAGCTGCCAACAGACCGATGTTCTCCAACTCGATCCGAAAATGCTCCAAGGCCCAATCAACTAAGCGAGCCCATCGAAGATTTGTTGGGGTCATCCACCTGTTACATCGAGGATTCGCCTTGGGGTATACTCCTCCGCGCCCCATGAAATTATTACAGAAGGTCGGCAATTGCACCGGCTGGAGCACCAAGCTGTCTTCACTCGGAACACTGCCCGGGTATAATCCCCTGAACAACGTTACATGACCGAAAGGGCGGCTGACAAATAGGCTAGATCCTTTCTGGTAGAAGATCTTCTCCGGCCTACCGTGAAGATCGGGAGTCAGCGTCCACGACATCTTCCTGGGATGAGTAGCATGGGAGAATGCCGAGATGGGATAATCTCTCGGCATCTTGGGTAGACTCAAAACCAACTTCCCAGCAGGGAAAACCCAGAGTTCTTTCTTTGGCTTCGTCTGGGACTGCTTATCAATCATGTCCCCGAAAAAAAAGGCCGACTTTATATACTGGTCCCCGTCTACATTCGTCAAAGGCTCTCCATTAATCATGTTCAGCAGCGTTCGCTCGCCCTGAGCCGATATCAAGATTTCCCTTCCTTTGGGATATTGGGGTCTGGAGATAGGAAATACCACATGGGACAGATCTTCCAGATAGTTGGAGTGCAGCAGCCCGACGGCAGAACCCATCACCTCGGCTAGCGGAGACTCGTCCAAGTTAACTGCAAGGGTACGAGAAAAACATGTCAGTTTTATACTAGGTGTTACAAATATCGCAGTACATGCCAAGAGGCAACGGTCTGAGCTCTACGCCAAGACTGTACAAACTTCATCGTTTAGGCCAAAATTGTCATCCAGAAACGTAAAATTCAAGTCGACAGTATACTGTCTGTGCTTTACGCCAGACTACCAAGGTTCGAGCTATTTAGCCAGAATTTTTATCCACAAGCATAAAAGTTCAAAATTTTACAGTATACACCAAGTTTTGGCAGTCAAAGCGTTTTACGCTCAACTGTAAAAATCTGGAGTTTTTACGCTGACACATTAGAAATGTGGGCGTAAAAGATAAAATGTCTCCGTGCATCATCTTTCTCAAAGAGGCTATCAGCACAGAAGACGATCTAGCACGGTCACGTTCAACGTGTGCGAAGGATTTTTTAGTCGTTCTCATTCGTCCTAAAAGCTTTACCTATCAGGCCGGGTGCACTGCTCATCGGCGGGATGCTCAGCTCATAATGGGGTTCGCCCTGTCCAACCGGAGGCACTCCTGCTTGAGCAGACGAACGAGAAGAGGAATCAATCTTCTTTCCCTTAGAGGAGGAGGATTGCTTAGAGGCCATTGCTGGAAACTTTAAAGACTCAGAGATGACTCAGAGAAAAGCTCGAACAGTCGGAGGCTTTCTTTGTAGAAGACGGATGAAAAGTTTCTCTCAGAAAAACTTGGGATATATATAGAGTTCGGATGGACTCCTCGGACCCCGAACCAAATCTCCTAATTAATATTCGGTTATGATTGGGTCCTACGTCAGCCTATTATTCAGAGAAGACGGACAGTCAGCGAATTCAAAAAGTTTTTCGTGCAAAGCAGGTCAGCAGTTCTTACACTAAGGAGCTTTCTACGCTCGACAACAACAGATCTATGGTTTTACGCTCGCAAGCTATAAGTCTATGGTTTTACGCCCGAATATCTTTGTGCTCAGTAGCTTTTATGCTCGAAAGGCTACAATCCTACGACTTCATGCCAGCAGATAACAAATCGATGATCTCACGCTCGGTGGCGCTTAGTTTACGCTCAGAAGCAACAGATCCGCGACTTCACGCTCGAAAATTTTTTCTTTTCAGAAGCTACAAATCTTCAGTTCTACGCTAAGGAGCTTTCTACTCTCGACAACTATGAGTCTACGGCTTTACGTTCGACCGCTACAAGTCAGGTTTTACGCCTAGATACCTTTCTGCTCAGTAGATTTTATGCTCGAGAGGCTACAAACCTACGACTTCACGCTCAGGAACTACAAGTCTATGATTTCACGCTCGATGGTGTTTAGTTTATGCTCAGAAGCTGCATACTAATGATTTCATGCTCTATGACTTCCCGCACATCTGAAGGATATGCCGGCCAGATCACGCGTACATCTGAACGGTCCTAAAAAATGGTCAATTGCAAAGAGTTTACACAGAGGATACTCGTTCTTGACCTCAAGATATCCCAAGTACCCGAAGCATACAGAGTTCAAGATTAAAAAACTACTCTTCTTCATGGGTCGATTCAAAGTTCATCCAGACTCCGGTCTGAATATTTCATCTATCAAGATGGAAACTCAGTTTGACATCCATTTCTCGACCCTGTTCTAAGGGATTTTCGAGAAATCATTCTTGAAGATGATGTCTGAACAAAGAAATTCTGTTCATCAGAAGCAGCAGCTCAGAATTCTACGCGGTTCCTCACTCCTAAAAAAATAGCAGGACGGTTCAAAAACTTAAATGCTATACCGGCTTTCTACGCATCTCTAGTTATGCGTAAAAGACAGGACAGGACCTAGCACTCTTTCTAAACAGAGTCGGCGTAAAGAATCAGACGTGTCGAAGCTACACATATTCAGATGTCACAGCAACGTATGGCAAGACGATCATATGCACGGAAGAAAGACGACTTTATTAAAGATTAAAATTATGAATACATATGAGGGAAATCCAATCTACAAGGGTTTTTCTTCATTTGTCATGATTACATATGAGGGAAATCCCATCTACAAAAAGGATTTTTTCTCGTCGTCGTCGGAAGGCCACCCCCAGAATCTGTTCTGACAGGTTCTCGCATCGGTGAAGGTCTTCCTCTTCTTCCATGGCAGTTCATCGACTTCCACAGTCATGAACAAGAAGATGATTGCTGGCGGGAGGATACAGCATAGGGCCTACCTGAACTTCCTCAGGGCCCACCCTCCACACGCCATGTCGAATCTAGTTGAGACTTCTTTAACCCAACTCGATCGAGGACGACAGTTACAGTTTGTCTTCTCTCGTCCGCGGAAGTCTCAGGAGAAAATATACAGCTTGCAAGCTGTGTGGTCCAATACAACCCTTACTCTCTCCGAGAGAACCACCATACAAAGTTGCTGATTATCCCGAGCAAGGGAGGCTATGATATCCTTCCATGATCCATCGTTGCAGATGAGACTTGCTCGAAGACGCCGTCTTTTCGGCTCCTTACATGCTGGAAAAACATGGTCTTCTTCTTCCTCAGATCGACCCGACGAACTCTGGCGATCATCCTTGTGTGGCGAAAGGAATGCGGGAAAAACAGGTTAAACTCCTCGGCCTTTTATAGGCGAGAGAGGTCACACCGGTCCCCAATAAATCTGCCATAAAGTCAGCATTGACCGTTTTAACGCTCCATTCAGAAACGTTTCGAGTTACGAGGAGCGGTTCATGCTTCATTCAAAGCGTTCCAAATTCTGAAGATATTTGAAAGCTTTGAAGGGGGTCTTGTAGAAGCATAAAAAATATGCTGGATAGCTCTACGCAACATGGTGATGCAGGGCAGCGTAAGCAGGGGACCTCAAGGCCATCAAGAGTGCAACGGAGCTTTTCCGCTGAGCACGGCATAAAATATGATGGGACCATCCACATAAATACAGTATATCCAGGCCGCTTCAGCGTAGACGGGGTGCTTCATCGTCTCCATGGTGTAAAACTCATCCGCTTTCATAGCAGCGTTAAAGCGTACGAGAAATGCTTCGTCTTCCCCAAAATAAACCTGTCAAGTCACGCAGTGAACCTGACATCTAACTCCTGTCAAAAAGTGCTGCACGGCTACCTAGACGACGGCTGGAAAGATGGCAAACCACTCGGGATGTGCCCCACAGTATAATGGCGGATCTCTGTATTTAATGCAAAGGATTTGATTAAATATCACCGAACCGTCGTTTACTGACATCCCCTCAGCGGAGACTGCTTTTACGCATACAAGGGGATACGCTGCCTTATTTACACAGGCAAACATGAACTGTTTACGCTCCGTAGAAGACAAACAGACTGCCACGTCAAAAGCTGCTCTTCGTACAGGGCTCGAGGCACGTCTCTAAACCGGATGCTCAGAACGGTGGCAGGCCTTTAGAACACGCCTCGGCAATTAATGTTGATGGCGGATCTCTGCATTTAATGCAAGAAATTTGATTATATCTCCAAGAGCCGTGATTTTGGCTAAAGACATCCACATTACCTCGGCTTCTACGCCCATTCAGCTTCTATGCTCGTTCGGCTTCTATGCTCATTCGACCTTCTGTGCTTATTCGGCTTCTATGACATCAGGCTTCTATGCCTACTCGACTTTTATGACTACTTGGCTTCTACGCCATGGTGACAGACATTGGCTTCTACGCCAACCTCTTCTATATGAGGGATACCTACCTACGTGGCTTCTACGCCGTGATCTTCGTAGCGATTATACGCGTTTTGTCCTTTAGTTGGACCCGCATCACATGCTCATTCAAAAGGTCATCTATACGCAGGCTTTGGTTATTTTAACCGTTTTGTAAAAGGGTGCTGTACTTTCCATTACTCGGTTTCTACACCGATTGAGTGGTCGCTGTCACCAAAACTCTATAAATAGAGACCTCTATCAACAGAGGAACAGGTCGAGACTTTAAAAATCGAACAAGGTCGAACCTCCAAAGTGATCGAACCACGGGTCGAAACATTAGAGATTGAGGAGAGATCGAAGAGTCTTTGAGAGAGAGAGAGAAGCATCCAGGGCTCAGGCAAAGAGTAGCGATCGACGACATTGGCATCGTGCATCCATCCTCTTCCGCCACCTACGAAGCTGCTTTCCGTCTTCCACAATACTTTTTCATTATCGTGTAGTCCAAGGGCTAAAGTGATCGACTGCAGATCAGACACCTATAGCAATTACCCAGATTAAATAAATTATACTCCTACATCCTCGTATAGGATCAAATTGTACAAGTTTCTTTGTAAACCAAAGAAAGCGGGTTTCGTGCAAACCTCATATTATATACATTTCGTTCTTTTATTTAATACCACAAACAAGCGAGGTATTACAAAATGAAGACACCTACCTGGCGCAGGTCAAGTAGTTAGCTGAAGATCCAGCTGCTTGCCCCTACTGTAATAATTTTATGGAAGCAATGCCCAAAATCATATTCTCGCAACAGAATATGTTGCTAAATAATAACTGGCATGATCTTCTTTTGTATTATACAGGGTATATTGGTGCCATTAAGGTAGACCAGTTGTATATCGACCCTGGTTCATCAATCAGCATCAACCTGCAGAGTATGCTTCAGACCCTGGGTATTCTGGTGCATCGTTTGGCAGCCACCAATACTACCATTACTGGCTTCAATGCTGGAAGGAGTAACCTCTGGACAAGATGCACCTAAAAATCTAGATCGACGACTTGAAAACAGAGGTCAACTGCTACGTCATTAACGTAGATGTATCCTACAATGTCTTCCTCGGATGCCCATGGATACATAAATATATGATCATGCCGTCGACCCTACACTAGTGCCTAAAGTACGTTGACGAATTTGACAAGGTCAAAATAGAGTTTGCTGATGTTGATCCGTTCAAAGGGATCAAAGCCTATTACTTTGACTCGATCCTTTACAAATAGGTCTACCAAGATGAAGGTAGTAATGACGTCGATAATAAGGTAGAGGCTGGGACAACACCAGAAGAGCCATTAAGGGTCCATCTAAAGGCATGTACTTCCGACAAAACCTCTCCTCTTATCATAAAACTATACAGGAAGGCACCCGAACCTCTAGTCGTTTGCCTTCGTAGAACAGATTGACCGACGAAGGGAGATCTGACACTATTTAGCATGTCCAAACATTTGGTCGTTCACCTTAGCAGGCAGAGTCAACCTTCGAAGGATGCTCCACTTCCTCCTACTACGTCTGAACCTCTGGTCGTAAATCTGCGCAAAAAATATACAAAGTCGTTGCTTGCATTGGGGGTAGATCTCAGGAAAGATGAGTTAGAGGAGTACGTAGCTGCTCAAGCTAACTTTCTTTCTCTCGATGATGTAATTTCGAATGACGAGATACCTTATTTTATCAATAAAGCGCTATCTTTGAACTATTTCGAACTTGCACACATAAGCACACTGTACTCCAAGGAGTATAGTCTGGGCCTGCGCTTGTGAACGCAGGTGTCTACCACCGATGTTGCAAACCGGATCCTCCCCAGGCAAGGTTCATGCATCATGGTTCCAGCAAAGAGGAGGGGAGACCAATCCATCATCTTCGACAGGGTTGAATATCCCCACTCTTTTATCCCAGAGAAACAAGTGCCAGAACCCGATACCGGCAAAATACAACTCTACCAGTTCAATGGTTAAGCCAAACACCTCATCTAGAAGATGGGGTATGATCTTAAAAGCAACCGAGGTCTGAATTATGACAAAGGTCGGTGACTGCCTTTGCGTCTTAATGCTCCGACAGGCAAATCCGAGGACTACTACCAGGAGACCAAGTATGGCTAAGGATACGTTACGTCTCCTACTACCCTAGAGGGCTCGGATGAAGAAGATGATTCACACTCTCACTCTTCTGGGTCTCCCTTTTGGGACCCCGATGTCAGTATCGAGGAGATGCTCAAGCAAACGTTGTCTGCCAATATGGTGTCAGCAGACCCTGAGGAAGATGATGAACATCTACCAGAAATCTCAAAAGTAGAACCGTGGGCCCAATGCCTAGACGCACAATAGGAGATGCAGTCCGAATGATGATAACCTCCTACCGAGTACAAAGTCATACAAGTCAATCTGGGCAATGAATCCTCCCCTAAACCTATCTTTATCTGCAAGAGTCTGACTGATGATGAACGAAAATCCCTACTACAGCTCGTTAGGGAATATATTTATGTCTTTGCTTGGAGCTACGAAGACATGCCAGCACTGGAACCCCAAATCACGGCCCACATGCTCAACATCTTATCGAACGCTAAGCCTGTCAAGTAGCAGCAACGGCGGTTACGGCTGAACATTATGAACGCCATCGAAGCTAAAGTCAACAAACTGATAGCTAATGGCTTCATCCGTAAAGAACAACATCATGACTAGGTAGCCAACATGGTGTCCGTCATCAAAAAAAATGAAAAGATCTGGATCTGCATTGACTTCTGCCATCTAAGCACAACATGCTCTAAGGATGAGTTTTTTCTTTCGATCAAAGACATAATGATAGACAATACTTGTGGCTTCGAGCACATATCCTTTATGGACGAATTCTCAAGCTACAATCAAATCAAGATGTCTCATAATGATCAGAAGCATACATTATTCTGATTGCCAATAGGAGTATACTGCTACACAGTCATGTCCTTTAGTTTGAAGAATGTGGGTGCTACATACCAGCGAGCTATGAGCACTATCTTTCGTGAGCATCAATACAAGACGATCGAGTGTTATGTCGATGACATCGCCGTCAAGAGTCACTCCAAAGATGATCACCTCAGGGACTTTAAGATCGTGTTCGGCCTCATGTGTATGCACCAGCTCAAGATGAATCCCACTAAATCTTTCCTGGGAGTCTCCAGCGATAAATTGCTGGGCTTTATCATCACTTCTCGAGGTATTCATATAGACCCCGACAAAACTAACGCAATCCTTGAGATGAACCCGCCAAAGAACCTTCGGGAACTCCACAGCCTTCAAGGAAGACTTGCATACATCAGGAGGTACATATCAAATCTCTCTGGGATTTGTCGATCATTCACCTAGCTCATGAAGAAATGTGTCTCTTTTTTCTGGAACAAAGAATGCCAGCGCGCCTTCAACGATATCAAGGAATATCTATCAAAACCTCCAATGCTAGTAGCCCCAGTCGTGGGAAAGCCTTTCCTGCTCAATGTACGTGCGATGGATAATTCCCTCGGTACTCTATTAGCCCAGAATAGTGATACAGGCCATGAGCAAGCCATCTATTATCTTAGCAGGATGATGGTTGGCGGGGAGCATAGGTACACCGCTGTTGAGAATGAATGCCTTACTCTTGTATTCGCTATCCATTAGACTCGGCATTATGTGGCTGGATAAACCATTCATGTAACTCACGAGTTAGTCCTCTCAAAGTCCTCATGAACAAACTAGGGGCGCTCAGTTCCCGCTTGGCTAACTGGGCAATACTACTATCTCCATACGATATAGTATTTGTTCCACAGAAAGACGTCAAGGGTCAAGCACTGGTCGACTTCTTGGTGTCCCATCTGGTGCCAGAAATATCAATACTCTACGAGGATATCCCCGACGAGGTCACAGACTCAAACCTGACCACGAGCATAGAAGCCGTTTGGTGAATGTTCTTCGACAGTGGTTCAAGAACAGGGCCCAAATGCGACATCGTAGCTGGAATCAGGATAGTATTAATCTCTCCATATGATCTGGTTATCAACAATGCCTACTCCCTCTCTGAGCTATGCTCCAACAATATGGCAGAGTACAACACTCTCATCATTGGTCTCCAACTAGCTAAACAAGTAGGAGTTGACCACTTGGAAGCTACGGCGATTCCAAACTGATAATCACCACCAAGCCGTGCTTGGATTAATCACCACCTACGAGGGGTTTTTCATAGAGCACGTCCCTCAGTTGTAAAATATCGAAGAGGATGCCCTAGCCGGACTCACAGTCTCTCTCGTTGTTCCAATCAATACCCATGAACTGATCGTCGTGATCGATTAGGAGATGGTCTACCCGAAGAACAACCTCTCTCTGTATCAAAACTAATCAGTAGAGACAAGTACTGACTCACAAGACTAGAGACTTCCATTCATCGACTACGAAGTCTATGGAATTCTCCCAAGGAACCCAAAGAAATTCACTTCGATCAGAAGATGTTCCCCCGGTTCTATTACGATGCGACTACCAAAATATTGTATTGCCACTCCTATGACTATCTTCTACTATAATTCCAATCGAACACAGAAGCGAAGTAGGCTCTTTGTGAGGCTCACAAAGGGGTTTGTGGTACCCATCAGCCAGGGCCCAAGCTACAGGACCACCTCCGAAGAATGGGTTACTATTGGCCAACAATGGTAGCAGTTGTTGTCAACTATGCAAGGAAGTGCCAAGCATACCAAATCCATACAGACTTCATCTACCAACCCTCAGAGTTTCTATACCTGACTGTTGCGTCCTGGCCGTTAGAAGCCTAGAGTATGGATATCATTGGACCGATTAGTCCACCTTCATCCAAGGGACATCAGTTCATCCTAGCAATCACAAACTACTTCTCCAAGTGGGCGAAAGTAGTACCACTGGCGGAAGTCAAGACATCCAACATGATCAGCTTCGTCAAGCATCACGTCATATACCACTTTGGCTCGCCATGAAGGATCATTCATGACAATGGTCCACAGTTAGCAAGTCATGCATTCTATCAATTTTGTGACAAAAATTGGATTCAGAATGTGTCGTCGACTGCCTACTACCCAACAAAAAATGGTCTGGCAGAAGCCTTCAACAAGACCATCATAAAGCTTCTCAAATAGTTTATGTCTTCCAATAAACGTGACTAAAACGAGAAGCTGGGTGAATGCCTCCAGGCCTACCATACAACGGTCTGGATAGCTACTGGCAATACGGTTCTCTCTGGTATATGAAAGTGAAGCGGTCCTCCTGCTGGAGATCCAAATTATTTTACTCTAGGTGGCCCTTTCCAACCAATTAACCGACGACGACAATCATCGACAACGGCAACAAGAGTTAAAACAGTTGACGAGTAACGTCTCTTAGCTCAACAACGTATTGGGCTATACCAAGCACGTCTCTCGGGAGCCTTTAACAAATGGGTGAGGAAGAGGACCTACCAAGTGGGTAATCTTGTCTTGACCATAAGGAGGTCGATAGTTATGACCCATAAAATGGCTGGCAAATTATAATTCAAATTGGAAGGCCCATTCGTCGTAGAATCAATACTCCTGCATAAACCACACTCAGCAAATCACTCCTCAACAAGTTACTCGGACATCGATTCACGTCCATATTACCTCCGAACTATCGTCCTACTATTTCTCCCCAGCTGAGTTTGCCATGTCAATATTACCTCTGAGAAAATCTTTCGGGTCTTGGCGATCGATTATTACATCCATATTACCTATGATATCAGTTTTTATCTCCACTTATCATTCGTACTTACCAAGGTATGCCAGCGGTGTTAAGTCCATAAAATCTACCACGTCCATATTACCTCTATTAGGGCTTGTCTTAAACCCATTACTTTCACTAAAATGCGTAAAAAATAATGGGTCCAAAAAACCTATCACATCCATATTACCTCTGATAGGGAGTGTTTACGAACTTATTACTTGCCCTATAGTACGTAAGGAGTAGTAAGCCTGCCAAAGATTCCCCAGTGGGATGTGCTCAATGGCAGCAAACAGCCATGTCCATATTACCTCTGGCTTGCTTCCTTTTTCTTTTACAAAAATACCATGTAAACCCCCTCGACCAGATTCCAGCATTTTAGGATTATTTTTAACCATTTTGGATTTATTTCAATATTTTAATTTATTTTGCTTACATATCCTATTGACTTGTGCACCTGTCCATCACCGAATTATTTAGAGCTTTACCTTGACTGTTATCCCCGAACAAAGTTCACATACCTGTCCTAGATATTCTAGTCTATTTTCCTATACTTTGTGCAACTCCCAGATACTCTGCTTTGAGCCTCGTGTGAGAAGCACAATTATCGTTACAAATGTACGTATTTAAATTCCCAGATCTGTACCCATCCCCGTTCCAATAGAGATTAGAGGCCCAACATGCACCTGTTTTGCCCAGACAAAAATACGTTAATATTCTACACTGAGTATACTACATTTAGTATATTGACACCGTGTTAAAATTATGGCCCTACCTGCCTCTAAATAAATAGAGAACACCGTGCGCAGTATTTATTGATGAATTAATACGATGGCCCGTATCACCCTAGAAAACCAGGCCCAGTCCCTGCCTTGACTCACCCCCACCCCCTGAGGACCCTCACACAGCCATTTCCCTCAGTTTTGTGCACTTTAGAATTTTCAGGAATCGGGTGTTTTTCCCAGACAATTTTGTAATTGTGCAATTTCCCAAAATAGGACCATTATGCAATTTATGAAATTACAAGGACTTTTCTACAAAATTCCGTGCGAGGTGTCACCCCCTCATTGGCCGGTGAACTTGCACCGTCCATTTGGAGGCGGGACCCACCCGAAAATATCCTGTAAATATCTCAAAATATTTTACTTAAAATATTATTATTATTTCTATAAAAAGAAATAAAAGAAATAAAAGAAAAGAAAAATGAAAAACCCCAACCCTATCCAGGCAGCAGCCGACCCCCCCCCCCCCCCCCCGTCGGAGCAACGAGCCCCCTCGCCGGAGCCGACACTCCTGCCCGCGGCGAGTCCTCCCCTGCCCGCGGCGAGTCTCTTCCCCCCCCCCCCCCGCTGGCCCGACCTTCTCTCTCCTCAGCCCCCTTCTCCCCGCGGCCGACTTCTCCATCTCCTCCGCCACTCACGACTCCCCGCCGCCGCAGCCCCCGACCTAAACCCTAGTCTCAACCTCCTCCCTCTCTCTCGGCCTCGACCTCCCCCTCCACCTCGAGCTCCGACCTCCGCCCACCTTTCCTCTACTCCTCCTCCTTTCCTCCCCCGAGCCCTCCCTCTTCACCACCGCCACCCCATCACAGCCCCCGACCGACGCCTCCTCCTCCTCCACTCCGCTACTCGCCACCCTCCACCACCAGCATACCCCCCCCCCCGCAGCTCCTCCTTCTCCCCTCTTCCCCTCTCGCCGAACCGCCATCTCATCTCCTCTGCCCATCATCTCCTTCCCGGCCTCCTCCTCTCCTTTCTCGATCAGCGATGACCCCATATCAAACCCCCAGCAGCCAACCCACAGGCTGCCCCCTCCGCCCGATCAGCCACGACCCCGCCGGCCTCGACCCCGACCTTCTTCTCCTCCTCGACAAGGTCGACACAGCAGCGATGACCCAGATCCTCCGTCGACGAGCCACGACCCCGGAGCCCTGGCCGCAGCAGCTCCGGACCACCCCGCGATGACCCTGACTTGAGCAGTACCGAACACAGCAGCATTTCAGAGCCGGACACAGCCCGGACACGATCAGCGTCGTGTCGAATCTCTTCTCGGACACGAAAAATTCATTCTGCGGAGCCCTGTTCAGGTAACCCGTTCTATCTCCTCGTAATTTCATTTTTAATTCCGTCAGTTGTGACACGTAGGCTATGTGACCCTCTCTATGCCCGTGCAACCCGCTCGGAGCATCGCGTCCTGTAGCGATCGCGAATCGCGATCCAAAAATAAGAAAAACAATGACCCGATTCACCCCAGAACTGAGTACGCCCTGCCAAACGGGACGACTTGGTCCCACACGGTCTTTACCAAAACGTGTGCGCCGTTGATATGGACGTGCGAGATTTCGCAAAAGTTGATTTGGATGTGCGTGCACACAGGAATCAACGCTTATCCACCGACAACGTCCCGTATCTGCCTGTTCTGGAATACGCTGCAACTTTGTGTACACACGTCGGATCAAAACAAAACTTGTGCCATCGGAATCATAGCAATACATTGGTCCTGTGATCCAAGTTTGGTTCGATTCTGAGAACGTTGACAAAATTCCGTATCGTGGGCCCCACAAGTTCCACTTGACGGGCAATCTTGTGATCGGCACATCGGAATCCAATTCTGGTTATTCCGTTGGGTTCGTATCGACGTTTTGGACTTGTTGACACAATGTTTGGCGAATTTGGAGACCTTTGATCCTGACACATTTTTCGGTGCAAAGCGACCCACATGTGGACCCCGCTTTGACCAGAAACTGTCATTTTTGCCCCTGTGTCCAAATTGGACGAAAGGACAGGCGTTTCTAGCTATTTGATATTTTTTGAGACTGTTAGTGATCTTTATTTCAGCATCCGGAGACTTTCCTTCTGAGGCCATAGTTTCTTACTTCTTGGCATTTGACATCTGGACATTATATTTTGCAGCTTTTGCCAGGCAAGTATACCTTGCCTTGTTGTACTGATTAAATCTAGTTATTTTAGTTACATGTTTATTTATGTGAATCTTATATAAATGTGCGCGTCCGAGAAAACTCGTGTGCAGTCAGCGAAGGCGTTGACGTTAGGACTTGTGTCTGACCTAGTGTGTAGTAGACCCACCTAAAGTTGTGGAGTTATTGGTATGACTCCCCAGGCCTTGACACATATCATTACACGTCACAGAGTGAGTTCATGTAGGGACGCGTGCCTCATGCGCGACTGGCCATCAGTGTGAGCAACACGTGTAGCGGTATGTAGCTCAGTTGTTTATTTTATAGAGACTTGCATCATAGTATGAGATGTCCACATCGTTTTCATGATTTATACATCTACATTGGGCGGGAAAGACATCTAGTAGGCGTATGGGACACCCCCCCTGATATATACTCAAGTTACCATGCTCTTCGGAGATGGGGATTACGATATATATAGCGAGTTACCATACTCTTCGGAGATGGGGTATTCCTGTTACCATGCTTCTCGGAGATGGGGTATTGGTTTTTCTTGTTCCCGTTACCATGCTCCGAGGAGGATGGGGTATTCCTGTTACCCGTGCGTCTGGGGGCATATGACACATATACTAGCCAGTCCCGACGATTGGTGAATTACGTCAGCATATGTCAGGCCTACACATCCCCATGCATACTACAAGGTCTTTAAATTGCATTCACTTAGATGGTTAGCATACCCCATTTATTTATTCAGTATTTACATACATGGCATGTTATTTTTCTGTATCTTGTTATGTCCCTCTGAGGACCTGGTCCCTTGCCAGGTATAGATGTTCATGAGTGTTCGCGGGAGCGCAGATCCGGATATGCTACTTATATTCCGAGGAGGCCTTCTTTTCGAGCCTCGTGATTGTCAGATGTTGTTCTTATATGATGTGTATCTGGTTCCTTGTTATATTCTATTTCGGCAGTAGATTTATTTCTATCCGACTGTCATTCTTTAGATACTTATTATTGAGATCTAGTAACCTGGTTATTGGTTATTCATATTTGATTTCTGTGGATGAGATTTAGATATTACCCTGTAATTTGTAATTAGTTTTACCACTTATGAATTATTGTTCATTATACAGCGTACGCTCGTATATATGGTTTCCATATATTGGAGTTGCCATATATACAGGCGGCTGGCATGCTTACGTGTCCTAATCCTACGTAATTTAGGACTGGGGCATGACATATTTTTAGGGGTGGCCCATGCAGGTCAGAGCATATTGTCTCAGTTACGTTACTGTACCGAGCAAGCCTGCACCTAGGATTAGAGCATAGGATCTCATCCAATCGACTATGACTTATCTTCCTTCCAGTCTGTCCTACTTACATAATTGTATCCTGCTTGATTCTTGTGCTTCCTTGATAATTCCTTAAGTATAGCCCCTGCTAGAATATAGGAATCCCTGTTGATAGGATGATAATTAGGGTAGTATTCCTATTAAGAATACAACTAGGGCTTTTGACACATCACTAAGAGAGGATACTAAATGAACCCTAGTCTTTCATACTACCTAATGAACCCTAGCATCACTACCTATAAAATAACTTACCATTATCCCTTGACGTATTTTTGTATGACTTGAGAGTAGTATAAACACTACTAGGATTAGTTAGAGAATTTACCATAGTATTAACCCTAGTCTTAAGGAACCAATAGAAATCCAAGGTTAAATACTAAGACTGAAACCTCATCCTATATTTGGATAAACCAGAGTTTTACGCCAGAGACCCTTTACCCTTGTTGGCGTAAAACCCATTTGACCGTTGTTGGCTTAAGAACCAAACAACTGCCTAGTTGGCATAAAAAGCCAAATGACTTTCCTGTTGGCGTAAAAAACCAAATTATGTAGGAGATTGTCTCCTTTATGCCGTAGTTATGACAACCGCTACCCATGATCCCTTAGTCTTCCTTATCCTGCGTCATGCGAGCCACGTAGGTAACTGCCCTGCGTAAACTTGATGATTCTAGAATAAATAGATAACAAGCGTAGAGTAACCTGATTAGGCATAAAATATAAGGATAGGATATGAGCGTATTGTTACAGCCTTGGTTTTCCCCAGCCATGACCTAATCTCGTGCATTAAATGTAGAGATACGCCTCGAGCCCTGTGCAAAAAGAAACAGCTTTTGACAGGACATCTGATTTTGTCTCACCTCAAGCGTATATGACTTGTATCCAAAAAAGTCACTAAACGACAACCTGGGACTCCGTGTAAAATCATCATCACAAACCATCCACTCGATCGTTGTACAAGTACTTTTGTCAGATGTCAGGATTCACTAATTCGACTGACAAACTCATGAGTTTCTCGTACAACTTTACGCTGCAACGAATGCTAGACTTTACGCAGGAGATATTTATGCACAGATTTCTACGCACAGACTTATTACGCGGACAGCTATGAAGCTCTACCTTACGCTTCTCTATTTTACGCGGATAGCTCTGAAGCCATGCGTTACGCCAAATTATTTTATCTCCGCTTTACGCAGACAACCTCGAACCCCTGTTTCACGTGGACTTTCCTGAAATCCCTGTTTTAGGCAGACAACCTATAGTATATATTAAGATTGTAGAACTTAGAAGGCCATACCTCTTTTGGGTCAACTAGCGACTTAGACAAGGAATTAGAACAATAACTGTAGAGATTGTAGAGTCTTGTCTTTTTATGAATTTGAATTATTTTGTACTTCTCACATCATAATCTCACGTACTTATATTTACTATACTACCTTGACTTATACTGCTATTATAGCCTAGTTTTGCAAGCTTATTCTTTATCAAGCTTGTTTATAATATATGTATTATTGGAGTACTACACTAATACATTTCAGAATCAGTGTATTACGGTCTGATCAACAATAGTGCACTTGGTTCGTCCTTCGCTTAACTACTTTACGTGGATTGAGATATATATTAATTAGTAGACGGATGTACTTACCCTCTAGATATGTTTAAGAATATCGTATCAGCTACATAACTGTGCTAATACGAATATGTGAATAGGATTACCAGAATAGGATTTTAATCCACAACTGTCTTGACAATTCCTATTAGAATTCTTTAAACGCCTTGAATCCCCATACGTCTAATCTATTACCTCCCCCTTGAACTCTTGATTATTGTTTTTTTCGTCTTCCCCTATTTTGGAAAGACGAAACCTCGTACTTAGTATAAGTACGAAAAGTATATTATTTCTGTAACCATTTCTGTTTGTTTCTTGGGTAATTACTAAACACTATTATTAGGTTAGATTGCAGTTTAAAACTGTGCTACCCTTAGAATGACCTTCGCTACCTACCTACGTTTTATTGCGTTCCTGATACGTGCATCACTATGGCAGCATAAATTTTTTAATTTTTGCCTCGTAATTTGGGTCAAGTTCAGAACCCAAATATTGTGATAAAGAATATATCATTTTGCTGTCAGGAGTCTAAATGGATTTCACTGAATGAACAATTGACTGACTGGTTAGCAGCACCTATGATTAGGTTGACTTGTAAGGATCCAGAATTCCTATGGACCGACTCACCAAGTCAGCACATTTATTACCTTTAGAATTGGCCAGTCTGCAGAAGCCTTAGCTAACTTATATATGAGACATCCTAAGATTGCACGGCATACCAGTCAGCATTTTACCAGACAAGGATTCGCGTGACCAGAGTTGGTGGTCAACATGGAAGAGACAGTTAAGTAAATACAAGGACACTCACGAGCAGTGCAAGACAGACAGAAGCAATGGGCAGACCGTCATCATCGTCCCTTGGAGTTCAAAGAGGACGATCATGTCATCTTAGAAATATCACCTACTAGAGGCACCATTCGATTCGGACGACACATCAAGTTGAGTCCAAGGTATGTTGGACCATTGACGTGCTAGAAAGAGTGGGAGTAGTGGCATATCAATTTGCGCTACCACCTTCACTTGAGGGAGTACTTGAAGTATTCCACGTATCGCAACTCAGGCAATATGTGACTGATAGCAGTCATGTTCTCAACCATTCAGAGATCACCATTAGGCCGAACTTGTCATATCAAGAGCAACCCGTAGAAATCCTTGATCATCGAGAAAAGGTATTGAAAAATCAGTCTATTCCCTTGGTCGGCGTGGCATGTAAGCATGGCACGCCAAGAGAATCTACTTGGGAGCGTGTGGACGACATGCGTAAACGTTTTTCGAACCTATTCGTAAACCAAGATATAAATTACTTTGTTAAATTATATCTTATGCCGTCTTTGACTTCTACCGTGACTTAGTTTTAATTTGGTGACGAAATTTTTATAAGTTGGGGAGATTGTAAACCCCCTCGACCAGATTCTAGCATTTTAGGATTATTTTTAACCATTTAGGATTTATTTTAATATTTTAATTTATTTTGCTTACATATCCTATTGACTTGTGTACCTGTCCATCACCGAATTATTTGGAGCTTTACCTTGACCGTTATCCCTGAACAAAGTTCACATACCTGTCCTAGACATGCTAGTCTATTTTTCTTCACTTTGTGCAACTCCCAGATACTCTGCTTTGAGCCTCGTATGAGAAGCACAATTATCGTTACAAACGTACGTATTTAAATTCCCAGATCTGTACCCATCCCTGTTCCAATAGAGATTAGAGGCCCAACATGCACCTGTTTTGCCCAGACAAAAATACATTAATATTCTACACTGAGTATACTACATTTAGTATTGACACCGTGTTAAAATTATGGCTCTACCTTCCTCTAAATAAATAGAGAACACCGTGCGCAGTATTTATTGATGAATTAATACGATGGCCCGTATCACCCAAGAAAACCAGGCCCAGTCCCTGCCCAGACTCACCCCCACCCCCTCAGGACCCTCACACAGCCATTTCCCTCAGTTCTGTGCATTTTAGAATTTTCAGGAATCGGGTGTTTTTCCCAGACAATTTTGTAATTGTGCAATTTTCCAAAATAAGACCATTATGCAATTTATGAAATTATAGGGACTTTTCTGTAAAATTCCGTGCGAGGTGTCACCCCCTAATTAGCCGGTGAACCTGCACCGTCCAATTGGCGGGACCCACCCGAAAATATCTCGAAAGAATCCTGTAAATATCCTATAAAATATCTCAAGATATTTTACTTAAAATATTATTATTATTTCAATAAAAAGAAATAAAAGAAATAAAATAAAAGAAAAACGAAAAACCCTCACCCAACCCAGGCCGCAGCCGACCCCCCCCCCCCGCCGGAGCGACGAGCCCCCTCGCCGGAGCCGACCCCCCCGCCAGCGGCGAGTCCTCCCCCGCCCGCGGCGAGTCTCTTCCCCCCGCCCGCTGCCCCGACCTCCTCTATCCTCAGCCCCCTTCTCTCCGCGGCCGACTTCTCCATCTCCTCCGCCACTCACGACTCCCCGCCGCCGCAGCCCCCGACCTGAACCCTAGTCTCGACCTCCTTCCTCTCTTTCGGCCTCGACCTCCCCCTCCACCCCGAGCTCCGACCTCTGCCCACCTTTTTCCTCCTCCTCCTCCTTGCCTCCCCCGAGCCCTCCCTCTTCACCACCGCCACCCCATCACAGCCCCCGACCGACGCCTCCTCCTCCTCCACTCCGCCACTCACCACCCTCCACCACCAGCACACACCCCCCGCAGCTCCTCCTCCTCCCCTCTTCCCCTCTCGCCGAACCGCCATCTCATCTTGTCCGCCCATCATCTCCTTCCCGACCTCCTCCTCTCCTTCCCCGATCAGCAACAACCCCGCCTCATACCCCCAGCAGCCAACTCACAGGCCGCCACCTCCACCCGATCAGCCACGACCGCGCCGGCCTCAACCCCGACCTTCTTCTCCTCCTCGAAAAGGTCGACACAGCGGTGACGACCCAGATCCTACATCGACGAGCCGACGACCCCGGAGCCCTGGCCGCAGCAGCTCCGTACCACCCCGCGATGACCCCGACTCGAGCAGTACCGGACAAAGCAGCATTTCAGAGCCGGACACAGCCCGGACACGATCAGCGTCGTGTCGAATCTCTTCCCGGACACGGGAAATTCATTCTGCGGAGCCCTGTTCAGGTAACCCGTTCTATCTCCTCGTAGTTCCATTTTTAATTCCGTCAGTTGTGACACGTAGGCTATGTGACCCTCTCGATGCCCGTGCAACCCGCTCGGAGCATCGCGTCCTGTGGCGATCGCGAATCGCGATCCAAAAACAGGAAAAACAACGACACGATTTACCCCGGAACTGAGTACGCCCCGCCAAACGGGATGACTTAGTCGCACGCGGTCTTTATCGAAACGTGCGCGCCGTTGATACGGACGTGCGAGATTTTGCAGAAGTTGATTTGGATGTGCATGCACACCGGAATCAACTCGTATCTGCCAACAACGTCCCATATCTGCCTGTTCTGGAATACGCTGTAACTTTGTTTACACACGTCGAATCGAAACGAAACTTGCGCCATCGGACTCATAGCAATACGTTGGTCCTATAATCCAAGTTTGGTTTGATTCTGAGAACGTTGACAAAATCCCGTATCGTGGGCCCCACAGGCTCCACTTGACGGGCGATTTTGTGATCGGCACATCGAAATCCAATTCTGGATATTCTGTTGGTTTCGTATCGACGTTCTAGACTTGTTAACACAAAGTTTGGCAAATTTGGAGACTTTTGACCCTGACACATTTTTCGATACAAAGCGACCCACAGGTGGACCCCGCTTTGACCAGAAACTGTCATTTTTGCCCCTGTCAAAATTGGACGAAAGGACAGGCGTTTCTAGCTATTTGATATTTTCTGAGACTGTTAGTGATATTTATTTCAGCATCCGGAGACTTTCCTTCTGAGGCCATAGTTTCTTACTTCTTGGCATTTGACATCTGGACATTATATTTTACAGCTCTTGCCAGACAAGTATACCTTGCCTTGTTGTACTGATTAAATCTAGTTATTTTAGTTACATGTTTATTTATGTGAATCTTATATAAATGTGCGCGTCCGAAAAAACTCGGGTGCAGTCAGCGAAGGCGTTGACGTTAGGACTTGTGTCTGACCTAGTGTCTAGTAGACCCACCTAAAGTTGTGGAGTTATTGGTATGACTCCCCAGGCCTTGACATATATCATTACAAGTCATAGAGTGAGTTCATGTAGGGACGCGTGCCTCATGCGTGACTGGCCATCAGTGTGAGCAACACGTGTAGCGGTATGTAGCTCAGTTGTTTATTTCATAGAGACTTGCATCATAGTATGAGATGTCCACATCGTTTTTACGATTTGTACATCTACATTGGGCGGGAAAGACATCTAGTAGGTGTATGGGACACCCCCCTGATATATACTCAAGTAACCATGCTCTTCGGAGATGGGGATTACGGTATATATAGCGAGTTACCATACTCTTCGGAGATGGGGTATTCCGGTTACCATGCTTCTCGGAGATGGGTATTGGTTTTTCTTGTTCCCGTTACTATGCTCCGAGGAGGATGGGTTATTCCTGTTACCCATGCGTCCGGGGGCATATGACACATATACTAGCCAGTCCCGACGATTGGTGAATTACGTCAGCATATGTCAGGCCTATATATCCCCATGCGTACTACAAGGTCTTTAAATTGCATTTACTTAGATGGTTAGCATACCCCATTTATTTATTCAGTATTTACATACATGGCATATTGTTTTTCTGTATCTTGTTATGTTCCTCTGAGGACCTGGTCCCTTGCCAGGTATAGATGTTCATGAGTGTTCGTGGGAGCGCAGATCCGGACATGCTACTTATATTCCGAGGAGGCCTTCTTTTCGAGCCTCGTGATTGTCAGATGTTGTTCTTATATGGTGTGTATCTGGTTTCTTGTTATATTCTATTTTGGCAGTAGATTTATTTTTATCCGACTGTCATTCTTTAGATACTTATTATTGAGATCTAGTTACCTGGTTATTGGTTATTCATATTTGATTTCTGTGGATGAGATTTAGATATTACCCTGTGACTTGTAATTAGTTTTACCACTTATGAATTATTGTTCATTATACAGCGTACGCTCGTATATATGGTTTCTATATATTGGAGTTGCCATATATACAGGCGGCTGGCATGCTTACGTGTCCTAGTCCTACGTATTTTGGGACTGGAGCGTGACATACCCGTATCGTGCCAAACCTCTCGGTATGGCTATTGATCACCTCACGTCTAAGTCACCTCTGAGCTATCGTCCTCACGTCCTCCCTCTAGAGTTTGCCATGTATATTTGACCTCTGAGCAAACCTTTTCGTATGACTATCATCAGTCGTCGTCTCAACTTATCACCCGTGCTAAATTTAAGTTCGCCATCGGTGTTAATCCCAACAACTTGCCACGTTCATATCACCTCAGGCAAGGCCCATTTCAAACTTATTACTTACAATCTTGTGTACAAGAAGTAATAAGACCCCCAAATATCCTCCAGTGGGATATCCCTAAAGGACTACGGTGTTGTGCTACATCCATATTTCCTCTATCACAGTACCCTAAGTTTGCAACATACAACATAAAAAAAGCAGAAAGAAGTACTAGAAAAGGAGAAACTTTTATTTAAGATCATAAGTACATATGATGGGAATCCATTACATTTTAAGAGTTTTTATTAATATTCAAGGTCTTGAGTACATATGATGGAAATCCCTTTTAAGGGTTCAATGAGTTCCCGCAGATAAAGAACCTCTTCCATTAAAAGGTGCTCCCATGTTGTTCTGCCACGGACACAAGTGGGTCCAGCAGTATTGCTCAATACTTTCTAGATTACCTCTCCACAGTACAAACCTCAGTATATGAAAAAGAATCCATGATGATGAATAACAAGGGAGGAGCAAGAGCATATGCTCTACAACCAGGCAGGAAGACCAACGACAGGAATATCAATTAATTTAAATCATGTCATTGATGCTGCAAGCCCCTAGCCTGTAGAAAGCCACATAAGGGGAAGAAATGCATCTAGCACGCTGCATGAACAAGGAAGACTAGGCGTGTAACATAGGATGTTCATCCTCGTCTCCTAGATTAATCCTTGCCAAACTTTTCTCGTCTCCTGGATCAGTTCTTGGTAAACTTTCCTCATCACTTTTATTGGTACTTTATGAGGAACTGCTGCATGAGGGTTATATTCTCTTCGAATGACGGGTGTTATAATATTATTCCAGGCTCCATCATGAACAACATGAGCAAGGACAAAACCTGAAAAAGAACACACGCATTAGTATCAGCAAAGATCACATAAAGGCACAACTGCCGCATACTGCTGCCCGACTACAGTGACTCACATCTGAGTCTGCGTGCACGAGTAAGAGGAGATCCCATCCATTCAACCAAACCAGAGATAAGCTTTGCGTGCATAAAGTAGATGATCTCTTACCCATGCGTCCACGCCAAAGCTTAATGTGCATGTTACAGAGGAGTGCTCGTCCATACGACAGAGCTCTGAGAAGAGGTCTGCGCATGTCCAAGACCAGTCTCCATCCTTTTGATAGAACTTCGTGAAGGGTCTGCACACATCCCTGCAACAGGATTGTGTAATGGTGCCTCTGTGTCCTTCGTAGCCCAGTATGAGAAGTACAATATTGTCCTACCTCTAAGAATAATATGAAGATCAGGGGACCACGGATCGAGACTGCCCTTGACAAACTCTCCGGCGAGAAGTGTCACGGCTCTCGGCATCCCTAACATAGAAAAAAAAGAAGCGAAGGGATAAAGTTTTCTCTCTCTTCTGGCCGCCAATTTATAAGCTGTTAGACCACGTGAGAAGATCGAGGTGATGAACCCAATATTTAATGAGGATGAATCTGATGCCCCTATACCCATGATCTATCTTAATCTTCTTTTAAATCGATATCCCGAGCTCCGTGTCAAGGGATGGCTCAGAATCTGAGGAGACCCAGTCAAAGATTGAGCAAATCCACTCAGTTGATGATCCAACAGTTTGCTAGGGCCGACTATGTAGCATGTCGCTCATATGCAGCCAAATCTCAACCATACTTCCAATTCAAAGTATTCCAAAATTGTCATTTTGGAAACTTTGAAGAGGATCTTGTAGAAGCATGAAAATTATGTAGGCCGCATAAGAGCTCATGCACACCAATATGAATGCAAACTATATGCGGCCGGAACATCCTCAGAGTATCAGGGCTGCATAAAAGAGATATTGATCAAAATAAAACAAAAAGTTCATTAAGCAAAATAGGGGTTACAACATGTAGCCATCAAGATCCATACAAAATAAAAAAAATAGGAAAATGCGATCAGTCAGATAAGGTACGAGCCTCACGAAGCACGACCGTAACCTCTTGGAGCGAACGTATGCCCGCGCGACAAAACTGGCGGCGTAGTCATTCCCTCCGTTCCAATGTCTACCTCTCCTCTGGAGTTATGGGCAACAAGGCAAAATTCGAAGTAGACTCCAGAGGCCTAGCAAGAGCCTCCAATGTTAACCCCAACGAGGACAGAAAATCCCCAGCGGTAGATAACTCGTCCCCTACCCGTGCTCTCTTTGTAGGAGGAGACACTGCGATAACCTATTGATTGTTGGCTCTTGCGTCTCATGTTATAGATCTGGTTTTGTTTCTTTATTTCATGCTTCCCTTATGGTACTTGCTATTTGGGGTCTGACTCGACTAGTTTTACATGCCAAGTTTAGAGCCAACACCGGAGGATCAAGCTTACTTCTTCCACACTGATGGCACACACTAGAAGGATGGCAGCCGAGGGTCACGAATGGCTTTCCTGTTTCACTACTCGTATTTTATAAAATTTATTCTTTTGGGCATTTAGCTAACCGACACCAGTTAGCTGGCAAATATGGCACTAGTTCCCTACATTAATGTATTATACTCAGACTGCAGCTGACTCACTGTCATGTATATTTTTGATTGTGTATTTGGCATATCAACTTGTATTGCTAGAACTCTAGAACCGTTTGATGTAATATTTGGGATGCATTACAGCTTATTCTAAAATATTCTATGCTATTGCTACTTTATTGAATGAATGAGATATAGAAGTCCTTGTCCCTAGGAAATTTTATTGTAGTATGCATTCCCTCGTCTCTAGACAACCTTAACACATTACGGATTACTTCAAAATTTCGTAAGGTGCAGTTGGCTGAGTCATTCTCCCGTTCTCCAGTATTCTGGATCTGGGATGTGACAAGATTTTAGTGGTGGCCCATGCAGGTCTGTCTTTCTTTTCAGACTTGTAGGGTCGCTGGATCATAGGATATCTCAATCAAACATATTCCTCCTTGAAATCATGAATTTGTCTCCTCGGAACTCAGCTTGACTTTTGTACAATTGGTTCATCGATCCTTTCTCGTCTCGTTCTTGATTTATCTTGTGTGCTTTTGTTTAGGGCTTCTCCAGCATCGTTGGGCGGAGCACCAGCAGTTTCAGCAGAATATGGATCTATTGGCCCCTAGCGAGAGAAAATACCTATACCTGGAGGGATTAGGGTAGAACCAGTAGGGAGCACGAGGAGCAACATATACCAAAAGTTTCAGTACCCCCGGTCATACCAGTAGTTCCAGTAGAACTTGGTATACCTGCATTACTGGAAATTATATGAGGAATGATGGGGACACAACAATGTCAGCAGCTTCAGCAGCAAAAGCATAATGTCTTATTAAATCAAGGATTACAAATAGCCTAAGAAAGAAGTATTAGAACAGATTCAGGGGTATCGGTGAGATTCTGCCGACTCAACCCTAATTACTTTGAGGGCACAGAGGACGCCATTACCAAATATGCTTATCTGCAAAATATTGAAATAATATTGACAGCGACAAAGGTTCCAACTGAGAAACAATTTGATCATGTCCGATTGCAACACCAGGACCTTCCTAGAGATTAGTGGGCAACAGAAGAAGTTGGGTTAAGACAACTTATTTCATGGGACAACTTCAGGGCCTATTTCAAGGTTAAGTATTTCAGAGTAGTAGCACAATATGAGCTACAACAGAGGTTTATCAACCTTAAATAGTTTGGAAGGACAGTGGATGGCTACGCGACAGAGTTCTATAGGCTTAACAAATTTTCTCCGATGATGGTAGCAACAGAACCAGAGAGGCGATGAGGTTCCAGTATAGACTTCGTTTGGATATTCAACAAATGATTGAGGGCCATAACTACCAGACTTTGGCCAAGTATTGATCGCATCTAGGCGACATGAGTTGACGATGCAGAGATTATCTTCAAGGACGGAAGGCCATAAGAGGTCTCATGCACAAAGCAGAGGAAGAGGACAAGCACAACTAACGCCCGCATTATCTTCTGGCGTTCGCATTCATGGCACAGAGCCAAGGAGGCCAGTAGCATCGGCAATAACAATACCAGCTCGGCCGAACCAGCTGAGGCAGCAGTAGAAATAACGACTGGAAGCCCCAATCGGATGTACATATTGTGGCAAGGGAGGCCATACTAAATATGTGTGTAGGGTAGCACAAGGATTGTGCTTGTGGTTTGGTAGTCCAGATCATTGGATTGCCAATTATCCTATGATATAGAGGATTTAAGGACCGGCACAACAGTTCGTACTAACAACATCAGGGATAGCTCAGTATAGGGGACTAGCACGGGAGATCATTCCATTGGCTCAACGCCCATTGTCGATACAAAATCAGATGTACAACCAGTAAAAAATTAGCAGTATGGGCAGCAGAGTTCACAACTGTGTATTCAAGGAGCACCGCAAGGCCAAGGACAAGCTTTTACCCTATCTCTGGAGGAGGCCTTGACATCAGGTGATGTGGTGGCAGGTAATATTCTTGGTATATCTTTTTTGCCATAGCATTATTTGATTCGGGAGCCTCTCATTCATTTGTATTTGTACGATTTATGACACGTATTGGAATGGAGTTTGAGGTATTGCCAGAGAGGCTAAATGTACTCACTAGTAATGGACTCTTCGGAGTTAGTAGAGTATGTGTAGCGTGTCCAATCGTAGTATACGGGCATTCATTACCTACAAAGTTGATCGAGTTTTCTATGGGTAACTTCGACGTTATTTTAGGCATGGATTGGTTTATAATTAGTCATACGACGATAGATTACCATAGGGGTAGATTTTTATTTAATATCCCGGGGCAAGAAAGAATTTATCTTCAATAGAACGGTGAAGGATCAGCATGAAGGTGGTATTACAGTAGTAGCAGGAGTTGTAGGATGCTTTTCTAGAATAATTGAAGAATTTCTTGATGTATTTTTGAAAGAGCTTCCCGGATTACCCCCAGTAAGAGAAGTGGAGTTCTTCATAGAGATTAAACCATCAGCTGAGCCAGTTTACAGCAAGGTCTATCCGATGTCACTGATGGAACGTAATAAGTTATATCATCACGTGAAAGAATTGAAGACGAAGAAGTTTATTCGGCCTAGTGGAGAACAATAGGGAGCACCAGCGCTCCTAGTAAAGAATAAGGAAGGGTCGATATGGTTGTGTATCAACTATAAGCAGTTGAATCTCTTAACAATGAAGAACAAGTATCTATTGCCTAGAATTAATAATTTTTTTGACCAATTGAGTGAAGAAAAAGTATTTTCCAATATAGACCTTCGATCAGGATATTATCAAGTGAGAGTCTGTGAGCAAGATATACCGAAGACAATAATTCGATCTCGATATGGGCATTACAAATTCTTAGTTATGCCATTCGGATTAACTAATACACTAGTAATATTCATGAATTTAATGAATCATATCTCCATGTCATACCTAGATTAATTTGTAATGGTATTCATAGACAACATTCTTGTCTACTCCAACAGTGAAGAAGAGTATAAAAAATATCTTTGGAAAGTGTTACAAGTTCTGAGTGAGCATTAATTATATACTAAACTCAGTACGTGTGAGTTATGGTTAGATCATATATCATTCTTGGGATACATTATCTTAGGAGAAGGAATATCAGTGGACACCAAGAAGGTTGAAGCAGTAGAGAATTGGCCAGTCCCGAAGACAATAGCAGATGTGCAAAGTTTTTTCTGATTAGTGGGATATTATCTGAGGTTCGTGGCAGACTTTGTACAATTCAGCACTAATGACTCGTCTAACCTATAAGAAGGTACAGTTTGTTTGGACAACAGAGTTCCAAGAAGTATTTAAAAGATTAAAAGAGAAGTCGATATCAGCACCGATCCTTACACTTCCAGTAGGATCAGGAGGATTCATAGTTTATTGTGACGCATCGGGGAAAGGACTTGGATGTGTAATGATGAAACACGGAAGGGTATAACTTATGCTTTTCGGCAGCTTTGAGATCATGAGAAGAATTATCCAACACATGATTTGGAATTAGCATCAGTAGTGTTTGCCCTCAAGGTGTGAAGACATTACCTATACGGTGATCTGGTTGAGATATTTATAGATCACAAGAGTTTGAAGTACATATTCACTCAGAAGGACTTGAACATGAAACATATAAGGTAGCTAGTGTTGGTTGGTGATTATGATGTGGCACTTTAGTACCATCCAGGCAAGGCAAATATAGTGGAAGTAGGAGAGGCAACGCATTCATCTTGACAACTCAGAAGCATATTCTATAAGATCTTCAAGAGATGAGCATCGAGGTAGTATTACCTCGAGAAACGAGAGTGTTAGTCGGTCTTCAGATACAGTCAACTTGGTGGAGAGGATCAAGTCTGCTCAAGTAAAAGATTCTCAGATTTAGAAGCTTGGAGCAAAAAATGAGTCAGGTCTTAGGAAGGAATTTAGAATTCATGAAGACAGAACACTTAGATTTGGAAATCGTCTTTGTGTGCCAAGTGGAGATATCCGACAAGAAGTGATGACCAAGACACACAATTCTCAGAATTCTTTTATCCCGAAGGAACGAAGATGTACAATGATGTCAAGCAATATTTTTGGTAGAACGAAATAAAAAGAAAGATAGCTTAGTCTGTTTTACGATATCTCGTATGTCAGCAAGTGAGGGAAGAACTATAGAGACCAGCAGGATTATTACAACCCCTGCCTATTCCAAAGTGTAAGTGGGAACATATTATGATGGTCTTTGTGACCGGTTTACCTAGATCCCCTACTATACGTGATACAGTTTGGGTGGTAGTAGATCGACTCATGAAAGTGGCATATTTTTTCCCTTTCGAATATGGCAATCCATAAAGCAGTTAGTAGAGATGTATATGCGGCAGATAATGAGTTAATACGGAGTCTCAGTGAGTATAGTATCAGATCGTGATATTCGCTTTATATCTCATTTTTGAAAAATCTTGCACAAGCATTTAGGAACCAAGTTGAGATTCAGTATCGCATATCCTCCCCAGGCAGATGGGCAATCAGAGAGGACGATCCAGACTTTGGAAGATATATTACAGTATTGTACCATAGACTTTGGTGGGTCTTGGGAAGATTATCTTCACTTAGTAGAATTCTCGTACAACAACAGTTATCAGGCCAGCATACAGATGGCTCCTTTTGAGACATTGTACGAAAAAAGTGTACGTCACCCTTGACATGGGATGATATTGGTGAACGAAAGATGTTGGAACCTTAAACGATCACTCAAATGATTGGGGTAGTTAAGCAGATCAGGGAGCGGCTTCGGGTTGCACAAGATCGTCATCCTTATTAGGAAGATCAGTATCGTAGGCCGTTAGAATTTTTTGTCGACGATCATGTATTTTTGTGAATTTTTCCTACTTGTGGAGTCATTAGATTCAGAGTTCGCAGGAAGCTTAGTCAGCGATACGTAGGACCGTTCAATATTCTCGAAAGGTTAGGGGATGTTGCTTATCGTCTTGACCTTCCTCATTCTTTTTATGAAGTACATGATGTATTTCATGTGTCTCAGTTACATAGGTATATCCTGGACCCGAGTAATGTCCTCGATTGCTCTGAGTTAGTCATTGGTACCGACTTAACTTACGAGCAACAGCTTGTTTCCATTTTGGATAAGAAGAGAAGGTACTCAAGAACCGGACTATCTGTTTTGTTCATGTTGCTTGGGTCCACCACTCCATGGAAGAGTCGATGTGGGACCGTGAGGACGATATTCGTTCTTGGTATCCATACCTATTCAACTCATAAGGTAGATTCCTCTCGTATGCCTTGCATCTTTTATTCCGTTATCGGCAAGTACTCATGTGAAATGTTGCTACTTCACTTTATTATATGTGTTGTTATAGTTACTTATTTATATGTGTAGATTGCTTATAGGTAGCTTATAGCTTCTCTTGATATCTCTAGATAGACTTGAGTTTGAATTATGAGGAAGGAATTTTTTAAGGTAGATAGAGATGTCAACCCCCTTTCCTGGTGCACTTTGGCGCATGTTGTCTTTGGCATATTTTGGCACATGTTGGTTCTAGCCCGGCCTTTGTTTAGACCAGACCCATGAGTTGTGGAAAAGAATGGGTTTGGTTTGGTTGGTGGCATGTGTGGCTTGTATGGGTTTTGTAATCCAACAATCTATATCTCAAACCTAAATCTATATATATTCCAATTTCTCTCTCTGTTCATTATTTTCTTTTCATTTCTCTCTTTTAGGTTTTATCTCTCTCCGTAAGCAAGTACATCTTGTACAAGAAAATAACCATGGATTTATGTATGCTTTTAATTCTTCATAATTCTTGTTTGTTTCTAGCTCATGTTGTTGAGACCGAGCACCCCTTCATCTTTAATACTTTTCATTCTTGATTTTCTTGGTAGAAATTACACGGACCAAAGTTTAGGTCTATAGGTTCACATTTGTTTTCTTGGAGATTGATCTCCCAAAACTTTATTTTTTTATAAAACTAATTATCTCATAGTGTAGAGCACCATATTTTATGTAACTTAGCTTTTGGTCATGCTTGTTTTCGAGTTAAGTTCAGTGCTGAAACTTGGTACAATACGCATACTAAATGGTTTAATGGAGAAGGAGAAGAACAATCCTCTGTAAAGAGTATGCAAAAGAACCCCTTTGGCATAGAAATATGTATGTTCCACTTTGGGTGCATTGGTATGATGTCACAACCCTTCGTGCGTACTAATCATACTGCACTTAGTTTCCTAGCAAAAGTGCGTTAGTCACAATCCTTAAGTCAGTGGTGTACTTTTGAGAGGAAACCCAGTTGGCGTATTTTGGTGCGTATTCCATCAAAATTCTTCCTGAAAAACAAAGAAAAAGTGTGCCACAGCCAATCCACGCACTTTCTTCGTATTGACAATCGGGCGCACTTTTTCTCTGTTTCGTCAACCGGTGCACTTTTTTGTGTTTGGTAGCTCACGCACTTTTTTCTCTTCGTTTCCTTAGGTACGAAGCTTTGGTTTCTCAATTTCTGTATTATTGATTTGTGTGCTCCTCGAATGAAGAGTTTCTCGATTGATGAGCTTTGACCTCGGATAGAGTGGTTTATCTTTTAGCTAGCTTGCTCACGCACTTTCCCTGGAAACGCACTTTCTTCCCTCCCGCACAATTTTTTCAAGTGTGCCATATTGGTCAACTTGACAAAGTGCGCCACCCTTTGTAGTTCGTGCACTTTCTTGTGAAAGTGCGCCAACCCTACTTTTGTTCGTTTGTGCGCCACAACCTAGTTTTGGTTATTTGTGCGCCAACCTTACTTCTATTTATTTTGTGCACCAACTTGCTTTGTGCGCCTACGGTTTCCTACTCACATTAAGCCCTAAAGATGTAGCCCTTTATGCACTTATTATTTTACTTGTTAATTAGATTACCTATCCTTGATCACTTTATTATACGTTGGATAGAATATGAGGTGTAGTTCAACTCGAATGATGTTCTACAACCCCGATCCTTGTTTGGTTTAAGGGTTGTAGATCTAATCTCAAGGGGTTCTCGTACTACACTTATTCTTATTTATCGATATAATAAATTAACAAATTTATGTGACCGGTATTGGACTATCATGTCCTGAATAACTTGCTACCTGATAACTTATCCATGATCTTGATTCTAGAACTTGTTCCTGCCCTAACTATTATATCTATGTTGATACCCTTGATCGCACCAAGAGTGCTACTTGATATATATATATATATATATATATATATATATATATATATATATAGAGAGAGAGAGAGAGAGAGAGAGAGAGAGTATGATCCATCGTACCACATACTCTTACTACGTGATATATGTTATTTCTATGCACGGATCTGGTAGTTGGAAAGTGACTTTAGTCATGGCTAGATAGTATTGATTATTGCATCACACTTGGGTGAATCCAAATTTAACTTTCGAGGGACAATATAGATTCGTATTAAGAGAGCTCGTACTTAAGGTACGATATCTAAGAAGAAATATTCATGTAACCACGGTATGATATTCTAGTTAACCTTGGGATAATTAGGCAACTTAACTAGTAGAGCATTGGTAGAAAATGGTATCTCGAGATCGTGCATGTCGAACCACCCTAAATTAGCTGGGAGTAAAGGCTGGACACCATAGGTGCTATATATCATCAACACTAGTGGAGTACGGTATCTTATTTAATTATAAGACCAAGCCAGTATCATTCCTAAAGAAAGCTTGGAAATATTACTGATTATTAATTAGCTCAGGGCCCTTGTAAGGGACTGGTGCATCTTTACATATATTCTTGTCTGTATATTATTGGTTCAGCCAGCCTTGCTCGATTATGGCACGATCTTAGGATACTTATATATTGTATTACTGGGATAACCCAAAGATCATATGTCAAGCCGTAATATATTATTGGCCATCTAATTTTCTTATATATGTGCCTAGCTAGGAAAGTGGGCTATTGTGGCATGATGATTCAATCCATGTCCTTGTTTGGTTGTTGGATTGCGTCGTTGTGTTAGGATACTCCATGGACTGAAGCTATATTATTTTTCTCTTTATTGTATCTTTTCTTGTGTATTGTGACTTCTGTTGAGTAGAATTAGGGACACAGGCTGTTGCGGCATGATATTTTAACTCATATTCTTGTTTGGTTGTTGGGTTGCGCTATTTTGTTATGATAAACTGTGGACCAAAACTACGAAGCAGAATATTTTAGCTTTACCATAATTAAATAAAATATTCTATCTAGATATGATAGGAAACTTCCTATCCTTATTTGGTGAAGGGGTGTTGTATCATGTCATGGATGGGACATATGCCCTTGATTGTTGGCTCAGGCATCTTATGCTATAGATCTGGTTTTATTTCTTCATTTTGTGCTTCCTTTGTGGTAATTGCTATTTGGAGTCTAACCCTACTGGTTTTACATGGCCAGAACCAGAGGATCAAGCTTACATCTCCCTTACTGATGGCACCCACCAGAAGGATTGCTGCTGAAGGTCACGAGTAGGTTTCCTGTTTTACTTCTCATCTTTTATAAAATATATTCTTTAGCCGTTTAACCAAACGACACCTGTTAGCCGACAAATCTATACACTAGTTCCCTACATGGCTGTATTATACTCAGACTGCAGCTGACTCATTGTCATTTATACTTTTGATTATATATCTAGCATACCAACTTGTATTACTAGAATTCTAGAACCATATTTGGGATGCCGTATAGCATATTCTAAAATATTCTATGTTATTGCTACTTGATTGAATGATTGAGATATAGATGTTCTAGACCCTAGGAGACTTGATTGTAGTATGCACCCCCTCATCTCTAGACAACCTTAAGATATTATGGGTTACTTTGGTATTCCATAAGGTACGTTTGGCTGAGTCATTCCCCAGCTCTCCAGTATTCTGGATCTGGGGCATGACAAGAATATCTTGGGATAGTACTGCAGACCTTGAGGGAGCACTAGTTATATGCGAATCTTAGTAAGTATGAGTTTTGGCTAGATCATATATCCTTTCTTGGGCACATTATTTCTCGTGCAGGAGTGTCAGTTAATCCCAATAAGGTAGATATAGTAAAAAATTTGCCAGTTCTGAAGACAGTGGCATAGGTGCATAGTTTTCTGGGCTTGGTAGGATACTACAGAAGATTTGTGTCAAAATTTTCTAAGATCTTGGCACCTTTGAATCGGTTGACATGCAAGAAAGTTAAATTTGTATGGTCAGCAGAATGCCAGATAGCCTTTGAAGAGTTAAAGAAGAAGTTAATCTCTGCCCCGATCCTTACTCTCCCTGCAGGCTCCGAAGGATTCACAGTATATTGTGATGCATCTGGCAAGGGGCCTGGATGTGTTTTTATGTAGTAGGAGAGAGTGATAGCAAATGCTTCTTGGTAGCTCAGAGATCACGAGAATAACTACCCAACTCACAATTTAAAGTTAGAAGCAGTGGTATTTGCGCTTAAACTATGGAGGCACTACCTATATGGCGATCGGATAGAGATTATTACAGATTATAAGAGTTTGAAATATGTATTCATGCAGAAGGACTTAAACATGAAATAGAGGATATGATTGGAGTTGTTGAAAGACTATGATATTAAACTTTAATACCTTCCAAGCAACACAAATACAGTAGTTGATGCACTTATTAGAAGAGGTGGAGAATTCATGTTGATCACATAGAAGCATATTCTAAAAGACTTACGAGAGATAGGAATCTAGATAGTACTCCCACAGGATGCTAGAGTTTTGGCTAGCCTACAGATCAAGTCAAATTTGGTGGATAAAATCAAGATAGCTTATCCAGAGGACCCGAAGATTCAGAAGTTACGAGCAGAATGTGAGTCCGGCCTTCGGAAGGGGTTGGTGATACATGCAAATGGAATACTAAGGTTTGGAAACCATCTTTGTGTGCCAAGTGAAGATATTCGACAAGAAGTAATGACCGTGGCACACAGTTTTCAGTATTCTATTCATCCCAGAGGCACGAAGATGTACCATGATATCAAGAAATATTTCTGGTAGAACGAGATAAAAAGAGAGAGAGAGCTCAGTTCATTTTACGATGTCTCGTATGTCAGCAAGTGAAGGCAGAACAAGAGACCGGTAGGATTATTGCAGTTGCTCTATATTCCAGAGTAGAACTGGGAATACATCATCATGGATTTTGTGACTGGATTACCTAGACCCCCAACTGGTTGATATACAGTTTGGGTCATAGTGGACCGACTCACAAAAGTGGCATATTTTCTTCCCTTTAGAGTGGGACAACCTACAGAGTAATTAGCAGATTTGTATATGCAACAGAATATGACCCAACATGGCATGCCGGTAAGTATAATATATGACTGAAGGTTTACTTCTCATTTCTGGAGAAGCTTGCATGAGAGATTGGGTACCAGGTTAAGTTTCCGAACTGTGTACCACCCCCAGACAGACGGGCAACCAGAGAAGACTATCCAGACCCTGGAGGATATATTACGAGCCTGTACCCTAGACTTTGTTGGATCTTGGAAGAATTACCTTCACTTAGTAGAATTCTCGTATAACAAAAGTTAGCAGGCCAATATTCAGATGGCACCTTTTCAGACACTATACGGCAGGAAGTGTAAATCATGTTGGCATGGGACGACATTGATGAGCAGAAGATGTTAGGCCCCGAAATGATCATACAGGCAGTAGAAGTTGGCAGACAGATCAGAAAGCGACTTCGGGTTGCGCAGGATCGGCATCATCACTGGGCAGACCAGCATCGTAGGCCTCTAGAGTTTCGTGTTGGCGACCATGTATTCTTGTGAATTTTGTCAACCCGTAGATTTATTAGATTCGGGGTCCGCGGGGACCTTAGTCCACGATAAGTTGGGTCGTTTGACATTCTCGATCAGGTAGGCAATGTTGCTTATCATCTTGCCCTTCCACCTTCGCTATGTGAGGTGCACGATGTATTTCATCTATCTTAGTTTTGTAGGTATGTCCTAGATCCAAGTCATATCCTCGATCAATCTGAATTATTCATTGGTACTGACTTATCTTTCGAGAAGCCACCCTATCCATTCTGGACAGAAGGGAGAATGTGCTCAAGAATCAGACTATTTTTTTTGTCCAGGTTGCCTGGGGCAGTCATACTCTTAGAGAATCGACGTGGGATGCGAGTTCAATATATTGTCTCGATACCCGTACATATTCGATTCGGAAGGTATATTCTTCCTTATGCCTTCGTATCTTAGATTTTGTGATTAGGCGATCACCTGTGTGTTATGATATTATTGCTTGCATGTGTAGTTTGCTTATAGTTAGTTGTTTTTTATCTTGATATCTTTAGCTAGCCTTGATTTTGAATTATGGGGACATAATTTTTCTAAGGTGAGTAGAGATTTTAGCCCCCTTTCCCAGAGCACATTGTTGCACTTTCCTTTGGCGCACTTTGGCTAGCCTGGCCAATATTTAAACCAGACCCGAGAGTTATGGAGAGATTGGGTTTGATTGGGTTGGTGGAATGTGTGGCTTAGATGGGTTTGAGTGATCCAATATCCACATCTCAAGCATAAACCTATATATATTCCTATTTCTCTCTCTGTTTTTTATCTTTCTCTCCCTTAGGTTTCTTCTCCCTCCGTAGGCAAGTACATCTTGCACAAGAAGAAGAACCATGGATTTATGCATGCTTTTAGTTCTTATTATTCCAATTTATTTCTAGCTCATATTGTTCGGACTGATCACCCATTTATCTTTAATATTTATTATTCTTTATTTCTCTTAGTTGGAATTGCATGGATCTGAGTTTAGGTCTATGGGTTCACTTTTGTTTTCCTAGGGTTAGATCCCCAAAAAATTATGTTTCAAAAAATAATTAGCTCATATTATAGAGCACTATATTTTATATAACTTTGCTTTTTGTAATGCTTGATTTCGAGTCCAGCTTAGTTCAGTGCTGAAACTTGATACAATACGTATACCAAAATGGCTGACTGGAGAAGAAGAACAATGCCCTATGAACATTATGAAAAATGACCCCTTTGTCGTAGAAATACGCATGTTTCACTTTGAGAAAATTGGTGTGTTGTCCCAATTCTTCGTGCGTACTAATCATACTGCATTCAGTCTTCTAGCAAAAGTGCGCCAGTCACACTCCTTGAGTCAGTAGCGCACTTTCGAGAGAAAAAACTCAGTTGGCGCACTTTGTGCATTTTTAATCAAAGTTCTCCCTAGGAAACATAGAGAAAGTGCACCACAGTCGGTCAGCGCACTTTCCTTGTATTTGGCAATCTGTCACAGTTTTTCTATGTTTAGTCAGTGGCACAATTTCTTTCCTCTTCATTTTCTTAGGGACAAACTTTTGGTTGGTTTCTCGATTTTCGTGTTATTGATTTGTGTGCTCCTCAACTGACAAGTTTTTTGATTGTCGAGCTTTGACCTTGGATTATGTGTTTTGCCTTTTAGCTTATTGCTCGCGCACTTTCTTTAAAAGCACGCTTTATTCCTGCCCGCGTACTTTTGTCAAGTGTGCCATATTGGTTAACTTGACAAAATGTGCCACCCACTTTGTAGATCGCTCACTTTCTTACAAAAGTGCACCAACCTTGTTTCAGTGAGTTTGTGCATCAACCTTGTTTAAGTAAGTTTGTGCGCCACCCCTTTTGTGGTTTATGAAACTTTGTGCGCCTGACCTTCATGCGTACAATTTTATGTGCATTTTATCCTTAGTGACCCCATGCGCTTACATACTATTTTTTTTATTTGTTCACTTATTCTTTTTGGAATATTTCTTATCATCCTTCATATGGTTGATCCTGGTATTACTTGTCACTACCACATTTTCTAAGAAAGGGTATTTAAGTAATTTTATATTTAATTAAATATTTTGCATGATAAATAATTATTTGTTGTATTATTCAATTGTTTTCAGATGTTATTTATTTATTTTGGACTTGTGTTAGTGGACCTAACTAGTTTAGTTTAGACTCATGGACCAACATTAATTAATTGATTAGGATTTAGCCTATTTAGAAAGCCTAATGTTAAGGAGATGGAATAAATTAATTAAACCATTACACTAGAAGCTTCTTTCCTTAATTATTTCTTCATGAGAGGCCCCAAGGGGTATATTGGATATTACATGATAGCTTAAGGAAGGGGAAAGGGGGCCGGCCTATATAGAGGGGGGGAATTATTTCTCTCTCCTCTTTTCATTTCAAAACTAGATCTAGAATTTCCCTCAACCAAATTTCTTCATTCCCACTTCATTTCCCTACCAAATTTCATTCCAATTATTTCCTAAATCACCAATAAGGCTTGAGAAGCAAGGATCTAGAAGGAAGAAGCAAGGATCTACAAAGAGGAGCAATGATCTACAAGTTGGAGCTAATTTTATCTCAATTGGAGATTACATTGGAAATCCATCTCCCAATAGGTACAATTCAGTTTTTTTCCTTAATTTAGGTTCTAAATCTGAGATTTAACCATAGAAAATCAACCCATATGCATAGGCTACCCATAGGATTTGGTTTTGTGTTCATAGGAGGCCTATTGAGAAAGTTATGGTACTTTTTATGTCAATTTTGGGGGAATTTCACGATTAACAATTATTGTGTGTGTCAATTGATCCTATAGATCAATTTAGCATGTGCTTGTATGTTTGGGGCTAGTGTCATGTCCACAATTGGGTACGTGTAGGTCGTATCCCAACAATTTGGTGATACGTGTTGATTTGGAGAGTTTTCCTCCGATACGGGACTTTGTACATGTCACATTTTGACACGGACATGTAGATCTATATTTGAATCTTCGTATTATTCAAAAATAATATATGTGACTTGTTCGTGTCCTTCGGGGTATATTTGGATGTGTGGTGGACTCGTGTCACTTGCGTATCCTAGATTTACTGGGATACGGTGTGATACTCTCCATATGTTTGTGCAAATTATATGTAGATCTATTTCTTGTATTCTTAAATCATGGAAAATGTATTTGTACATACATATAGATATTTATATATAGATATGGTATATATAATTATGCTTCTTGTGTCTTAGATCTATGTATTATGTATGTACTATATGTAAATATGTTGTACTACATATACGTATGTTATTATTATATGTGTTTAGTATATATATTCTATATAGTTGTAACTATGTGATACTATATTATAACTTTGTATTATTGTGTTAGAATATATATATATTGTAGTATGTATATATATATGTATATTTTAAATGGGTATTTATATTTATATATGGATGTTATATGATTATATATACATATACATATATGTATAGTTGTCTATATATATTAATATGTATTTGTGTGCATGTTACTATATCATAGTTATATACATAATAATAGGGAGGGTGTATGTATAGTTTTTATTGGTAATTATGTATATATATATATATATATATATATATATATATATATATATATATATTATGTGGATTATATATATATGTATTATATATATATATATTAGATATATATATATTATGGCGACAGCAGCTATTGGTGACAGCCGTCGTCACCAAAGCAGCAACAGCCGTTATAGCAGTAGCAGCAGCAATGGTGACAGCAGCCGGAGCTGTTACCAAAACAGCAGAGGCGGCGGGAACACTAGCAGCAGCGACGATAACAGTTTGGCGACGGCTGTAAACCGTCACCAAAGCAGCAGCAGCAGTGGGAACAGTCAGCAGCAGCAGCGACGGCAGATTTAGCAATGGTCAGTACCATCACCAAAGGGGCAGCGTATCAGAATATCAGGTTTTCAGCACTGTTTTTAGTGACAATTGGCAGATTATATATATATATATATATATATATATATATATATATATATATATATTCGTATTTATTATAGATGTAAATGTATTCTTAATTGCTAATTTTATTATAGTATATGTATAATATTTAGTATATGTATTTTATATATATATATATATATATATATATATATATATATATATATATATATATATATATATATATATATATATATATATATATATATATATATATACGGGTAGTTAATATAATAAGGTATTGGGCATTACCTTGAGGAAACCAAGGTAATTGGGAATACCCAAGATATTGGGTTTGGGTATCAAGTTTGTGAATTATTGTTGAGATACCAAGTTGGTTCAAAACCACAGTACCTATTTAATATTGTAATTGTGGTTCTATATTATTAATAATTGTTGATATATATTTATTGAGGTTTACCTTGGATTCACGTATCCGGAGATACGGTATCATAATATTTAAGATATGGGTTTAGTGACCTAAACTTCTAGTATTTGAACCTAATATCCTTGTGTTAGGCTTGTGCAACCTAGAAATAGATACTTGACCATAGTTGACCATAGTTAACCATAGTTTGACTATAGTTAACCATAGTTGACCATAGTTAACCATAGTTTGACTTTTGACTTAGAATTGACTTATTGACCTAAAAATTGATTAGTTTAACTTATTCTCTTTCCGAAACCTTGTATTGATATTGTATTCCATATCTAGGTCTTCGAGGCACCGTGTCAGACATCAGTGAGACTATTCTTTGGACTTCAGGTGAGTACATTCTCTGATAGTTTCTCATTTATGATATCCTCTATGTTCATTGTTTCTAGTGTAGATATCCTTGTTCTCTTGACACGATGGTTACACTGATTGGTATATTCGGATCTCGTCATGAGATGTTATTCCTTGGTATATGATGTATCTTGTGCAAGCCTTGTTTCATTGATTATCTTGTACATGTACAGACACTGATTCTCGGGAAGATTAGCTATCTTCTTGGGGAATCTCGTGCCATAGCGTACCATGGTTGGATCTATTATACCAATCGAGTGTACGAAGTATTTTAGTGTAGATATGTGATTATATCCTCCTTATATCAAGTCTTGTATTGAATAGTGTTAATCATACACCGCACATATGATTAGCCAGACCATATATCTTGTATCAAGTTCCCAAGCCGATCATATGTTAAAGCTAGTACTCACACACTTAGTCATTAGTATTCTTGTTCATTGACATATTGCTCATTATTGTATTTATTCTAGTATTTTTTATTGTATATATATATCTCGTATCTATTATGCATCTTGTATATTCACATCTATTTACTGTTACATAATTTTTATTATTGATTAGAACTACTGTTAGAGATGTACTTTGCTCCTTTTCTGACTAGATATATTTTTTTCAGATGACACTAAGGACTGGTACCCTACACATTATGGACCTCAGGATGTTGTGGGTCTAGAGTCTGAGACCCTGGCTCAGGAGGGACTTATCCCAACTGAAATAGATGACCCGAGTTTAGTAGCTTCTTATTATTCTTTGTACTGGATTTGTCTCCAGCTTATTTGTTAGTATTCTTTCAAACTCATTGATGTATTATTTTAGACTCATGAGTTGTATTGTGACTTTACTATTCTTTATCTAATTCGTGCTCATTCTATCTTGGATATGTGATTGAGTATATTATCATTGTTGGTGGCTTATTATATTGTTAGATAGATTACCCAGACAGCGTTTTACCGCTGATTCTGTAACGTAGGCTGGGTGTTGTTTCCGACTTGTACCCTTACACCGGGTATGGGTCGTGACACATTTTTAGTGGTGGCCCATGCAGGTCAGGCTTCGCAAGTTATGCGATATCGTGGTAGTACAATAATTTAGTTGTACTACTGCGAGCCTACGATAGGATATAGGATATAGGCTGAGATAATCAATCACATCTAGGAAAATTCTTTTGTTTCAACTATTCTCCTTTGATATTGATATTTGATCTCTTAAACAGTCCTTTCCTTAAGTATCTTACATCTTGTGCCATATTGATTCTTTCTTTTACTTTGTCTCAGGATGTCGCCTAAGACTAGATCGCAGCAGGGGAGAGCAGCTTCTGAGAGGTCTGCGACATCCCGAGGGCCTGCACCAGTCACTTTACCGGTGATTGGAGTGTCAGCTGCTTTTGGAGGTCTACCACCTACTCAGAGGAATGTGCCAGCTATATCTGATGGGCTTCTATCTCCACCTCTTATGCCAGCAAAGGCGACACAGATGTTTACACTATTTCGTGAGATGCTCAAGGCATAGAGGGCTCAGTCAGAGGCACATCAGAGGTAGACCGACGTTCTACGGCAGGGCATCGAGAGTGCTCATCAGCTCGCTCGTGCCGTAGTAGAGAGAGGAGTTCCGGTCCAGCAGCAAGTTGCTCCTCAGGTAGCTCAGCTTCGGCTATGCAACATTCAGGACTTTAAGAAGCTGGAGCCTAGGGTCTTCAAAGGGACGGAGGGCATCGTCTATGTTGATGATTGGCTCGAGGATATTAAGTGTCTTATGAGGGTGTCACGTCTTTCTGAGGATCTGAAGGTTGAGGCGGTAAGACTTCAACTGTTCGACATCGCTCGCACTTGGTTCAGGAATAAGCCGATTCTGGTTGACGCAGGACAGTCTTGGGAGGTATTAAAGGACCTCTTCAAGAAGAAGTTTTTTGCTCAAGTAGACAAGCTAGACTTGGGGAGGAAGTTCGAGAGTCTCATTCAGGGAAGCATGTCTATGGAGGAGTACACTATGAAGTTCGGTAGGTTGAGCCAATTTGCAGAGTATCCGATGAGAGAGCCGGAGGTTTGAGCTATTCATTTCCATGAGGGTCTAAACTGGGTAGTGAAGATCCTCATTCCGTCTTTCTATAAGACATACTCGGACATACTTGCGGAGGCACGCAAGGTTGAGCGGGAGTTGGGTTTGAAGAGCAAGAGAGGCCGTGATTCTTTTCTGGGGGCAACATCAGTGTAGTATCTGTAAAATGTCCTCATTTCCAGTCCAGACCTTTCTAGCAGCAACATCAGAACCAGACTCCAGCTATGGTGCCTTTTCACCAGGCACCACAGCAGTAGAGATAGTTACAACAAGCTTTATGCCACTACTGCTAGAAGCCCTGTAATATTTGGTAAGTTTGCAGGAGGAGATTGGGAGTTTGTTTATATTGTGGTACTAAAGGGCATCAGCTGAGGGAGTATCCATCCAATCCTCGTCGTGCAGTTTAGGGAGCAGCTTCAGCTCCGAGGACACAGACGAGACCACCTGCAGTACAGCCGAGGGGACCGCTTGTGACACAGCAGCAACGTTATGTCCAGCATTAGCAGCAGGGAGGTGCACGTCAGGGACGAGTGTTTGCTATGACCGTCGAAGAAGACGAACCCACCGGAGATGTCATCGCAGGTTCTATTCTTCTTGATTCCATTCCAGCTTTAGTTTTGTTTGATAGTGGTGCTTTCCATAGTTTTGTATCTGTTTCTTTTGCTCTGAAGCATGGTTTGGTAGCTGAGTCTTTGATTAGGACTTGCAAGATCATGACCGGGGGAGGCATTATCCTGGTTAATGATATTTGCAAGGGTCGGAGAGTTACTCTGGGAGGCCGGGAGTTGAGTGCGTGTCTACTTGTAATGCCACTTTCGAGCTACGATATTGTACTCGGGATGGATTGGTTGAGTAGGCACAGTGCTAGCTTAGATTGTAGAGGAGGTAGAGTTTTGTTTGGTCTGCCAGGAGAGCCAGAGTTCGAGTTTGCTAGAGGAGCTGCAGAGTAGAGAGAAGGCATTATTTGTGGAGCTATGGTGGAAGACAAGGAGTTGCCGCATCCGTTGATAGCAGAGTTTTTGGATGTTTTGGATGTTAAATTTTTTATAGACTTGTTGCTAGGTGTAGAACCAATTTCACAACATGTCTATGGAATAAACAACAGCGAACTAGCCGAGCTGAAGAAGCAGGTGGACGAATTTTAGGATAAGGGGTTTATCAGATCGAGTTCTTCACCGTGGAGAGCCTGGGTATTGTTTGTACCAAAGAAGGATGGATCAGTGTGCATGTGCATTGATTACAGGGCTTTGAATAATCTTACTATCAAGAATAAGTATCCTTTGCCATGGATTGATGATCTGTTTGATCGGTTGAGTGGTGCGAAGGTATTTTCTAAGATTGATTTGAGATCAGGCTACCATCAGGTGAAGGTGAAGCCGGAGGACATACCGAAGACTACTTTTAGAACTCGGTATGGTCAGTACGAGTTTATGGTGATATCGTTTGGTTTGAGTAATGCACCGATGGTATTTATGAACTTGATGAATAAGGTGTTCCACCAGTATCTTGACAAGTTTGTCGTGGTGTTCATCGACGAAATACTCATATACTCGAAGACAACGGAGGAGCATAAGGAGCATTTGAGGAGTTTGTTGGATGTTCTGAGGAAGAAGAAGCTGTATGGGAAGTTGTCGAAGTATGAGTTTTTCTAGGACAAGGTAGAATTCTTGGGGCATGTTGTGATTGGTGATGGTATTTTAGTGGATCCGAAGAAGATCGCAGCAGTGGAATCTTGGAAGACCCCAGTTCAGTAGCAGAGATCAGGAGTTTCTTGGGATTGGCAGGCTACTACCTGTTTAGGATAATAAACAAGAAAAGATTTGGTGAATACGGAAAACGAGGTCGTGTATGAAGACCCGCCCTTCTTTTATGTTTACAAACAAGATTGTACAAATTTGATCCTACACGAGGATGTCTAAGTACAATTTATTTAATCTGGGTGAATATTGCTATAGGTGTCTGATCTACAGTCGATCACTTTAGCCCTTGGACCACACGATGTTGAAGAAGTACCGTAGAATACAAGTAGCAGCTTCGAAGGTTGCTAAAGTGGGTGGATGCTCGATGCCAAATTCGTCGATCCCTTCCCTTTGCCTGAGCTCTGGATTCTCCTCTCTCTCTCTCTCTCCTCTTTTTTCTCTAATTTGTCGACCTCTTCTGATCGTTCGACCTTGTCCTCCATTAATAGAGGTCTCTATTTATAGAGTTTTAGTGATAGTGACCACTCACTCGGTGTAAAAATTGAGTAGTGGAAAGTACAGCACCCTTTTACACAACGGTTAAAATAACCAATGCCTGCGTATAGATGATCCTTTGAATGAGCGTGTGACGCGGGTCCAACTAAGGGACTAAATGCGTATAACTGCTACGAAGATCACGGCATAGAAGCCACGTAGGTAGGTATCCCTCGTGTAGAAGAGGTTGGCATAGAAGCCAATGTCTGTCACCATGGCATAGAAGCCAAATAGTTATCAAACCGGCATAGAAGCCGAATAGGCGTAGAAGTCGAGTAGGCGTAGAAGCCGAGTGGTCATAGAGGCCGAGTGGGTATCGAAGCCGAGTGGTCATAGAGGCCGAGTAGGCATAGAAGCCGAGCGATCATAAAGGCCAAGTAGGCGTAGAAGCCGAGTGGTCATAGAGGCCGAGTAGGCGTAGAAGCCGAGCGGTCATAGAGACCGAGTAGACATAGAAGCCGAGTAGGCACCGAAGCTGAATAGGTGTAGAAGCTGCTACGTAACGTGCCAGAGTGATGATGTGGACGTCTTAGCCAGAATTACGGCTCTTGGAGATAATCAAATCTCTTGCATTAAATGCAGAGATCTACCCCCATCCTGTGCATTAAATACAGATGCTTGTCTTTAAGATTTTCCATCATTCTGTGCATTAAATGCAGATACCCACCTTGAATCCTGTGCGAAGAGTAACCGCTATCGTGGTAGTCTGTTCGTCTTCTGCGGAGCGTAAGGAGCTCACGTTTGCCTGTGTAAAACTAGGCAGTGTATTCCCTTGTATACGTAGGAGCAGCTCTCGTAAAAGGGATGTCACTAAACGATGGTTTGGTGACATTTAATCAAATCTCCTACATTAAATATGGAGATCCGCTATCATCCTGCACATTAAATACAGATGCGTGTTTTGAAGGTCTGCACCCTTCTATGAATCAAACGCAGAGACGTGCCTTAGGCATCTGTCAGTATTCGGCGCATTAATTGCAGAGACGTACCTTGAGGGCCTGTCACTACCCTATGCATTAAATGCAAAGACGTGCCTCGAGTCCCGTACGGAGTGCAGCTTTTGACGTGGTAAGCGGTTTATCTTCCGCAGAGCATAAAGAGCTCACGTTTGCCTGTGTAAAACTAGGCAGCGTATTCCCTTGTATGCGTAGGAGCAGCTCTCGCAAAGGGGATATCACTAAATGATGGTTCGGTGATATTTAATTAAATCTCCTGCATTAAATGTGGAGATCCGCCATTATCCTGCGTATTAAATACAGAGGCATGTTTTGAAGGTCTGCCACCCTTCTGTGCATCAAACGCAGAGACGTGCCTTAAGCATCTGTCAGTATTCGGCACATTAATTGCAGAGACGTGTTTTGAAGGTCTGCCACCCTTTTGTGCATCAAACGCAGAGACGTGCCTTAGGCATCTGTCAGTATTCGACACATTAATTACAGAGACGTACCTTGAGGGCCTGTCACCACCCTGTGCATTAAATGCAGAGACGCGCCTCGAGTCCCGTACGGAGTGCAGCTTTTGATGTGGCAGGCGGTTTGTCTTTCGTGGAGCGTAAGGAGCTCTCATCAGCCTGTGTGAAACTAGGCAGCATATTCCTCTGTGTACGTAAAAGCGGTTTTACGCAAGGGAAATGGCAGTAAATGACAGCCTGGGTTGCAGTGTCATGCCATCATTATAGCCGTCGCCTGGGTAGTCGAGCAGTATCCCTTTGTCAGAAGTTGAGACGTCAGGTTCATTGCAGGATCTAACAGGTTCATTGTAGAGAATACGAAATGTACCTCGTATACTTCAATGCTGCATTGAAAAAGGATGAGTTTTACGCCATAAAGGCGATAAAGCACCCTGTTTACGCTGAAGCAGCCTGGACATACTGCCCTACGCGGATGGTCCTTGAGCCTATATTTCATGCTGTACTTTTGGCGGGGAAGCTCTGTTTGTACGTTGAAGGCTCTGAAGTCCTCTGTTTACGCTACTTTGCATCAATATGCTACGTAGAACTATCCAGCGTATTTTTTATGCTTCTACAAGACCTCCTTCAAAGCTTTTAAATTCCTCTAAATTTGAAATGCTTTGAATGAAGCATGAACCGCTCCTCGTAACTCGCAACGTTTCTGAATGGAGTTTTGAAATGGTCGAGGCTGACTTTATGGCAGATTTATTAGGGATCGGTGCTCTCTCTCGCCTATAAAAAGGCTGAGGAGTTCTTATGTTCTTCCCACACTTCCTTTATCATACAGAGATAATGGCCCAAGTTTGTCGGGTCGACTTGAGAAAGAAGGAGATCATGCTCTTCCAGCATGTTAGGAGCCGAAAAAGATGGCATCTTCGAGCAAATGTCCTCTGCAACGATGGATCATGGAAGGATATCATAGCCTCCTTTGCTCGGGATAATCAACAACTTCGTATGGTGGTTCTTCGGGAGAGAAGAAGAATCGTATTTCACCATGCTTCTTGTAAGTGGCACCTTCTCACGTTACCTCCGGGGATGAGAGCAGCAACTAGCTCTGTCCTGGGTATTGAGTTGGGTAAAATACCTCAACTTAATCTGTCACGGTGCACGGGGCATGGGATCTGCATAATTTAGGCAGGCCCAGTTTCGTATTCTCCCTCCATTTATCATTTTAGTCGGTTGTGGAAACCGACCAACTGCTGGAGGAGAGATGAAGAATTGGCACCCATGCAAGAACCTGGTATAGCAGATTCCGGGGGGTGGCCTTCCGACGACGACGAGAAAAATCCTTTTGTAGACGGGATTTCCCTCATATGTAATCATGAGAAATAAAGAAAAACCCTTGTAGATTAGATTTTCCTCATATGTAATCATGACTTTAATCTTTAATAAAATCGTCTTTCTTTCGTGCATATGATCATGTTGCCATACTTTGCTGTGAAGTCTGAATATGTGTAGCTTCAACACGTCTGATTCTTTATGCCGACTCTATTTAGAAAGAGTGCTAGGTCCTGTCCTGTCTTTTACGCATAACTAGGAATACGTAGAAAGCCGCTTTAGCATTCGAGTGTTCGAACTGTGCTGCTATTTAGGAGTGAGGAACCGCATAGAATTCTGAACTGTTACTTCTGATAAACAGAATTTCTTTGTTCAGACATCATCTTTAAGAATGATTTCTCGAAAATCCCTTTGGGACAGGGCAAGAAATGGCTGTTAAACTGATTTGCCATCTTGGTAGATGAAATATTCAGACTGGAGTCTGGATAAACTTCAAATCGACCCATGAAGCAGAGTAATTTTTTTAATATTAAACTTTGTATGCTTCGGGTACTTGGGATATCTTGAGGTCAAGAAGGAGTATCTTCTGTGTGAACTCCTGTAATTGACCGCCTTGAGGATCGTTCAGATGTACGCGTACTCTGGCTTGCATATCTTTCAGATGTGTGGGAAGTCATGGAGCGCAAAATCGTAATTTGGAAGCCTCTGAGCATAAACTAAACACCATCGAGCGTGAAATAATGGACTTGTAGTTCCTGAGCGTGAAGTCGTAGGTTTGTAGCCTCTCGAGCATAAAAGCTACCGAGCACAAAGGCATCCGGGCGTAAAACCCGACTTGTAGCTGTCGAACGTAAAGCCGTAGATTCGTAGCTATCGAGCGTAGAAAGCTCCTTAGCGTAGAACTGTAGATTTGTTGCTTCTGAAAAGAAAATTTTCCGAGCTTGAAGTTGTGGATCCGTCGCCTCTGAGCGTAAACTAAGCACCACCGAGCGTGAGATCATCGATTTGGTATCTGCTAAGCGTGAAGTCGTAGGTTTGTAGCCTCTAGAGCATAAAAGCTACCGAGCAAAAAGGCATCCGGGCGTAAAACCCTAGACTCATAGCCTGCGAGCATAAAACCGTAGATCTGTAGCTGTCGAGCGTAGAAAGCTTCTTAGCGTAGAAACCATGAACCTGCTTTGCGCGAAAAAACTTTTCGAATTTGCTGACTGTCTGCCTTCTCTGAATAAATAGGCTGATGTAGGACCCAATCATAACCGAATATTAATTAGGGGATTTAGTTTGGGGTCCGAGGAGTCAATCCGAACTCTATATATATCCCAAGTTTCTGAGAGAAAAATTTTCCATCTGTCTTCTGCGAGAGAAAGCTTTCGACTGTTCGAGTTCTTCTCCGTTTCTTCTTCGAGTCTTCAAAGTTTCCAGTAATGGCTTCGAAACAAACATCCTCCGCTAAGGGAAAGAAGGTTGATTATTTTTCTCGTTCTTTGGCCCAAGCGAGAGTGTCTCTGGTTGGACAGGGCGAATCCCATTCTGAGCGGAACATCCCGTCGACGAGCAGTGCACCCGGCCTGAAAGGTAGAGCTTTTGGGATGAATGAGAATGACTGAAAATCCTTCGCACACGTTGAACGTGACCGTGCTAGGTCGTCTTCTGTGCTGATAGCCTCTTTGAGGAAGATGATGCACGGAGATGTTTTATCTTTTTATGCCCATATTCCTAATATGTCAGCGTAAAAACTCAATTTTTTCCGCAGTCGAGCGTAAAAGCTTTGATCGCTGAAAACTTGGTATATACTATTAAAATTTGAGTTTTATGCTTGTGGATGAAAATCCTGGCGTAATAACTCAATTTAAACAATCTGGCGTAAAGCACAGACCGTATACTACCAATCTTGAATTTTACGTTAAGGAAATGGATTCCAGCGTAAAGGCTCAAGTTTCATAGTCTCGGCGTAGAGCACGGACTGTTGATTTTTTTGCGGATGCTGCAAGTCCCAAAATGTCTAGTTAGGAACTGACGTGTTTCTTTTATACTTTTGCAGTTAACTTGCATGAGTCTCCGCTAGCTGAAGTGATGGGCTCTGTCGCCAGGATGCTGCACTCCAACTATCTGGAGGATCTGTCGCACGTGACATTACCTATCTCCGGGCCCCAGTATCCCGAAGGAAGGGCAATTCTGATATCGGCTTAGGGCGAGCGAACGCTGCTGAATTTGATCAACGGGGAGCCCCTAACGTACGTAGACGGGGAGCAATACCTGAAGCCGACTTTCCTCTTTGGGGACATGATTGACAAGCAGTCCCAGACAAAGCCCAAGAGAGAACTCTGGATTTTCCCTGCCAAGGGTTTGGTCTTGTACCTGCCCAATATGCCGAGAGACTACCCCATCTCGGCCTTCTTCCATGCTACACATGCCAGGAGGATGTCGTGGACGCTGACCCCCGATCTTCACGGCAAGCCAGGAAAGATCTTTCATCTGAGAGGAGCTGACCAGGGGTCGTTTGTCAGCCGCCCTTATGGCTCTGTGATGCTGTTTAGGGGGCTGTACCCGGGCAGTGTCCCGAGTGAAGACAATTTGGTAATCCAGCCGGTCCAGTTATCGACTTTCTGTAATGATTTTATGGGGCGTGGGGGAGTATACCCTAAGGTGAACCCTCGGTGCGGTGGGTGGATCACCCCTACAAACCTTCGATGGGCTCGCTTAGTTGATTGGGCCTTGAAGCATTTTCAGACCGAGTTGGAGAACATCGGTCTATTTGCAGCTGTGAGTGCTACCAGTGTTGGGTTATCTCCTAACCCCAACCTGTTCCTGGCGCTGATGGAGCGATATATTTCGCTCACCGGGACCTTCGCCACTCCACTGGGGGAGTTGGGAATGGCCCTTCATGAGATGGCAGAGATCTCGAGACTGCCGATGGGGGATACCCTATATAAATAGTATGTTCCCATAAACCAGGAGCTGGGGGATTCAGACCCTCGGGTAGTAGAAGTGTACCAGGAGTTCATGTGCCACTACCTCGCTTGTACCGCTTTTTATGATGAGCCCTCAGATTTGGCTCACATCAGCAAATGGACGTCCTACCTCTTCTTTCACCGGTCCAGGACTGCTAAGCCGGAGAAGGTATTGGAGGGCAAGGATCTGCCGGTGAATCCCCCGAGCATGCTTAATGCTCAGGTAGTCGACGATCTCATAGTGGATGCTGGGGCTCCGGACCGGTTCCTCGACGAAGGGACAGGAAAGTATCCTGAAGGCACTAAGGCCTAAAGTTATTTGAGGCGCTGTCGCAGGCCTCTGTCCTGGGAGGCTCAACTTGCTGGCTTTCTCTCTATATGGCTGCGCCGAATAGTAGTGCCTGGCGTCACATCTGCGGACCGTATTCACCGCAACACGCTATGGCCTGCAGTACGTCTGGTGTTCGGGGCAAGACTGAGCTTGCTCCCTGCCATGGTGTGCCATATACAAGCTGGCCTGAGGGCTATGACTGACGGGCTGTCGTCGATAAAATTCGGCGTGATAGCTTTCCCAGGATAGAATTACCATACCTGTACTTGATGGGGTGGTTAATTCTCCATAACCCCCAGGTGATGTCTCCCGATTCCGGCAGTAGTTCGGGGGGTAGTTTCTTGTTGAACTACCAGAAGTCTTCCTGGAATGTGAACACAGTTATAGACTGTCGGCGGGCGCTAGGCTTCAGTCATAGTTGGAAGCTTTTCTGCACCGTCCCTTCTGTACATCGCAATCAATCGGGGATCAGGCTCGAGGATTCGGGTAGAGAGAAGACCATTCTTTCCCCCGAAGCTTTTAATTGGTTGGTGGTCTTTATCAGACTATCCCATCTGCTGTACAGAAGCAAAGATCATTGCTTCTTGGAGCCCTACTTGCCCAGTCGGTTTGTCCGTCAATTTGGGTATGATCAGTTGCAAGTGGGCAACGCCGTCACCAGCTTCAGGTCCAGAGGTGGACTCAATGATGGGGCGAGGGGATGGCGATATTTTATCTTGGGTTGCACTGGGGCAATTTTTACCGTGCTGGTCATCACACTCTCTACGGAGCTGCGCATTCTGCATTCGTATGCCCAGTTCTATATGGCAACGAACACCTTTGGAATTTTGATATGCATGGAAGCTTTAGGGTGCCCTCTTCCAAGCCTGGGGGAAGAGTTGAAGTCCCCTCGGTTTCTTTCGACGAGGGCGAGAAGTCCGTTACCCCGGATGAGCCTCTGGTGTCGGTCCCTAGGGGTGAAGTACCTCCGCCTGCAGGGGCTTTGGTAGTTCTTGGGAAGCGAAGGGCTCCTGCTCCTAAGGAGACTTCCCCTGAAGAAGAAGATGGTAAATCGTCCTCTCCGGATTCCTGGCATTGATGCTCCTGAAAATGAGATTGCATCTCCCCGTGTTGGGGACGATTCTTTGATTGGAGGTTTCTCGCCTTTTAGAGAGGGACCTTCTACAGTTCCGGCTGGTGGTGCCGGAGAATCTCAGCTGGACGCTGGTGCCGCTGCTATTGCTTCAGGTAGTGGAGCGAGGTCGCCTTCGGGGCTGAGTATAATAAAGTTCCGTATACCTCTAGTCGGATCATCATCCGGAGGGACTTCTGCCGCGCCTGCGAGCGCACCTAGCGCGATTCCACCCGATGAGCCTCGGTTGGATCTTGAGGAGGACTTGGAAGACTATTTGTCAGCTTCTGTTAGCAGACCCCTTTCCCCAGGTATGACAGCTTTCCTAGCATCATTAGAAAATGATTTAGCTGTACATGCTGCAGATGCGACATATATGCCGTCGGCCACGGGTAAATGTCGTCTTCACGCCTTTTCTTTTAGGAAAGTTAACATTATGCTGACATTAACTTCCTTTCGTCCTCCTTTCAGGGGAAGACCTCTTCGGGGAGGGCAGTGTAGATGCGCCCTTTGGCTCTGGCGGCGATACGGATGTGGCTGATTTTGAAGAGGAAGCATCTTCGGGTGCCGGCTCGCCTGTCGACGAGGTTTTGATATCTCAAGAGGAGGACGAGCCTGTCATTGCGACAATGCCTCCTTTGAGTATGATGGTATCATCGTCCGGTGTTGGTGATTCTTCTTTTTTTGCACCTCCTGTTGAGGCGACGGCCATGGCGATATTGTCTGTGGTTATTCCTGGAGGGAAAATCGCCACGATCGCGGACACTCCCCGCGTTCATGCGGACCTAGTTGCGCTGACCGAGCAGTACACCGGTATCTTCTACACCACTTTGAGAACGCTAATATCAATGGTGTTGGCGAAGAAGCTGGACTTTGCGTCGCTGAAGAGGTCCTCTCGGTTCTCGATAGAGGCGATCAGGGAATTCGGTGATACCGGGGTAGCTGACGCGCTGGAGGCGATGGTTAATGGTTTGGAGCAACCCATTAATGAATACCTGGAGTTAGCTCGAGGCAACATTGAAGCTCTGGTCCAGGCCAGATATGACTCCTTGACTGCGCATCTTGTTGAAAAGAAGGAAGGTCTGAATAAATTCATCGAGACTAACCAGCAGGAGATAGACAAAGAAAAAGTCGTTTTGGAGGAGACTATCGCCCTTTAAACGAAGTGCCAGGCCGAGCATGACGGCAATGTAGCGAGGGTCCACAAACTGGAGACAAAGCTTGCTCAGGCAAAGGAGTGGGCTTCTCAGTCATCGGAAGGTCTAGATGTGGTGAATGGCCGACTGGTCGCAGCACAACAGAACTTGGCGAGTGCAGGAGTCGCCCGTGCTGGTTTCCTTCGGGCTAGAGACGAACTGTCCCTCCTGATAGATGACGAGGCACGGTTGGAGCGGGTTCGCGCTGATGTCTTGGATTCCGGGGCTGAGAGGATGGCCATACTAGCGCAGCAGCTTCGCGACCTGACCGCTCCCCCTTCATGATGTACTTTTGCTTTTGCTTTTCAAATGTACTTTTGCTCTTTTTCTCTTGGGAATAATATAGAGACTTTTTATCTGACTTTGTGGACCCATCATTTTGGAATGTAAATGACAGGTTTAGGTGAAAGTGATATCAGAGGTAGTATGGACATGATATACTTTCGGTAAGCTTTCTGGCATATCTATTCAGAGGTCATATGGACATGATAGAATATGATCCAACTAGTTTCGTTTTGGATATAGTTTTGTCAGAATGAGATCACCTTATTCCACTTGAGCAGAGAAGGTTTAAGCATAGTACATTTTCAGGAATTTGCCATTGATAGGAGCCATTAGCAGGTCTCCATTAGGCTGGGCTAACATGTAAGCGCCGTTTGAGAACATTGTCTCGATCACGTAAGGGCCTTCCCAATTGGGCTGGAATTTGCCTTTACTCCTGTGAGTAAGAATCATCGGCCTTCTTACAGCCAAAACTAGCTCGCCGACTTTGAACACTCTTTCCTTTACTTTTTGATTAAAAGTTCTGGAAATGCGTGCTTGGTAGAGTGCGATGCGCTGCTGAGCTTAGAGGCGTTTCTCGTCTAATCCTTCTAGATCTTGAAGCCTTAACAGGTCATTCTTTTCTTGAGTTAACTCGTTAGCCACGGCTATCCTGAGTGACGGAATTTGAATTTCGATAGGAAGAACTGCTTCACACCCGTAGACCAAAGAAAATGGCGTGCAACCTGTCGGTGCTCGTACCATGGTGCGGTATGCCCAGAGACATTCTCCCAGCTTCTCATTCCAATCTCTCTTGTTCGAAGAGACGAACTTCTTCAAGAGTTTGATAATGGTTTTGTTGAAGGCTTCTGCCAACCCATTAGCAGCTGGATAATATGCCGTGGAGGCCATATTTTGTATCTAATTTTTATTGCAAAATCGGTGAAACGCTTGGCTGATGAACTGAGGCCCATTGTCATGGATTATCCTTCGAGGAACCCCAAAGCGATAAATAACGTGATGCTTGATGAAGTTGGTCATATTAGATGTCTTTACCTCAGCAAGAGGGATCGCCTCTGCCCATTTGGAGAAGTAATCCGTGATGGCCAGTATGAACTGGTGACCTCTGGAAGAAGACGGGTGAATAGGACCAATGATATCCATACCCCATGCTTAGAAAGGCCAGGATGTAACCGTAGGATGTAGATGTTCGGACTGTTGATGTATGAAGTATGCATGAACCTGACAGACTCTGCATCATCTGGCATACTTGATTGCGTCTGCGATCATAGTGGGCCAGTAATAGCCCATTCTCCTGATACGATCCTGTAGCTTAGGACCGGGTTGATGCGCCCCGTACACGCCATCGTGAGCTTCACGGATAATCCGATGTGCTTCATCACCAGAGAGACACCGTAATAATAGCCCGTCGTAAGACCAGTGATATAGGCATTATAACGATGCGTCAAAGTAGAAGCATAGTGATCATCTTTTGACAGATATTGCTTCTTTAGGATCTTCTGGCAAGATTCTGTATGCTACAAAATCTATAAAGGGACTTCTACAGTCTCTCTTGGGAGGATCTGTGTCCACCGTGTAGCTATGTTCTATGTGAAAGTTATTTTTCACACAAAATAAATCTCTGTTAAGAAGGATTACTGAATTCTACCTTCTTATAGGAGTAGCTAAATCTGCAGCTAGACTGGCTAGGGCATCAGCTTCTAGATTCAGAGATCGAGGTATATGCTCTAGATAGAAACCTTTGAACGTCATGGCTATCTCGACCGTTGCTCGATGATAGGGGATTAGGTCGGGATTCTGGAGTTCATATATTCCTCTGACTTGATTGACGATCAGCAGAGAATCACCGAAGGCTTCCAGAGATTCGACCCCCATCTCTTTAGTGACTTGGAGTCCGATTGGTAGGGCGTTGTACTCTGCCACATTGTTAGAACAGGGCTCGCTAAGAGAATATTCTCGGTAGATAAAGAGTGTATCAGGAGTAACTAGGACGATCCCTACTACTGAAACCACGTTTCCCCTGGGACCAGTCCTGGAGGCGCCATCGAAGAACAGTTGCCATGGATTACCTTCCATTATAGAATTATACTCTGCAACTTCATCGGGAATGTCCTCGTACAGTTTGGAGGCCTCCGGGATGGGATGAGCAGCTAAAAAGTCAGCCAATGCTTGGCCTTTGACGGACTTCTAAGGGACGTACACCATGTCATATGGCGTTAATAACATCGCCCAAGTCACGAGTCAGAAATTAAGAATACTTGGCTAGCTCATCAGTACCCGAAGAGGATTGATCCTGGAGATGATATAAATGGTTTGGCCTGTGACGGTGTCGCATTTTCTGAATAGCGAACATCAGAGCCAAGCATTCTTTCTCTACAGGGTTGTACCGGTGTTCGGCTCCGACCATCATCCTGCTGAGGTAGTAAATAGCCTACTCGTGGCCCATATCGTTCTTTTGTGCGAGAAGAGCTCCCAGAGAATGATCCATCACTCGAACAAATAGCATGAATGGTCTTCCTATGACGGGAGGTACCAGAACTGGCAGGCTAGTGAGGTAGCGCTTGATATCTCTGAACGCTTGCTGACAGGCTTCGTCCCACACGAAGGATACACCTTTCTTCATGAGACGAGAAAAGGGCTGGCATCTCCCGGAGAGGTTGGATATGAATCTTCGGATATAAGCCAGACGACCTTAAAATCCCCTGAGTTCCCTCAAATTGTGGAGCGGTCGCATTTCTAAGATGGCCTTGACTTTATCAGGGTCCACTTGAATGCCTTTGGCGGTGATGACAAATCCCAAAAATTTTCCGCTAGATACCCCCAGAAAGGACTTTGTAGGGTTCATTTTGAGTTGATGTTGGCGTATCAATTCAAATACTATCTTCAAGTCTTGGATATGATTATCCCTGAGGCGACTTTTGATAGCCACATCGTCCACGTAACACTCCACTGTCTTGCGTAAATGCTTATGGAATATGTTACAAATAGCCCGTTGGTACGTAGCCCCGACATTCTTTAATCCGAAGGGCATGACCGTATAGCAATATACCCCCAGTGGTGTCCGAAAGGTGGTATGCTTCTTGTCTTCAGGATGCATCTTGATCTGATTATATCCCGAGAATCCATCCATGAAATACATACGTTCAAAACTGCATATATTGTCGATCATGACGTCTATGATGGGAAGAGGGAACTCATCCTTGGGGCAGGCTGCGTTCAGATCTCGATAATCGATGCAGATACGTACTTTCCTATTCTTTTTCATGACCGGGACAACATTGGCGACCCAGTTGGGATATTGTTCCTCACGGATGAAGCCGCAGGCTATCAACTTCTTGACTTCAGCTTCAATGGCGTCCATCATGTCCGGGCAGAACCGGCGTTGGTGCTGCTTCACAGGCTTTGAATCGGCCAGTATGTTGATTTTATGAGTAGCTACCTTTGGATCAAGACCAGGCATATCCTCATAATTCCACGCAAAGACGTCGATATATTCTTTTATCAGTTGGATAATTTCTTTCCTTTCTTCTTCGGAAAGGTTGTTACTGATAAATATCGGGTTTGGTGAAAGTTTATCCCCTACGTCAATCTGGATAACTTCATCTTTAGTGGAAGGTTATCTTTGCTCGAAGCGGAACTCCCATTGTGTATCCATCTGCTGAGCCCAAGCATCATTCTCGAATGGTTCGGATTCTTGTTCGTCTGATTCGAAAGAATCCGTCGCTACCATATTTGCTGATAATGTTTGCTCGAGAGCGTGAGATAAGTCAGAGGGCGATGAGCCATCTTGAGAAGAGGAAAAGATATCCTCGTTTGACTTGGAAATCGTAAGGGAGGTGGCATACCCTAACCCGAAACAGGTTTATTGATAGTGAGGATTTCCGAGCAGCGGTGTTCGTCTGCCTTTCCCGTAGTTGAGACATGGTTCCATCTTTAAGTTGTAACCCATATTTTGCATGATCTTCAAGGCTGCGAGCTGTACCTGTGAACTTGCATTTTACCAGAATCGTCATCGAAGGAATCCTCTTGTATAGTCTGTTCATTGCGCATGCGACCGAAGACTATTGAATGCTGACCGTTGCGGGCAGGTGGAACAATGAAGATAGAATCCTCATGTGGTCCATACATCATGGTGACATTGGATGATGACGTCACTTCCCATATGTACGGATGATAAAAATCTATAGCTGCCAAGAAATTTTGTGCTATAGGCTCTATATCGTCATGGGGAGAGGGTTCCTGATTTGGAATCCGAACGTCGATATACTGGAAAAGAGGTCCATTGTTATTATCAGAAATCGTATTCCTGGTTGCATTTATATCACTCGGCTGCTTGTTGCACCGAAGGTTGATAATTAAGGGCAGAGGCTTCTGGTTCAGGATGATCTCTAGAGGATCACCCCCTTTCCCTGACCTGGTCTTGTTCCTTCTGTTCCCATCGGTGGGCATGCGGATGATGGGAACCATAGTCTTCCCTGTGCCACCCGTATACAACAGGTTGGCCATCTGGGTGGCGGATAATCCCCGAGGAGGGTGTCTTTCTGCAACTGGAGCCTTCTTTACGCTTAGGGACTTCGCCTGGCATAATTTAGAGCTTCGCTCTGGTTGGCGTAAAGCTGAGGATGTCCTCAGGCGGCCATCAGCGTCTCGCGTAATTCGGAGGGCGTGTAGATTGTTCCCTCGCTGGCGTAAAGGCCGAGAAGTTGAGTAGTCCGCCACTTGCTTTCCCTTGCAGAGATCACAGGGATCATCTGGTTCTCCGTAGAGGTCAGATATTGTTTTACGCGCAGAGCGTGTCTTGTACTTCTGATTTGGCGCTGAGGCTTTATCAGAAGTTTTGTCTATTTCGCCAGGGACGGGAGACTGAATTTTATGCGCAGAGCACGGAGTATACTTCTGAGTTAGCGCTGAGGCATTGCCAGAAGTTTTGTCGGTTCTGTCAGAGACAGCCGACTGAATTTTACGTGTAGGGCGCGGAGGGAGCAATGCTACAACCTCATTGGTCGAAGAGATCGGAGAGATCGGAGAATCCACAGGAATGGTCGAGGATGTCTTGGGCATCCAGACCTTACGCAGCTTCTTGTTGTTTTGGACAGAGAGAGTGAGAGCTGCCCCTTGTTCAGAGTATATCTTCGTAGGCAGACTGGTCGAACTAGACGACCAGTGTCTTCTTCACGGTTCCTACGGATACCGCATCGTGTTGAGCAATAGCTTCCTTATCAGAAGAGAAAGATGTCCTCAGCAGAGTCGCCATTTTGTTTAGGATAATAAACGAGAAAAGATTTGGTGAATACGAAAAACGAGGTCGTGTACGAAGACCCGCCCTTCTTTTATGTTTACAAACAAGATTATACAAATTTGATCCTATACGAGGATGTCTAAGTACAATTTATTTAATCTGGGTGAATATTGCTATAGGTGTCTGATCTGCAGTCGATTACTTTAGCCCTTGGACCACACGATGTTGAAGAAGTGCCGTGGAAGACAGGTAGTAGCTTCGAAGGTTGCTAAAGAGGGTGGATGCCCGATGCCAAAGTCGTCGATCCCTTCCCTTTGCTGAGCTCTGGATTCTCCTCTCTCTCTCTCGCTCTCCTTTTTTTTTCTCCAATTTGTCGACCTCTTCTGATCGTTCGACCTTGTCCTCTGTTGATAGAGGTCTCTATTTATAGAGTTTTAGTGACAGTGACCACTCAGTCGGTGTTAAAATCGAGTAGTGGAAAGTACAATACCCTTTTACACAACAGTTAAAATAACCAATGCCTGCGTATAGTGATCCTTTGAATGAGCGTGTGACGCGGGTCCAACTAAGGGACAAAACACGTATAACTACTACGAAGATCACGACGTAGAAGCCACGTAGGTAGGTATCCCTCGTGTAGAAGAGGTTGGCATAGAAGCCAATGTCTGTCACCATGGCATAGAAGCCAAATAGTTATCAAACCGACATAGAAGCCGAATAGGCAAAGAAGCCAAGTAGGCGTAGAAGCCGAGTTGTCATAGAGGACGAGTGAGCGTCGAAGCCGAGTGGTCATAGAGGCCGAGTAGGCGTAGAAGCCGAGCGGTCATAGAGGCCGAGTAGGCGTAGAAGCCGAGCAGGCACCGAAGCTGAATAGGCATAGAAGCCGCTGCGTAATGTCCCAGAGTGATGATGTGGACGTCTTAGCCGAAATTACGGCTCTTGGAGATAATCAGCTCTCTTGCATTAAATGTAGAGATCTGCCCCCATCCTGTGCATTAAATGCAGATGCTTGTCTTTAAGATTTGCCATCATTCTGCGCATTAAATGCAGATATGCACCTTGAATCCTGTGCAAAAAGTAACCGCTGTCGTGGCAGTTTGTTCGTCTTCTGCGGAGCGTAAGGAGCTCACGTTTGCCTGTATAAAACTAGGCAACGTATTCCCTTGTATGCATAGGAGCAGCTCTCGCAAAGGGGATGTCACTAAACGACGGTTTGGTGATTTAATCAAATCTCCTGCATTAAATGTGGAGATCCGCCATCATCCTGTACATTAAATGCAGAGGCGTATTTTGAAGGTCTGCCACCCTTCTATGCATCAAACGCAAAGACGTGCCGTAGGCATCTGTCAGTATTCGGCGCATTAATTGCAGAGACGTGCCTTGAGGGCCTGTCACTACCCTGTGCATTAAATGCAGAGACGCACCTCGAGTCCCGTACGGAGTACAGCTTTTGACGTGGAAGGCGGTTTGTCTTTCGCGGAGCGTAAGGAGCTCACGTTTGCCTGTGTAAAACTAGGCAGCGTATTCCCTTATATGCGTAGGAGCATCTCTCGCAAAGGGGATGTCACTAAACGGCAGTTTGGTGACATTTAATCAAATCTCCTGTATTAAATATGGAGATCTGCCATCATCCTGCGCATTAAATGTAGAGGCGTGTTTTGAAGGTCTGCCACCCTTCTGTGCATCAAACGCAGTGACGTGCCTTAGGCATCTGTCAGTATTCGGCGCATTAATTACAGAGCCATGTTTTGAAGGTCTTCCACCCTTCTGTGCATCAAACGCAGAGACGTGCCTTAGGCATCTGTCAGTATTTGGCGCATTAATTGCAGAGACGAGCCTTGAGGCCCTGTCACCATCCTGTGCATTAAATGCAGAGACGCGCCTCGAGTCCCGTATGGACTGTAGCTTTTGACGTGGAAGGCAGTTTATCTTCCGTGGAGCGTAAGGAGCTCTCATCTGCCTATGTAAAACTAGGCAGCGTATTCCTCTGTGTACGTAAAACTGGTTTTACGTAAGGGAAATGGCAGTAAATGACAGCCTTAGTTGCAGTACCGCGCCATCATTATAGCCGTTGCCTGGGTAGTCGAGCAGTATCCCTTTGTCAGAAGTCGAGATGTCAGGTTCATTGCAGGATCTGACAGGTTCATTGCAGAGAATATAAAGTGTCCCTCGTACACTTCAATGCTGCATTGAAAGAGGATGAGTTTTATGCCATAAAGGCGATGAAGCACCCTGTTTACGCTGAACCAGCCTGGACATACTGCCCTACGCGGATGGTCCTTGAGCCTATATTTCACGCTGTGCTTTTGGCAGAGAAGCTCTGTTTGTACGTTGAAGGCTCTGAAGTCCTCTCTTTACGCTGCTTTGCATCAATATGCTGCGTAGAACTATCCAGCGTATTTTTTATGCTTCTACACTACCGGAAGTTTGTGCAAGATTTTTCGAGTATTGCCGAGCCGATGACCATACTCACTAGAAGGATTGCCAGGTTGATTTTGAGGAATTAAAGAGGAGGTTGACGTCTGCTCCTATTTTGACGTTGCCATCAGGGTCTGGAGGTTTCACTATTTATAGTGATGCATCAGGGAAAGGTTTGGGTTGTGTTATTCAGCAGAATGGGAAAGTGATTGCCTATGCATCCAGGCAATTGCGTTCTCATGAAAAGAACTATCCTACCCATGATTTGGAGTTGGCAGCAGTCATCTTCGTCCTGAAGTTGTAAAAATATTATTTGTACGGAGAGCGTGTGAAGATCTTCACAGACCACAAAAGCTTGAAGTATTTTTTCACGCAGGAGTTAAACATGAGGCAGTGTCGGTGGTTGGAACTGATAAATGATTTTGTTATATCTTTGTAGTATCATTCTGGGAAAGCTAATGTAGTTGTCGATGCTTTGAGCAGGTATCCGGTAGCTATGCTCTTGACATATGATCGATATTTATTGGAGGACTTGGAGAGCTTGGGCATTGAGGTGATAGTTCCTGGTTGTGCTATGCAGATATGGGGATTGCAGATACACTCAGATTTGATGGACAGGATCAAGGCAGCATAGTATGAGGATATATCTCTGAGGAGCATCAGAGCTCAGGTGAGAGCAGGATTAGAGGATGATTTTACTATTTTTGAAGATAGATCTTTGAGGCATGGAGTTAGATTGTGTGTGCCTAGTGGAGAGCTGCGTGAGAAGGTGTTACAGGAAGCGCATCGCTCTCAGTATTCCATGCATCAAGGGGCCAACAAGATGTATCGGAATATGCGAGAGAGTGTATGGTGGTATGGCATGAAGAGGGAAGTGGCACAGTTTGTATCTAGATGCTTAGTGTGCCAGCAGGTAAAAGCCGAGAAGTAGAGGCCAGGAGGTTTACTTCAGCCATTACCCATTCCAGAGTGGAAGCATATTTCTATAGATTTTATGTCCGGACTTCCACGATCTCCAGGAGGGAAAGACGGGATTTGGGTCATCGTTGATAGGTTGACCAAGTCGGCCCACTTTTTGCCTTTCAAGGTGGGTTTGTCTACGGAGAAGCTGGCAGAGATCAATGTGAGGCAGATTGTTAGGATACATGGAGTTTTCGTCAACATAGTCTTGGATCGGAATAGTCGTTTCACTTCTCATTTCTGGAAGAGTTACAGGAGAGTTTGTGCACTCAGCTCAAGTTCAGTACTGCATATCATCCCTAGACAGATGGGCAGTCGGAGAGGACTATTCAGACTCTCGAGGATATGTTGCGTACTTGTGTACTAGATTTCGAGGGTTTTTTGGAGGACCATCTCTATTTGGTAGAGTTTGCTTACAACAACAGTTACCAGGCTAGTATAGAGATTTTAGCTTTTAAAGCTCTGTACGGTCGGAGGTGTCTTACTCCCTTGTCTTGGGACAATATTAGAGAGAGGGTTTTGTTTGGGCCAGAGATGGTTGTAGATGCAGCAGAGAAGGTTCAGTCAATCAGAGACAGACTTCGAGTGGCACAGGACAGACAGCGGCATTGGGTCGATAGCCACCGGAGACCTTTGGAGTTCGAGGTATAGTTTAGATTTTGTTTTATGCTTGTTATTGGTTGTTTGTTGTATATATTAAGTTCTTAAGTTGGTATTCTGTTCTCGGTAGGTGGTTTAGTGTTTCTGAGGATTTTTCTGATACGAGGCACAGGCGGGAAGCTTAGTCCACGATTCATCGGACCTTTCACTATTCTAGAGAGGGTCAATATAGTTGCTTATTGACTAGACTTACCACCTGATTGGAGGGTGTGCACAACATGTTTCACGTATCGTAGTTGAGACGGTACGTGGCAGATCCTAGTCATGTATTGGATCACTCAGAGATAGAGGTGGGCCCTACTCTTAGCTATCCAGAGCAGCCAGTTGAGATTCTGGATCGGAGAGAGAAGGTGTTGAGGAACCAGACTATTCCTTTGGTGCACGTCGCATGGAGGCATCACTCTCCGGGGGAGTCTACCTGGGAGATAGAGGAGGACATGCGAGAGCGTTATCCATATTTGTTTGTGCCTTGAGGTATGTTATTTCCTAGTTATGTTCTGTTCATTGTTGTGTTCTTTCATAGTTAGCTATGATTCTTTAGTTCTGTACTTTTGTGATTTTCTGGGGATAGTTTTTGTCTTTGAATTTGGAGGAAGAAATTATTTTAAGGAGGGTAGACTTGTCACTACCATATTTTCTAGGAAAGGGTATTTTAGTAATTTTATATTTAATTAAATATTATGCATGATAAATAATTATTTATTGTATTATTTAATTATTTTTAGATGTTAGTTATTTATTTTGGACTTGTGTTAGTGGACCTATCTAGTTTAGTTTAGACTCATGGACCAACATGAATTAATTGATTAGGATTTAACCCATTTAGAAAGCCCATTGTTAAGGAGATGGATTAAATTAATTAAACCATTAGACTAGAAGCTTCATTCCTTAATTATTTCTTCATGAGAGGCCCCAAGGGGTATATTGGACATTACATGATAGCTTGAGGAAGGGGAAAGGAGGCCGGCCTATATAGAGGGGGGGGAATTATTTCTCTCTCCTCTTTTTATTTCAAAACTAGATCTAGAATTTCCCTCAACCAAATTCCTTTATTCCCACTTCATTTTCCTACCAAATTTTATTCAATTCTTTCCCAAATAACCATTGTAGGCTTGAGAAGCAAAGATCTAGAAGGAAGAAGGAAGGATCTATAAAGAGGAGCAAGGATCTACAAGTTGGAACCAATTTCATCTCAATTGGAGGTTACATTGGGAATCCATCTCCCAATAGGTATAATTCAGTTTTTCTCCTTAATTTAGGTTCTAAATCTGAGATTTAACCATGGAAAATTAATCCATATGCATAGGCTACCCATAGGATTTGGTTTTGTGTTCATAGTAGACCTATTGAGAAAGTTATGATACTTTTTGTGTCAATTTTGGGAGAATTCCGAGATTGACAATTGTTGTGTGTGTCAATTGATCATATTAATCAATTTGGCATGTGCTTATATGTTTGGGGCTAGTGTTGTGTCCATAATTGGGTACATGTAGATCGTATTCCAACAATTTGGTGATACGTGTTGATTTAGGGGTTTTCCCTCCGACACGGGACTTTGTACATGTCATATTTTGATACGGATACGTAGATCAATATTTGAATCTTCGTATTGTTCATAAATAATATATGTGACTTATTCATGTCCTTCGGGGTACATTTGGATGTGTGGTGGACTCGTGTCACATGCGTATAATAGATCTAGTGGGATACGGTGTGATACTCTCCATATATTTGTGCAAATTATATGTATATCTATTTCTTGTATTCTTAAATCATGGAAAATGTATTTGTACATACATATAAATATTTATATATAGATATGATATATATAATTATGCTTCTTGTGTCTTAGATCTATGTATTACGTATGAACTATATGTATATATGTTGTACTACATAAATGTATGTTATTATTATATATGTTTAGTATATATATTCTATATAGTTGTAACTATGTGATACTGTATTGAAACTTTGTATTATTGTGTTAAAATATATATATTGTAGTAAGTATATATATATGTATATTTTTAATGGGTATTTATATTTATATATGGATGTTATATGATTATATATACATATACATATATGTATAGTTGTCTATATATATTAATATGTATGTGTGTGCATGTTACTATATCATAGTTATGTACATAATAATATGGAGGGTGTATGTATAGCTTTTATTGGTAATTATTGTTTGATAATAAACGAAAGAAATGAAACTAGGTTTATACGAAACCCTCTCTTTGGTTTACAAACAAGAAGTACAATTAATCCTATACGAGGATGTCAAGTACAAAATTTAATCTGGGTAAATATTGCTATAGGAGTCTGATCTACGGTCGATTAATTTGTCCCTTGGACCACACGATGATGAAGAAGTGCTGTAGAAGACGGAGAAGCTTCAAAGATTATAAGAGAGAGTGGATACTCGATGCCAAAATTGTCGATCACTACTCTCTGTCTGTGCTCTTCTCTCTCAAGAATAAATTTCTAACCTTTCGACCTTCTGACTTCTGTTCTCCAAATTTTTCGATCTTTGACCCCCTTTTTTCTGACATCGGACCTCCGTGGACGGAGGTCTCTATTTATAGAGTTTTAGTGACAGTAACCGTCCAGTCGGCGTAGAAGCCGGACAGTGGAGAGTGTGGCACTTTTTACACTACATTTATAATAACTGCCACCCACGTATAAATGATCTTCTGAATCCGTGTGCGACGCGTATCCCATTATGAGGTAACGTGTATAACTGCTGCGAAGATCACGGCATGCAAGCCACGTAGGTAACTGCCCCTGGTGTAGAAAAGGTTAGCGTAGAAGCCAATAACTGTCACCATGGTGTAGAAGCCAAATAGTTGTCAAACTGGCATAGAAGCCAGGTAGGCGTAGAAGCCAAGTAGGCGTAGAAGCCTGATGCTGCATGGATAGGTGGCTAGCATAAAAGATAGCTGATCCTCCTTCCTTGACTGAGGTCTTGAGCGTATTCTGGACCAAATAGCCTTATCACGCACCAATACAAATATAGCCTGAGTTGGCGTATTCCGAGGAGATAGCATACGGCGTACTCCTTATAACTGAAAATAGCCAGGTCGGCGTATTTTAAGGAGATAGCGTACAGCGTGCTCCTTATTGCTAAAAATAGCCTGATGGCGTAATATGCAGGGGTGATGATGTGGACGTATTAGCCATAATTATGGCTCACCCAGTCTTTGAAAGTAGAGCCAAATCTCGTGCATTAAATGCAGAGATCTGCCCCCATCATGCGCACTAACTGTCGAGACGTGCCTCGAGCTCTGTACGAAGAGCAACTTTTGACGTAGCGGTTTGTTTTGTCTTCTGCTGAGCGTAAAAGCTCACATCTGCCTGTATAAAACTAGGCAGCGTATTCCCTTGAACGCGTAAAAGCAATTTGTATCAAGGAAATATCACTAAATGACAGTCTGGGTCTCTGTGCCGAACCATCATTATAACCGTCGTCTGGATAGTTGTGCAGTACTCTTGGTCAGGAGTCTGGTTCACTGCATGATCTGACAGGTTCATTCGAGGAATACGAAGAGTTCCTCGTACAACTTCCCACTGCATTAAAAGCGAGTAGGTTTTTACGCCAAAGTGGCGGTGTAACAACCTTTTTACGCCGAAGCAGCCTAGAAATACTGCATTACGCGGGTTGTCCTGGAGCTTATATTTTATGTTGTACTAGCGATAAAGCTCTGTTGTATGCCGATGGCTCTAAAGTCATGTCTTACGCCACACAGTATAAAAACTCTACTTTACGCGGGTTCTGTGCATGCTGCGTATAACTCTACAGCGTATTTTTCATGCTTCTACAAGACCCCCTTCAAAGTTTTCAAATTCCTCGTAATTTGAAATACTTTGAATGAAGCATGAAACGGTCAAGTCTGACTCTTTCCTCGAGGCTAATTTCTCGGCAAATTTTTGGGAGTTTGTTGGGATTCGGTGTGTTCTCCCTTGCCTATATAAATGCCGATGAGTTAAAATATTCTTTCCATATTTCCTTCACCACACAGAGATGGTTGCCGAGGTTCATCTTGCTGACTTGAGGAAGAAGAAGATCATGTTGTTCCAGCATATAAAGAGCTGAAAAAGAAGGCATCTTCGAGCAAATATCGTCTGCAACGATGGATCATAGAAGGATATCATAGCTTCCTTTGCTCGGGATAATCAACAATTTCATATGGCGATTCGTCCAGGAGAGAGGAAGGGTCACATTCTACCACACAGCTTACAAGCTGTATTTTCTCCCGTTACGACGGTGGACGAGGGTAGACAAACTGGCCCTGTCTTCCAGTATTGAGTTGGGTCGGAAGCCCTGTCTTCCAGGATGGGCTCTTGAATAATTTAAACAATCCCAGTTTTACATCCTCCCGCCATGAGTTATTTTTTTGTTAATCGGTCGCGGAAGCCGATTAATCTGATGTAGAAGACAACAAAGATCTCCACCAATACGAGAACCTGGCAGAACAGATTCTTGGCGTGATCTTAGATGAAAAATCCTTTATAGAATGGATTTCCATTATATGTAATCATGATTAATAAAGTTGTCTTCTTTTACGCATCTGATGATTTGCCATATTTTGCTGTGATGAAGTCTGAATAATGTGTAGCTTCGACATGTCTGAATAACTTTACACCGACTCTGATAAAAAAATATCTGGTCTCGTCCCGTCTTTTACGCGTAACTGAAGACGCGTAGAAAGCTAGTTAGCATTTAAATTAAAAAACTGTTATGCTGTCTTGGATAAGGAGCAACGTAGAATTTTTGAACTGTCACTTCTCTGATAAGAAGAATTCTTTTTCAGACCATCATCTTCAAGAATGATTTTCCCGAAAATCCCTTGAAATAGGGCGAGAAATGGCTGTCAAAACTAACTATGCTTGAACTGTAGAGAAAATATTCAGACTGGATTTTGGATGAACTTCCAATCGACCCAAGAAGAAGAGTCATTTTCTATGCTGAACTCTGTATGCTTTGGCTACTTGGGATGTTTTGAGGCCAAGAAGGAGCTTCTTCTGCGTGAACCCTCGTAATTGGCCGTCATGAGAATTGTTCAGATATACGCATACCCTGGCCTGCATATTTTAAGATATGCGAAAAGTCATGGATCCGTAATGTAGATTTGTAACTTCTGAGCATAACATAACTTCTGAGCGTGAAATCATAGATTGGTAGCTTCTGAGCATAAAATCGTAGATTTGTAGCCTCTTGAGCGTAAAAGGTCGTGAGCATAAAAGCATCTGGGCGTAGAACCGTAGATTTATAGCCTTTCGAGCGTAGAATCGTAGATTTGTAGCCTCTGAGCGAAAAAAGCTTCTGAGCGTGAAATCATAGATTTGTAGCCTCTGAGCGTGAAGTCGTAGGTTTATAGCCTCTCGAGCGTAAAAGCATTCGGGGATAAAACCATAGACTTATAGCTTCTGAGCGTAAAACCGTAGATTTGTGGTCTCTCGAGCGTAAAAGCTCCGTAGCGTAAAAGCTGTTGATTGGCTCTGCGCGAAAATTTTTAATCCGCTGACTGTCCGTCTTCCCTAAATAATAGGCTGACGTGGTCCCCAATCATAACCGAATATTAAATATCGGATTTGGTTAGGGATTCGAAGAGTTTATCTGAACTCTATAAATACCCCAAGGCCTTCAGAGAAAAAACTCTTCATCTGTCTTTTGCGAAAGAAAGACCTTCGTCTCTTTGAGAACTCTTCTTCGTTTCTTCTCTGAGCATTCTAGGTTTTTAGAAATGGCACCAAAACAAACCTCTACCTCTAAGGGAAAGAAAGCTGCCTCCTCTCCTCGCTTCTCTACTCAAGCACGAGCGACTCCCATCGGGCTGAGCGAACCTCGCTCTGAACGAAGTGTCCCACCGTCAAGCTGCGCACCGAGCGTTATAGGTAAAGCTTTTGGGATAGCAAAAACGAAGAAAACCCTTCGCACACGTTGTATGTGGACGCGCTAGGTCATCTTCTGTGCTGAGAGCCTCTTCGAGAAAGATGATGCACAGAGATATTTTATCATTTACGCCCACATTCCTAATGTGTCAGTGTAAACACTCCATATTTTCGCAGTCTGGTGTAAAAGCTTTGACTGTCAAAATTTGGCGTATACGACAAACTTTGGACGTTACGCTCTGGATGAAAATTATGGCATAACACCTCAGTTTTTGGCAATCTGGCATAAAAGCACAGACTGTTAGATTTTTTTGTATACTGCCAATCTTGAATTTTATGCCTAGGATATAGGTTCCAGCGTAAAAACTCAAGTTTTTACAGTCTTGGCGTAAAAGCACAGACTGTTTGATCTTTGGCATAAGCTGCAAGACTGTAATATCTAGTATTGAAACTGACATATTTTCTTGCATTTTGTAGTTGACTTGCAGATACCTCCGTTGGCGGAGATGATGGGTTCTGCTGCTGGGATGCTGAACTCCAATTACCTGAAGGATTTGTCCCATGTGACATTTCCTATTTCCGGACCCCAGTATCCTGAAGGAAGGGAATCCTGATATTGTCTCAAGGAGAGCGAATGCTGTTGAGCATGACCAACGAAGAGCCCCTGACGTATATAGACGGGGCCAAATATATAAAACCAGCTTTCCTCTTCGGGGATATGATTGACAAACAATCCCAGACAAAGCCCAAGAAAGAAAACTGGATTTTTACTGCTAGGGGCATAGTAATGTACCTGCCTAAGATACGAGAGATTATTCTATCTCGGTATTCTTCCATTCCATGCATCCCAGGAGGATGTCGTGGACCCTGACCCCTAATCTTCATGGCCAGCCGGGGAAGATATTTTATCAGAAAGGATCAGACCAAGGGTTATTTGTAAGCCGCCCTTCCGGCCCGGTCATGCCTTTCAAGGGATTATTTCCGGGCAGCGTCCCGAGTGAAGACACTTCACTGCTCCAACCAGTCCAATTAGACTTTCTGCAATGACTTCATGGGGCATGGAGGAGTATACCCCAAGGTTAATCCTCGGACCAAAGTGTGGGTTAGCCCTGGGAATCTTCGATGGGCTCGTTTAAGTGCCTGGGCCCTGAAGAACTTTCAGACGGAGCTGGAGAGCATTGGTCTGTACGCGGTTATGAGTGCTACCAGTGTTGGATTACCTCTCAATCCCAACCTGTTTTTGGCTTTGATGGAGCAGTATATCTCGCTCACTGGGACTTTCGCCACTCCACTAGGGGAGTTGGGATTGGCCCTTCATGAAATGGCAGAGATTTCAAGACTGCCAATGGGGGATACTCCTTATGAAGAGTATGTTCCCACAAACAGGGAGCTGGGGGATACAAACCCCCGGGTAGTGGCAGTGTACCAGGAGATAATGTGCCACTATTTAGCGTGCACCGCCTTCTATAATAAGCCCTTTGATTTGGCTCATACCAACAAATGGGCATCCTATCTCTTCTTTCATCATGCCAGAGATGCTAAGCCAGACAGAGTTATGGATGGCAGGGATAGGCCTTTGAGCCTTCTGAGCGTGCTTAATGCTCAAGTAGTCGATGATCTTATTAAAGACGCTGGGGCTTCAGATCAAGTTCTCGATGAAGGGATAGGGAATTATCCTACAGGAACTAAAGCCTACAGTTATATGAGGCATTGCTGCAGGCCTCTGTCTATGGAAGCTCAACTGGCTGGCTTTCTCTCTGTATGGCTACGCCGATTGGTAGTACCTGGCATTGCATCTTTGGATCGCATTCATCGTAACACCTTATGGCCTACAGTGCGTTTGGTGTTTGGGGCAAGACTGGGCCTGCTCCCTGCCATGGTATACCGGATACAAGCTGGCCTGAGGGCCATTACTGATAGGCTGCTTGCCGATGAAACATGGCGTGACAGCTTTCCCAGGGTAGAATTACCGTTCCTATATCTGATGGGAGGGTTAATTCTTAATAACCCCAGAATAATGTATTCCGGCTCTGCCAGTAGTTAGGAGAATAATTTCTTGTTGAATTACAAGAATTCCACCTGGAACGTGACCACCGTCGTAGACTGTCGGCGAGCATTAAATTTTTCTCATAGCTTGAAGCTCTTCTGTATCATCCCCACTGTACATATCAATCAACAGGGGAGCAGGCTTCATGATTCAGGTGAAGGGAAGACCGTTCTTTTTTCTGAAGTATTTTATTGGTTGGTCTGTATTAGACCTTCCCATTTATTGTACAGAAGTGAAGACCATTGCTTTTTGGTGCCCTATCTGCATAGTCGGTTCGCCAGGCAGTTTGGGTATGACCAATTGTACGGGGGAAATGCCATCACCAGCTTCAAGTCCAAAGGTGGACTTATTGATGGAGCGAGAGGATGGCGGTACTTCATAATGGGTTGTACTGGAGCAACCTTTACTGTGCCCGCGACTTCTCTCTCCATGGAGTTGCTCATCCTCCATTCGTATGCCCAATTTTATGTGGCCATCAATACCTTCCATCGCTATTTTGATATGCGTAGAAGTTTTAGGATGCCTTCACATAAGTCCGCTGGAAGAGAGGAAGTCACATCAGTTTCCTCTGACGAGGGTGAAGACTCTGTCAATCCAGATAAGTTTTTACGGGCAGTACTGAGAGGCGTAATACCTCCGCCTGCAGAGCCTCTGGTTATCCCTAGTAAGCGAAGGGCTCCTATTCTGAAGAAGACTTCCCCTCGCAAGAAAAAAAAGACTGTTAGTGGTCTTGTCAAGACTTCCAGCCATGAGGCTTCTAGGGGTGAGCCTGTTGTTTCCCCTGTTGGGGATAATTTTTGACTAGAGGTCATTCGCCTATTAGAGAGGGAACCTCCACAGTTTCGGCTGGCAGTGCAAGAGATTCTTTGCTCGAAGCTGCTGTTGCTGCTACCGCTTTAGGTAGTGTTACGAGATCGCCTTCGAGGTCGAGCAAAATAAGGTTACAAATACCTTTATCCAGACCAATAACGGGAGTAACCCCTGCCTCGTCTGTAAGTATATCCAGTGAGATTCCACCCGGTGAGCCTCGAGTGGATCTTGGTGAAGACCTGGAGGAATACCTGTCATTTGGAGCACCCCCTTCTCCAGGTATGACAGCTCGCTTAGCATCATTAAGAAATGATTTAGCTGTACTGGCTGCAGACGCGACATATATACCATCGGCCATGGGTAAATGTCATCTTTACGCCTCTTTTAGAAAAATTAACATCATGTTGACATTAACTTTCTCTTGTCTTCTTTTCAGGGGAAGACATTTACGGGGAGGGCAGCGTCAACGCAACTTTTGGCTTTGTTGCAGCTCCTGCCGATGACATGGAGGTGTCCGACTTTGAAGAGGAAACATTTTCAGGTGCTGGCTCGCCCGAAACAGTTTCGATATATTGAGAGGAGGATGAGCCTGTCATTACGACTATGCCTCCTTTGAGTACGCCAGCCACTTCGGCCGTTGTTGGTGCCTCTACCTTTGTCGCGCCATCTACTGAAGTGACGACTATGATGACACCCTCTGCAGTCGTTACTGGAAGGGGATTCGTCGATATTGCAGCTACTCCCAACGTCCATTCAGATTTTGCCATACTAATTGAGCAGTATACTAGTATTTTCTATACCACCTTGAAAACGCTGATATCAATGGTGCTAGAGAAGAATCTAGGCTTTGAGGCTCTGAGGAGGTCCTTCCAGTTTGCGATAATGCCGATCAGAGACTTCAACGACGCTGGGAGAGCCGATACACTAGAGCAGATAGTTGATGGTTTGGAACAACCTATTAACAATTATTTGCAACTATCCTAGGGCAGCATTGATGACCTGATTCAGGATGGATATGAATCTTTGACTGCGAGGATTGTTGGGGAGATGAAAACTCTGAGCAAGCCCATCGAGGCTCAGCAGAAAGAGATGAATGAATAGCATACCATACTGGATTATGTCATTCCCCAGCTGGCCAAGTGCGAGGCCGAATATGAGGAAGATGTAGCGAGGGTCCGGCAATTGAAAGATGAACTCGCTCAAGCAGAGGAGAGGGTTCTCTCTTCATCGGCAGCTAGAGATGTGTTGAAGAACCGACTGGAAGTGTCTCAGGAGAACCTGGCACGTATGGGTATTATCCACGCAGATTTTATATGTGTTCGGTCTGAAATGTCTGCCTTGAACAATGAGGAGGCAAGGTTGGACCGGGCTCGAGCTACAATTTTGAGCTCCCGGAATGAGAAGATGGCCGCACTGGCGCAGCAAATCCGTGATTTGACTGCTCCTCCCAAATAATGTACCTTTTGCTTTTATATGTAATTTGCTCTTTCTGGAGATAATAAAGAGACTTTGTCTGACATTGTGGACCCATCATTTTTTAATATAAATGACAAGCTAGGGTGAAAGTGATATCAGAGGTAATATGGACGTGATATACTTTCGGTAAGCTTCAGCTGGACATATCTATTCAGAGGTTATATGGACATGATAGAATATGATCCGACTAAAATTTGTACACAAAACACTATCAGAGGTAATATGGACGTGATAGGTTTTGGTGTTCCAAATTAGTTAAACATATCTATTCAGAGGCTATATGGACATGATAGAATATGATCCAACTAGTTCTTTGGAAGTAGTATTGTCAGAATGAGATCTTCACCATACTCTGTTTGAATAAAGGAGATTAAGCATAGTACCTCTTCAGGAATTTTCCGTTGATAGGAGCCATTAACAACTCTCCGTTAGGCTTGGCTAATCTGTAAGCGCCATTTGAGAACGTCATCTCGATCACATAAGGGCCTTCCCATTTGGGCTGGAATTTACCCTTACTATTGTGAGTAATGATCATTGGCCTCTTCACAACTAAAACTAGCTCGCCAACTTTGAACACCCTTTCCTTCACTTTCTGATTAAAAGCTTTGGAAATACGTGCCTGGTAGAACGTAATGCGTTGTTGAGCTAGAAGGCATTTCTCGTCTAATCGTTCTAGTTCTTGAAGCCGCAGTAGATCATTCTTTTCCTGAGTCAACTCATTAGCCACTGCTATTCTGAGTAAAGGAATTTGAACTTCAATAGGGATAACTGCTTTACTCCCGTAAACCAATAAGAATGGGGTACACCCTGTCGGTGTTCGTACCGTTGTGCGGTATGCCCAGAGACATTCTCCTAGCTTCTCGTTCCAATCTCTTTTGTTCGAAGAAACAAACTTTTTCAAGAGTTTAATGATGGTTTTATTGAAAGCTTCCACCAAACCATTAGCAGCAGGATTGTATACTGTAGAGGCCACATTTTGTATCCGATTTTTATCGCAAAATCGATAAAACGCTTGGCTGATGAATTGAGGCCCATTGTCATGAATTATCCTTCGGGGTATCCCAAAGCGATAAATAACATGATGCTTGATAAAGCTAATTACATTGGATGTCTTCACCTTAGTAAGAGGGACTGCCTTTGTCCATTTGGAAAAATAATCCGTGATGGCCAATATGAACCGATGACCTCTGGAAGAAGACGGGTGAATAGCACCAATGATATCCATACCCCATGCTTCAAAAGGCTAGGAAGCAACCGTAGGATGTAAATGTTCAGAAGGTTGATGTATAAAATCTGCATAAACTTGACAGGCTTTGTATTATCTTGCATATTTTATTACATCTGTGATCATAGTAGGCCAGTAATAGCCCATCCTCCTAATACGATCATGTAGCTTAGGACCTGATTGATGTGCCCCGCATACGCCGTTGTGAGCTTCACAGATAATCCGCTGTACCTTATCATCGGAGAGACATCTTAATAGCAGTCTGTCGTAGGTTCGACGATATAGACATTGTGAAGATGCATCAAAATAGTAGCGTAATAATCATCTTTTGATGGATACTGCTTCTTTAGGATCCTCCGGCAAGATTTCGTATACCACAAAATCTATAAAGGGACTTCTCCAGTCTCTCTTGGGAGGATCTGTGTTCATAGCGTAGCTGCGTTCTATGTGAAAGTTATTTTTCACATAGAATAAATCTCTGTTAAGAAGGATCACCGAATTCTGCCTTCTTATAGAAATAGCTAAATCTGCAGCTAGACTGGCCAGGGCATCAGCTTCCAGATTCTGAGATCAAGGCACATACTCTAGGAAGAACCCTTTGAAAGACATGGCTATCTCGATGGTTGCTTGGTGATAAGGAATAAGGTCTTGATTCCAGACTTCATATATTCCTCTGACATGATTGACGATTAATAGAGAATCACCGAATGCTTCCAGGTATTCGACGTCCAATTCTTTAGTGACTTGGAGCCAGATGAGTAGAGCGTTATACTCTGCCACATTATTAGAGCAGGGCTCGCTAAGAGAATATGCTCGATAGATGACGAGTTTATCAGGAGTGACCAGGACAATTCCTACTCCTGAAACCACGTTTCCCCTGGGACCAGTCCTGGTGGCACCAACGAAGAATAGCTGCCATGTATCACTTTCCATTAGAGAATTACATTCTGCAACTTCGTCGGAAATATCCTCGTATAATCTGGAGGTTTCCAGAATCGGATGAGCAGCTAGGAAATCAGCCAATGCTTGACCTTTGATGGACTTCTGAGGGACATACATCATATCATACGGTGTTAATAACATCGCCCAAGTCGCAAGTCGGTAATTAAGAACACTTGGCTTGTTCATCAATACCAGAAGAGGATTGATCATGGAGATGATATGAATAGTCTGGCCTGTGACATAATGTCGCATTTTCTGAATGGCAAACAATAGGGCCAAGCATTCTTTTTCCACCGGATTATACCGGTGTTCGGGTCCGACCATCATCCTGCTTAAATAGTAGATAGCCTGTTCATGACCCTCATCGTTCTTCTATGCGAGGAGAGCTCCCAGAGAATGATCCATTGCTCGAACATGAAGCAAAAATAGTCTTCCTATGACAGGAGGTACCAAAACTGGAGGATTAGTGAGGTAGCGTTTGATATCATTAAATGCTTGTTGACAGGCGTCATCCCATACGAAGGATACACCTTTCTTCATGAGACGAGAAAAAGGCTGACATCTCCCCGAGAGGTTGGATATGAATCTCCGGATATAAGCTAGACGACCTTGAAATCCCCTGAGTTCTCTCAGATTGCGGGGTGGTCGTATTTTTAAGATGGCCTTAACTTTATCAGGGTCCACTTGAATTCCTTTGGTGGTAACGACAAATCCTAAGAATTTGCCACTGGATACACCAAGAAAAGACTTTGTAGGATTCATTTTGAGTTGGTGTTGGCGCATCAACTCAAACGCTGTCTTTAAGTCTTGGATGTGTATCCCTGAGGCAACTTTTGACAGCTATATCATCCATGTAACATTCCACTGTTTTGCGTAAGTGCTCATGGAATATGTTACTCATAGCTCGTTGGTACGTAGCCCCGGCATTCTTTAGTCCAAAGGGCATGACCGTGTAGCAATATACCCCAATGGTGTCCGGAAGGCGGTATGCTTCTCGTCTTCAGGATACATCTTAATTTGATTGAATCCTAAATATCCGTCCATGAAAGATATGCGTTCAAAACCGCACGTATTATCGATTATGACGTCTGTAATGGGAAGAAGAAACTCATCCTTGGGGCAGGCTGCATTCAGATCTTTGTAATCGATGCAGACACGTACTTTTCCACTTTTCTTCATGACTCGGACAACGTTGGCGACCCAGTCAGGATGTTTTTCTTCCCGGATGAAGCCACAGGCTATTAACTTCTTGATTTCAGCTTCGATGGTGTCCATCATATCCGGGCAAAATCGGCGTTGGTGCTGCTTTACAGGCTTTGAATTGGGAAATATATTGAGTTTATGAGTAGCCACTTTTGGATCAAGGCCTGGCATATCCTCATAATTCCATACAAAGACGTCGATATATTCTTTTATCAGCTGGATTATTTCTTCCCTTTCTTCTTCGGTAAGATTGTTACTAATAAATATCGGCTTTGGTAAAATCTCATCTCCAACATCAATTTGGATAACTTTATCTTCAGTGGGAGGTTCTCTCTACTCGAACCTGAGTTCCCACTGTGTATCCATTTGCTGAGCCCCAGAGTCATTCTCAAACGGTTCAGATTCTTGTTCGTCTGCTTCGAGGAAATCTGTCAATATCGTATTTACTGATAATGCTCGTTCGAGATCGTCATATGAGCTGGAGGACGACGAGCCATTTTTAGAAGAGAAAAAGATATCCTCATTTGACTCAGAAGTTGCAAGGGAGATGGTATACCCTAACCCAAAACGAGTTCGTTGGCAGTAGGGATTACCGTGCAACAACATTCGTCTGCCTTTCCCATAGTTAAGACATGGTTCCAGCTTCAAGTCATAACCCATACTTTGCATAATCTTCAAAGCTTGCGGGCTATATCTGTGAACCTGCATTTTACCAGCATCGTCATTGGGAGAATCTTCTTGTACATGTCATGCTCCGGTCCCGCCCGGGCCGCCGCTCCGCCCTACCCCGCCCCGTGCGGCCGGGAATTAACGAACCGGACACGTATCACCGTGCCTCGGCGCACCAGACGCGAATCACCACGCCCGTCCCGCGGGTGCGAGGGAGGAAGGGAGCCAAGCGAATGGCCCGTTCGAGCTTTCGGGGGACGTGATGCCGCACGGGCTTGGGGTTGCGCCCGTGCAAGGCCAATCGTTTAAGTTGATAGTTGGCTATCATCGCATCAATCGAGTAAGCAGCGAAAAGGGACTTGTTGCAATGCAATGCATTTAGCCAACTGAGCGTTCGGGACAATCGAGGCAACTTGGGTTTCCTTTAGCAAAGGCACACGTTCGTTCCATACATTATGCCCTCTTATACGATAGCATTCTCGGGGCATCAATCGAAACCAGGATTTCTGGGTCTTGGGGACTGTGGCACGCCTATCGCTCCCTCGGACGATCCAGTACCTGCGAACAAGTAAACTGTTGGTGGGTCAGCACTTTATACAAGTACTGGTGAGATAAATCAACTGAACAGAAACAAGCATTCACTCAAACAGGCACTAAGTAATCATGTTATAAAATATTACATTACTAGTGATCTTTCTAGTTTTACCTAGGTTCGTTTCATGCAGTTCGCTAGCAGAGTCATATTATATTATTTGGAAACATGTTTGGAAATAGAGTTTCATATTGAATATGCAAGCAAGCAAACCGTTCATGTTTCAAGGTGTGCGCAGCGTGTCTCGTGCGACTCCAGGGTCAGATACAAAGCTAGACACACAATGCACAATCTTAGGGGCAGTCACTATCCAAGCCAACACAATGACTTAGCTATATGCAGGGCGGTCCCCTAGTATCTCAGGATCGGCAGCTGGTGGAACAGCGTACCAATGACTCATTCTTTGATGCTAATGGCAGTGTGACCCATGGTGGCTATGACGCATGCAGTTCAGCTCTCTACCAAAAGCCATTGTCCGACCGCGTGCGAATGCATGGAACACTATCAAATAAACTCTAGTATGCAGACGAGATGAACCATCAGAATACACTCATATTGTGGGGCAATTCGACTTATCACTTGAACACGTTCAGGCACAGTATGGTTCTCTCGAAGCATAGACGATAGTGAACATGTTCATGCACTCTAAGCAGGCGATTCAGGATTCTCGTTAAGCAGGCATTATTTCAAAGATAAGCTAGGTGAGTTCGTTCATTAATATGCAAGGCAGGTTCTATCATTCTCTTAAGAAAACATTGCAAGCAAAAACTCAGGTTATTATTAAGGCGTGCAAGAATCAGAGAACGAAGTTCTGCCCACTCACCTTGATATATAACACCGGCGCGGAGCGGGGCGTTACAGTACAGTCGGTTAATTGCACATGCGATCGAAGACTATTGGATGCTGACTGCTGAGAGTTGGCGGGACAATAAAGATATAATCCTCATGTGGCCCATATGTCATGATGACATTAGATGGTGACGCTACTTCCCACATATACGGATGATAGGAATTTAAAGCCTTCAAGAATTTTTGTGCTATAGTTTCTATATCGTTATGGGGGGATTCCTGTTTAGGAATTTTAGCATCAATGTACTAAAAAAGAGGATCTTTATTATCATCAGAAACCACTTTCCTGGTTATATTTACATCAATCGGCTGCTTGTTGCGCCGGAGGTTGATGACCAAAGGTGGAGGCATCTGGTTCAAAGTGATCACTAGAGGATCACCTCCCTTTCCTGACCTGGTTTTGTTCGGGTGGATAGCCATGGGTTCCATAACTTTCGGACGAGTGGTCCGCCCTTTCACATTAATTGACAGAGGTTGCTCGGCAGAGGGTTCTTCTGGCTCCCGGTGGGATTCCTCCGCTGTCTTGCCTGATATCTCCACCATATAGTCTTGGGTGTACAACATGGCGTCAGAGTAGTAGGATTCTACTCCTTTAAATGGGTTAAGGTCAGCAAACTCCGTTTGTACTGTTCCTTGGACATCTACATATTTAAAGCATTGATGTAGAGTCGAATAAACAATATTGTAATCGTGGATCCACGGTCTGCCCAGCAGAATATTGTAGGACACCTCTGAATTAATGACATAGCATGTAGCCACTAATCTGAGATCGCCAATCTGGATCCTCAAATGAATCTTCCCCAACGGCTTACTTTTTCTGGCGTTGAAGCCCACGATTGTAGTGGTGGTGTAAGCCAATTCGCTGGTAGGAATCCTCAGCGGTCTGAGCAGACTATGAGGAATGATACTGATCGATGATCCCGGATCTATATAAATCCGGTCAACCTCCATGAAACTGACATATCCGGTGTAATAGAGGGGTCTGTCATGCTTGTTATGTTTTAACAACATGTCATCTTGGGTGAAAGTGATGTTCGGGACCACCTCCATCACACTATGGCATTGAGGACATACCACAGGTTCTTTATCAAGGGACTTTTGCTAGGTCAAGTATGCATCTGCCTGCATTAATGCTTCACTCAGGGCTTGACGAGTGTCTTTAGAGAGCCTGAGTAGTTCAAAAATGGACAATCTGGCTGGCGTATTAGCCAACTAGGCCAGGATATCAAAGTTATATGGCTTCTCCAAACCTTTGTTTTGAATATTCTTCAAAGGTTTATAAAAGCGCACTTCTTTTTGCTTGCCCTTGTCCGCCGAAGTTGGTTTAGAAGGACCTGCCGCTGGTACGACAGGTTCAGGTTGTGAAGGCTTGGCAGCTGAAGTGTCTGCCGCTGCTTCTTCCTGACTTCCTCCGTAGTTCTTGAGGTAGGCTTTCCCTGAAAGGGTTCCAGTAGCCAAAACCTCTTCTTCTGATGTCTAGGATATCGCAACCATATGACATGGTCTACGCTTCGAGTTCTTTTTAGACTTAGCTTTAGCAGCTTTAGTCTCTTCCTCGATCTCTGATACCAGATCTGGATGAACCCACATAATCTTGCCACGCTGGGTAGTTAGGGGTACCAGGTCATGATTTTGACCCCTAGCTGGAGGGAGATTAACAATATTCATCGTTGTACGGGAAATAGGTACAATACCATCCGAAACTTCTTGAGGAGACAGATTGCCAAATTGAAGAGAGATCATGTTGGCTGTGACCGTCTTCTCGCTATTGCGCAGAGTGATGGCCTTAGCGTCGATCAACTCCTAGATTTTCCTTTTTAGTATATAGCATGCCTTGGTGGGGTGATGTATATACCTATGGAAAATGCAGTACTTGGGGTTATTGGTACTGCCGACTTTATTAGGCCGCTTTACCTCAGGAAGGGTAATTTTGCCGCTTCTGACTAGACACTCAAATATGCTCGAAATATCATCGTCGTCAAAAGAGTATACTTTAATGGGCCTGGAAGTCCCAGGTTTTATCTGTGTGGTTGCCGCAGTCTTTTGCCTGGACGTATTGATCGCCAGAGCTTCTTTTCCTTTGGAACCACAAGGATGGTCGTTGTTGGAGGATGACCTCTTGCCTCTATCAGAGGCAGATATCATAATTCCATTATCATGCGCCTTCCTACTGTTGTCTTCAGCGGCTACCGCTGAGATGATGAACGAGAGACAATCATGGAACTGATATGGTCCTGTGAACACCGAGATTACTGGAAGAAGATTCTTCCTGCAAATATCTACCAATGCTGAGTCTGGAACTCTGGGAGGCATTTGCAAAGTGGCATGACGAAAACGTTCGATGAAAGTATGAACGTTCTCTTTTTCCTTCTGCTTTACTTCGATGAGAGAGGATATAGATATGTCCATCTCTCCTTCGTAGAATCGCACGAAGAATAAAGTCTTGAAATCTTAAAGGAAGTAATACAGTTGTCCGCAAGACTACGGTACCACTGATAAGCCACTCCCGAGAACACTCGAGTGAGAAGGGCATCATTCCCTTGCAATAACACCGTCATCATACTGAAATAGTTCATATATTGGCTCGGTGATGTCTTTCCCTCAAACGAAGTCATAGTCTGTGGTTTGTATTTAGAAGAAAAAGGGATCTCATCCCAGATAGCTGGGTAAGGCTGGTTGATTCCCAATTTCTTGAGCTGATCCATATGTTTTAAGGCATCAAATTGGGCTTTCAATTCCCGTAGTGCCTGCATCGGATCTTCAGCCGGTAGAGGGACCGCGGAGTAATGAGAATCGGTTGTATTGTAACTCCAACAGGAGGCAATACATTCTCCTAGTTAGGAAGTGGAGGAGCTGCTGACTCTTGATTTAGAGCAGGCTCCTGATTCGCATTGGATGGTGGTAAGTCCACCCCCACACGTATCTGAGTCGGAGGGACCGATGCTTGAGCTATAGCAGCGTGTGTTGAGTCAGCATTATCTGGTGCATATTCTCCATCATGGACTGTATCTCTTTCAGAGATGTCTCCAACACAGCGATGCGTTGCTCAGTACTTCTTGATGGGGAAGCCTCTTCGCGTTCATCTTCAAAGGCATAGACTCCCATTTCTCTGGATGTCATTGAAGGGTTAGTATAGGTCTCCGTAGAGATTGACTCTATACTTTCAGCATCTGATTCGGGAAACTGGCGACCCCCAGTGTCAGAATCAGAGGAATACGAAGCCGGTTGCCGTGACCTCAAATGGGTGTTTCAGAATACCCCAGCTTCATTGTTCTCAAGGAGTTTGTCGAATCTCTTTTGGCTTGGAGTTCTAGAGGGATGACATCTTGAATTTGACCTTCCTCTAGGAATGTGTGAAGCCATGTTCACTAATGCATATATAGGCTCTTCTTCCTGAAAAGACAGAGAGTAGTTCAACCGGTCAAAAACTGACAATTTTGCTTCAGAACAATAATAATTAACTATAATTTTATAACTATTACAACAGTGCTCCCTAGGGGGCATAATATATATGTTGGAAGATCGTCTATCTTTGTGCTTCTGGATCAGAAATTCACGCAAGTCAGGAGGATTAACAGAAGAAGAAGAAGAAGAAGGCTTGTTCTTTCTGTTTATATCAGTTGGCATGCGGATATTGGGAACCATAACTTTTCCCCTGCCACCCGTATATAGCAGTTCAGCCATATGCATAGCAGAAGATCCCCGAGGAGTGTGTCTTTCCACAAACCGAGCTTTCTTTACGCTGAGGGGCTTGACCTGACGTATTTTGGAACTCTGCTCAGGTTGGCGTAAAACTGAGGAAGTCCTCAATCGGCCATCAGCTTCTCGAGTAATCTGGAGAGCGGACAGATTCTTCTCTTGCTGGCGTAAAGGCCGAGAAGTTGAGAAATCCGCCACTTATTTTCCCTTACGTAGATTGCAGGGACCATCTGCTTTTCCACGAAGGAAAGATGCATTTTTATGCGCGAAGCGCGTTTGGAATTTCTGATTTGGCACTGAGGCATTATCAGAAATTTTGTCTGCCATGTCATAGACGGGAGACTGAACTTTACGCGTAGAGCGCGGAGCAGACTTCTGGATTAGCACTGAGGCATAACCAGAAGCTTTGTCTGCCATATCACAGACGGGAGACATAGTTTTACGCGCAGAGTGCGGAGTAGACTTCTGGACTAGCACTGAGGCATTGCCAAAAGTTTTGTCTGCCACATCACAGACGGGAGATAGAGTTTTACGTGCGGGGTGCGGAGTAGACTTCGGGACTAGCACCGAGGCATTGTCAAAAGTTTTGTCTGCCACGTCACAGACGGGAGACAGAGTTTTATGCGTGGGGCACGGAGGTTGCGAAGCTATAACCTTGTTGGTCGGAGAAATCAGAGAGTCGGCAGGAATGGTAGGGGATGTCCGAGGCATCCATACCTTACGCAGTTTCCTGCTGTCTTGGACAGAGAGAGAGTGAGAGCTACCCCCTGCTCGAAGCATATCTTCGTAGGTGGATTGGTCGAATTGTACCACCAAGGTCTTCTTCATTGATCCTACTGATACAGCATCGTGTTGAGTAATTGCTTTCTCGTCAGATGAGAAAGAGGTCCCCAGCAGAGTTGCCATCTTGTGTTTGATAATAAACGAAAGAAATAAAATTAGATTTATATGAAACCCTCTCTTTGGTTTACAAACAAGAAGTATAATTAATCCTATACGAGGATGTCAAGTATAAAATTTAATCTGGGTAAATATTCCTATAGGAGTCTGATCTGCGGTCGATCACTTTGTCCCTTGGACCACACAATGATGAAAAAATGCTGTAGAAGACGGAGAAGCTTCAAATATTGCAAGAGGGAGTGGATGCTCGATGCCAAAATCGTCGATCACTAATCTCTGTCTGTGCTCTTATCCCTTAAGAATAAATTTTTGACCTTTCGACCTTCTGACTTCTGTTCTCCAAGTTTTTCGATCTTCGACCCCCTTTTTTTCGACCTCGGACCTCCGTGGACGGAGGTCTCTATTTATAGAGTTTTAGTGACAGTAACCGTCCAGTCGGCGTAGAAGCCGGAGAGTGAAGAGTGTGGCACTTTTTATGCGGCGGTTATAATAACTGCCACCCACTTATAAATGATCTTCTGAATTCGCGTGTGATGCATGTCCCATTATAAGGTAACGCGTATAACTGCTGCGAAGATCACGGCATGCAAGCCACGTAGGTAACTTCCCCTCGCGTAGAAAAGGTTGGCGTAGAAGCCAATAACTGTCACCATAGCGTAGAAGCCAAATAGTTGCCAAACTGGCATAGAAGCGAGGTAGGCGTAGAAGCCAAGTATGCGTAGAAGCCTGATGCTGCATGGATAGGTGGCTAGCGTAAAAGATAGCTGATCCTCCTTCCTTGAGTGAGTTCTTAAGTGTATTCTGGACCAAATAGCCTTATCACGCACTAATACAAATATAGGCTGAGTTGGCGTATTCCGAGGAGATAGCATACGGCGTACTCCTTATAACTGAAAATAGCCAGGTCGGCGTATTTCAAGGAGATAGCGTACAGCATGCTCCTTATGGCTGAAAATATCCTGATGGCGTAATATGCTGGGGTGATAATGTGGATGTATTATCCGTAATTATGGCTCACCCAGTCTTTGAAAGTAGAGCCAAATATCGTGCATTTAATGTAGAGATCTGCCCTCATCACGCGCATTAACTGCCGAGACGTGCCTCGAGCTCTATACGAAGAGCAGCTTTTGACGTGGCGGTTTGTTTTGTCTTCTGCTGAGCGTAAAAGCTCACATCTGTCTGTATAAAACTAGGCAGCGTATTCCTTTGAACGCGTAAAAGCAATTTATATCAAGGAAATGTCACTAAATGACAGTCTGGGTCTCTGTGCCGAACCATCATTACAGCCGTCGTCTGGATAGTTGTGCAGTACTCTTTGTCAGGAGTCTGGTTCATTGCATGATCTGACAGGTTCATTCGAGGAATACGAAGAGTTCCTCGTACAACTTCCCACTGCATTAAAAACGAGTAGGTTTTTACGCCAAAGTGGAGGTGTAACAACCTTTTTACGCCGAAGCAGCCTAGAAATACTGCATTACACGGGTTGTCCGGGAGCTTTTATTTTACGCTGTACTAGCAATAAAGCTCTGTTGTACGTCGATGGCTCTAAAGTCATGTCTTACGCCACACAGTATAAAAACTTTGCTTTACGTGAGTTCTGTGCATACTGCGTATAACTCTGCAGCGTATTTTTCATGCTTCTACAATTATGTATATAGATATATATATATATATATATATATATATATATATATATATATATATATATATATATATATATATATATATATATTATGTGGATTATATATATATATATATATATTAGATTATGTATATATTATGGCGACAACAGCTATTGGTGACAGCCGCCATCACCAAAGCAGCAGCAGTAGCCGCTGTAGCAGTAGCAGCAGCAATGGTGACAGCAGCCGGAGTTGTCATCAAAACAGCAGTAGTGATAGGAACACTAGCAGCAGCGGCGACAGCAGTTTGGCGACGGCTGCAAACCGTCACCAAAGCAGCAGCAGCAGTGGGAACAGTCAGCAGCAGCAGCGTTGGTAGATTTAGCAACGGTCAGAACCATCACCAAAGGGGCAGCGTATCAGAATATCAGGTTTTCAGCACTATTTTTAGTGACAATTGGCAGATTATATATATATATATATATATATATATATATATATATATATTGGTATTTATTATAGATGTAAATATATTCTTAATTGCTAATTTTATTATAGTATATATATAATATTTAGTATATGTATTATATATATATATATATATGAGTAGTTAATATAACAAGGTATTGGGTATTACCTTGAGGAAACCAAGGTAATTGGGAATACCCAAGATATTGGGTTTGGGTATCAAGTTTGTGAATTATTGTTGAGATACCAAGTTGGTTTAAAACCACGGTACCTATTTAATATTGTAATTGTGATTTTATATTATTAATAATTGTTGATATATATTTATTGAGGTTTACCTTGGATTCATGTATCCGGAGATATGGTATCCTAATATTTAAGATATGGGTTTAGTGACCTAGACTTTTAGTATTTGAACCCAATATCCTTGTGTTAGGCTTGTACAACCTAGAAATAGATAGTTGACCATAGTTAACCATAGTTTGACTATAGTTGACCATAGATGACCATAGTTTGACTTTTGACTTAGAATTTACTTATTGACCTAGAAATTGATTAGTTTAACTTATTCTCTTTCCAAAATCTTGTATTTATGTTGTATTCCATATCTAGGTCTTCGAGGCACCGTATCAGACATATGTGAGACTATTCTTTGGACTTCAGGCGAGTATATTCTCTGATAGTTTCTCATTTATGATATCCTCTATGTTCATTGTATCTAGTGTAGATATTCTTGTTCTCTTGACATGATGGTTACACGGATTGGCATATCCGGATCTCGTCATGAGATGTTATTCCTTGGTATATGGTGTATCTTGTGCAAGCCTTATTTCATTGATTATCTTGTACATGTACAAATACTGATTCTCGGGAAGACTAGCTATCTTCTTGGGGAATCTCGTGCCATAGCGTACCATGGTTGGATCTATTATACCAGTCGAGGGTGGAGAGTATTTTAGTGTAGATATGTGATCATATCCTCCTTGTATCAAATCTTGCATTAAATAGTATTAATCATACACTGCACGTATGATTAGCCAGGCCAGATATCTTGTATCAAGTTCCCAAGCCGATCACAAGTTAAAGCTAGTACTCACACACTTAGTCATTAGTATTCTTGTTCATTGACATATTGCTCATTATTGTATTTATTCTAGTATTCTCTTATTGTATATATATCCTTCGTATCTATTGTGCATATTGTATATTCACATCTATTTATTGTTACATAGTTTTTATCATTGATTAGAACTATTTTTAGAGATGTACTCTGCTCCTTTTCTGACTGGATATATTTTTCCTAGATGACATTGAGGACTGGTACCCTACACATTATGGACCTCAGAATGTTTTGGGTTTAGAGTCTGAGACCCTGGTTCAGGAGGGACTTATCCTACTGAAATAGATGACCCGAGTTTAGTAGCTTCTTAGTATTCTTTGTACTGGATTTGTCTCCAGCTTATTTGTTATTATTCTCTCAAACTCATTGATGTATTATTTTAGACTCATGAGTTGTATTGTGACTTTACTATTCTTTATCTGATTCGTGCTCATTCTATCTTAGATCTATGATTGAGTATATTATCATTGTTGGTGGCTTATTATATTGTTAGATAGATTACCCAGACTGTGTTCTACCGTCGATTCTGCGGCGTAGGCTGGGCGTTGTTTCCAACTTGTACCCTTACACCGGGTACGGGTTGTGACACTACTTGTGTTATGATTCTAAAGTAGAATGGACTTAGAAACTAGACCTCATGCTAGACGTGACAATGTGCTAAGATTGGCTTTATACATGGCATGAATGTGTGTTGGAGTTGAGTTTTTTTCTCAGTAAACTATACCAAGTGAATAGTGACTAACCAGCTATGTACATGACATAAGTTTTGTGTTATAATATAATCATGATTCATGTGACCCAATGATAATTGGTAATTGGACTCGAATATTGTATACGTGCTGATACTATTATTGTTTAATAAAGTTCTTGATCTAATGTGCGCTGAGATGCGACATTTCGTGTTACATGTTAAAGTGATTATATTTGGGATGTGTGTCAATAATGTCTCCAAAATCCTGAATGTGTGATACTATAAATATACTATTTTTGCCAACACAGGCATGATATATGAGTCAAGTACCAAAGTATGGCTAGGATATTGATTTATTGAACATTGTATACACGCTCGGGTGAATCCAGATTGAACTTCCATTGATTCGTATCAAGCATGCTCGTACTTTGTACATCTTAAGAAAAATTCTCATGTGGCCATGCCTTGAGATTTTTAAGCGCAATATAGGGTTAATTAAGCAATTTAAAAGTGGTAGTAACATAGGAAAAAAATGGTATCCCGAGATCATACCAACGAACCTTCCCATATTTAGTACGCTGTGGGCTGCCCACCATAGATACTGTATATCATCTGCCTTAGTGGAGTGTAGTATCTGACCTATTATAATATGCCAAGCTATTATTTCACTATAGGAACATTGGAACCACTAATATCGTATTTTTAGCGCAGTAGCCCTACAGAAAACTGGTGCATCTCATAAAATAGTTGTATATTCATCTTTTGGCTAGGTTAGCTCATGTTCGGCAATGGCGTGATCTAAGGATACCTATTATGCATTATTCTGAGATAACCTCAGACTCCACAAATAACAAGTCGTATAATTGTTTGGCCGATTTTATAAATTGGACATGCTTGTGATTGTATTATTTGTTAGTAGCCTAGGAAAATGGACTATCATAGTGTGATAGATTCAACCCTTGTCTTGGGCCTTGTGCTAGGATATACCATGGACCTACACTACGATGCAGAACTATTAGATATTATATTTTAATGCTTGGATTTTGTTCTTCTTTTCGTGCTTCTATTGTGGTACTTGCTATTTGGGGTCTAACCCCACTAGTTTTGCATAGCTAGGTTTCGAGTCAGCACCCGAGGATCCATTGTACTTTTCTCGACTAATAGTGCGTACCAGGAACATAGACGTCGAGGATAACTAGTGGGTTCCATTATTCACTGCTCTTTTATAAACTATATTCTTTAGGCATTTAGCCAACCGGTACCTGTTAGCCGACAAATCCGGACAGTAGTTCCTTATATGACTATATATATTCAGACTACAGTTGACTCACTGTCATGTATACTTGAGTCTTGCATATGGTACATTATTTTGTATCGCTAGATCTCTAAAGAATATTATGATGTGGTATTTGAGATGCCTTACTGCTTATTATGAAGTATTCTATATTACTACTTCTTGTTTGAATGATTGAGGCATATAATTTCTTGACCCTAGGAGACTTGATTATAGCATGCACCCCCTTGTCTGGTTATAACCGTGATCGCCGTATGATGTATGGTACCTTGTATGGGGTAGCTGGTCATATTTGTCTCTGTATTTTGGTACTACGGTATGACACAAGTGTTACATGAGTTGCGAGTCTCATATAGATCATGGACATTCGTATTGACTGATCATCAGTACGTATGGGACATGCGTTAAAAAATAATTGCTAAGAGAGATATGCTAGAGGACTTGGCAGTTATTATTGGTATCAATGTGTTATGGTTACAACATGTATAGAAGATGGGGTGGGGAAAAAATGAGTAAATATATGTGACTCCTTTAAACTTTCCCTATTCAGGCCGTACGCTCTGCTGGAGACATGAGTCATGATGACCCTATATTTACTTGGCGGCCGCTGACTTCCGTGACTTTATGCACGTGGCCCCTAGATCTCCAAGAGAACTACGTCCATCCTATTATTTTAGCCAGATACTCCATACGCGGGAAAGTTGCTCTTAAATTGCATATCACTTAGAATGGATAGGAATCTTGTTGGATGTTTTTTACAGTCTAGTTTTGTAAGCTTATTCTTTATCGAGCTTGTTCATGACATATGTGTTATTGGGGATGCCCACTAATATATTGTCTAATTAAAATATCTACTATATAATGCCAAAACTAGGTTTCACCGTGAAAGTTTTTCGTTCCAAAAATACCCTTCATTACATTTCAATATGAATTAACGTTGATGAGGATATCTAAGTAATTAAAAACAGTAATTAAATACGTATTAAATGTATGTATGCATGCATGAGACAACTTGGGGAATGATAGTTAATAAAACAAAGATATGCATGCATGCCATGCATGCAAAGTAGGTACATGAACCCAAGAGATAAGAGAAACCTTTCATATTCCCGTCATTTAATTTCTCCCAACTTTCATGCTCCTGCCTATTATATTTCCACCTATAATAAAATTAAGATATTATCGTTTGCTCTTTTAATAAACTATTATTTTTTTAAATAATATGAAATACGTGCAACGCACGTGCGTATATACTAGTTAAAATTAGTGAAATATGGTCTGATCAACCTTAGTGCACTTGATTCGCAATTCATATGACTATTTTACTTAGATTGAGATATTGTTGACTTAGTCTATTAGACAAATATACTTGCCATCTAGACAGGTCCGAGCATATCATATTGGTTACAAAATTGTACTAATACGAGCCTGCAAATAGCAATCTACTAAAATAAGATATCATCCACAACAGCCTTGAAAACTCTATTTTGAATTCTTCAATCACCTTTGAACCCCGTATTTGTATTCGATCACGTCTTCCTTGAACTATTTATTATTATTCTATCTTTCCCTATTTTAGAAATATGAACGCTCATGCTTAATGGATGTTTGACACATGGGTAGTACTAAGTATGGACCCCATAGGCCAATCACATTACGAGGTGCTTGTCCTTTCTAATTAAGAGCATATTACATGTAACATATTTTGTGTTAAGATTTTGAGGACTAGTAAGAGCTATTGAATGATTGAGGTATTTTCTTTCTTAAAAGTATAGCCTGGTGGTTACGAAAGATTGGTAAATTCTAAGTTTGGTAGAAGTTGCATTATCAACTTGAGGTGAAATGTTATATGAAGGTAAAAATGTAAGATTGTATTCAAGTAAGATAAGATTGAGAGATTTAAGTCATTTAAATTGAAAAAAATTTAAAAAAAGAAAGATTGTGATGATAAAAATTTAACTTCAAGGAGAAGAATGCCTTATGGAATAAATTTTTACTTTTGATATAAAATTTGTAATTAGAGTATATGAATTAAATTTGAATATTTGAAGGTTGAAATCATCGATATAAACTTCTGAGGATAAAAAAAATTAAATTTAAACATTGACATATTGGATTTAAAATTTTACAATTTGAGAAATTGAATTAAATATTAATTTTTTAATATTGAATCACCTATTTAAAATTTTGAGGATGAAAATTAAATTTATAATGTGGTGACTATGAAATTCTAAAATTTGAAACATGGAATAAGATTTGATTGAAGAGATTTTTGGTTATTTAAATTTATAGGAAATTATGATAGCTTGAATCTTGATTTAAAATTTGATGTGAGTTATCTAAATTTTGAAGATGTCATATAGAGTTGACTTAAATTTAAATTGTGATTATTAGAAATTTGAGAAAAATTATGATATGTTAAATTTTGATTTAAATAGTGTTATTTTAATTTTGAAAAGACTACGATGGATTTGAATGTATTTTATTATTTAAGTTTTAAACAGATTACGGTTGACTTGAATTACATAAGAATTTTGAGAATTTAAAATTTGACGCCTTCGAGGAGTACAAATGAAGGCAACAGGGATATGGAGAGTTTATAGAATAGAGAGACACCCTTTTAGACCATTAGAGTATGAATAACTTAAGATCGTTCATGTATCTAAGTAGTGACAGTTCATCCCCCGTCATAACAATACATCTTCATATTATGTAATTCTTTCATACTTTTATGTCCTTCTCAACTGCGATTCTATATGTAGAACTTTGTACATAAGAGTTAATTCGTGCTATATTACCTTTCTTAAGGCAGACTAGACTGGCCCTTAAAACTTAATGCATGATTTACATTTTTCTCTTTCTGAATTAAAGGTACGATAATTCGTACTTAACTTATTTCAACCTTACGTTCTAAAACTGTGTCTTAATTTAAATTTGAGGACAAAATTTTTGTAAGTTGGGTAGAATATAAAATCTCTCAATTTTTAATTTTATTTTAGTTAATTAATTTGAATAATAAAACAATTATAATAAGATTGGTATTTGTACCTATGGTAGTATATAAAAATATAGCTAATAATACAATATAAATAAATAAAATTTTGTACGTAAAAAAATCTTTTTAAATAATATAAACAAAGAAGCAAATAAAAAGAACAAAAATAATTATAATGATCATAATAATAAAATTGAAAGAGAAAATAAAATAAAATAAAGTAAAAGAAAAGAATAAAAGAAAAAGAAAAAAAGAAAAAACCAAAACCCTAACTCTACCGACCCAGGTTCCCCCTACGCTATATATATATATATATATATATATATATATATATATATACACACACACACACACACATGGGTAAACGGGATATGAGCCATAGGCTCATATTCCAATATGAGCTATGTACATGTGGACCAATAAGAATGAATTTCTATCCCATGTGCACCCATGTGTACTAGTACACTCCATTCCTATTGGTCCACATGTGCATTGGCTCATATAGGAATATGAGGCTCATATCCCTTTGTTCATATATATATATATATATATATATATATATATATATATATATATATATATATATATATATACACGTAAGACTCAAACCCTAACCCCTGGACTCTACACCCGATCAATGCCGCTCATGGCCGGCGACCCCCCTGGCCATCACAACGAGCTACAGCGTCGCCGCACGAGCAGCCGTGCGAGCACTAGCCCCGTCGCTCAACAAAGCAACATCACACCCGCGCAACACAGCAACCCGAAGCCCGCTATTTACGTCGATGTTTCTCCCTCGTTCTTTGATCATTTTTTTATCCACTTTCTCTGGTATGCTCACAACCTTACCCTCTTCGAATACCATCAATTAGTTTTAATTGAATCAACTTTAATTCAATGAAAAATATAATCAAAAATTGAGGAAAAATTGTCCAAAAATAGGACTTAAAATCAGTCCAAAGGCCCTATTTGGAAGACTGATTTCTTCCAATTTTTTGAATTAAAATTTGTTCTTCCTTTTCTAATACAGAGACTATATGACTAGGATTAAGACCATGCAATTACTTTAAAATAAATACTATTAATATTATGTAAAAATCTAGTTTAAAATCATAAAAAATAGTTTTCAAAACAATAAAAAACTTACGATGTAGAGTGCGTCCTGCCAAACGGGACTACCTCATCTCGTACCAATTATACTGAAAGGCACGTATGGTATATCCGGACATGTAGTCTTTCGTAGAATTTTATTTGGACGTGAGTGCATGCCGAATCAACCTGTATCCATCGAAAGTTTCACGTATCGGTGTTTTGGAAATTACCCTGTTAGTTTTTGTACGCTCATTGGATCGCAACAAAACTTGCTCCACTGGACTCGTAGCGGTTGAACTGTCATGTGACCAAAGTTTTCTCCGATTCCAAGTCAATCGATGAATCGCTTTTCGTGGGCCCTACGATTCGACTTAACAAGCGATTTTGTGATCAGCTCGCCAGAATCCAAAATGGACATACCATTGAGTTCGTATCATCGCTTAGTAATTGTTTGACCTATATTTGTCATATTTAGCGACCTTTACCCTTGGCACATATTTGGTGCAGAGTGACCTACATGTGGAGACCCCGCTTTGACCCGAAATGACTATTTTAGCCCTTTTATACAAATTAGACGAAATGGTAGTATTTTTTTCCTATCTCGCTTATTTCGGGACCATTGGTGATGTCTATTTCTTTATCTGAAGATATTTGTTCAGCTTTTGTATTTCCTGGTTCGTTGTACTTATTGTCTTGCATTATTTTAGCATCAAACCATTACCTGACAAGTATACCTTGCCACGATTACTACTTATTTACATTCATTTATGCATATTTCATTTATGTCAATTATTTTATTATTATTTTATATTATTAAATTGCGCGTCTAAGAAGACTTGGGTACAACAAGGAGATGCATCGTTATTTATCCATTTATTTATATTATGCATATTGACTTTGAGTTTAGAGACTACCCAATAATTTTGAGGCATCATTATGTTTCATTTGGCCATGCACAAGTGTTACACGGGTTATGAGTCTCATATATCATGGACGTGCACATTGACTAATCATTAGTAAAATTAGGATGTGCGTTAGGAAATAACGGTTAATAGAGATATGTTAGAGGACTTGGCAGTTATTAGAGTTATCAACTTGTTATGGATAAAACATGTATAGAGCATGGGGTGGGGAGGACAATAAGTAAACGTATGTGACTTTTTTATACTTTTCCTATTTAGGTCGTACATTATCACACCTCGATCTCCTGCAGGATCGGCCGTCCCTGCTAGGCGCGAATCACCGCGCCAGCGCTCTCGGTTCTTGAGCAAGCTCCTCCACTGCTGGTAGGGCGCTCATAGATAAAGAAAAGTGACTTTAGGAAAGTGGTTCAGGTAGCTCAGCAGGTTAAAGCAAAGGAAAAAACCTTTCACCCAATTTCGGAACAGGTGGCTATCTTTCCTTCAGTTTGTGAGGTACGATCCGACGAGTCTCCAGAGTAATAGGACCTGACTCAGAAGGAACAGCAAAATACAAATAAGCACAGCACCTTGCAACTTTATGAGATCTAGTCCTTTTCTAACTGTCTCGGCCTGAGAAAGTGCTGGCAACAACATAAATGAAGGGATCCATATAGCTGCTTCGCCCGCCCACTGGAGGATCTTTTCTATCTGGATGTGATGACGCACGATCACAAGATATGCTCATGCAAGGACATGAATACGAACAGGCGGTTGTCACGACCCTCACCCAGTGTAGGATACGAGATATGAGAAATGCCCAGCCTACGTCGTGACTACGACGTAGAACGCTGTCTAGGACAACCATACTATCTAAATTCTGATATAGTATATATATAAGGTACTTGTCATGCCATCTAAAATCAAATGGAGTACAATAATATATGATAATGATAATCAATACTCAATCACAATATTAAAACTAATGGAAGATAAGAGGCACGATATAGAATAGAAGAAAAGAAATACAGAGTTGCCATACATCACAAGTCCAAGTCCAATAGTTTAATCTCAACCCAAAAGATCTCAAATATAGTACATGTCATAAAGTCTAGCTAAGATGAAATACCATATCATAATGAATGATCTAAAACTCTCTAACTTGTGGTACTATTTCAAGAGACTCTATGGTGCAATCTCAACAGTCTCGCCATCTTATGGCCCATAGTAGGTGGAACACATCTGCTCTAACCAATCATCTGAAAAATATATCTAGTCAGGATTGGAGCAATATACAACCCAATAGTGGTTCAAGTTAATTGATAATGACTATAAACATAAATAGATAATGTAATACAAGACGAGAAGCAATATACAATATCATACTATGCAGAAAGAGAGAGATAATCTGGACCAATAAGACATAAACTGTACACAATAAAATAGAAATAAAGAGAAGAACTAAACTACACTAAGTGTTTAAAATACTAGTTAGATATGTAACCCGCTTGGATTATCAAGATCTATTATCACGATCAATAACATAATTATATAATTAGTATGATTGGTTATTGTATATAAGGAACACAATCATTTAAGATTGGTTGTTGTCTATAAGGAACACAATCATTTAAGATTGGTTGTTGTCTATAAGGAACATAATTGTCACACCCCAGTCCCAAAATACATCGGACCAGACATGTGGCAATGGCCAGCTAGTACGACTTCGTAGGGCTTTCCAATTTAATGGACCCAACGAAGTGCACTTACGCTATCCACGGTCAAGTGATCAAGCAAAAATCTAATTCTAACATACGACAAGTAAACTAAATCTCAATCCATAGTAAATAAATCTCAAGAAGGAACGATACGCATCATCAGTCTGTAGCCCAATAATACATCCGTTCAAATAGGCCAAAAGAATAATATAGGCCTATAAACACTAGGCTATAAAAGCAGAATCAAAAATAGAAAGTAGTATATGACTGTAATAGTTGAAAAATATAAAGATACCTGCAACGATATCCACACTCTACTAGATCAAGCATCATACAAATTGCATAAATAACCTGGAAGGGAACCAGGTCCTCAGAGGGACGTAACAAGATACAAAAAGTACATGCCATAATGTAAATACTGAGTAAAGTAAATCAAGGTGAACTATCCTCCCAAGTGAATGCAATTTGAGTACAACTTAGTATGTATGGAAAGTGTAAGCTAGACATATGCTGACGTAATTCACCAACAATTATAATCTGACTAAAGAAAGATTTTAGAATTTTACTTATTGGGAGATAGTTTCCTAATAAAAACTCAATAGGACATAATTTGGACACAAGCTTCTAGCCAACCTCCTTCTTCTCCAATGCTCCTTGTAATCCAAGCTCCTAGTGCTCTTTGATAAGGAATATGAAAGCGATTAAGAGTGGTTTGGTAGGATTTGGTAGATGAATGAATCAATTTGGGGAATAATACCAATTATAAAATATTTTGGATGAATAAATGCGAGGAGAGAGAGCCTAATGGGTTGTCATAAAGAATAGATTAGTTAGGAAGCTTCTAAACTAATAATAATTAATCTATTCTCCTTAATTAACTAAAGAAATGAGCCTAATGGGCCTAGTCCAAGTTGGCTCAATGTGTCATGACAAGTCTAACTTGGGTACACTAGTGTCAAGTCTAAATAACTAGGCTAGCCCACTAATAAAAATAAATAATAGCACCAACACAAATCTTAATTATTGGCACAATAAATAAATATTAATCACAAAAATAAAATATAGGCAAAAAGACTAAAATACTCTTATATGGAAAAGAAGGGGTGACTACAGTAAAATTACTAAGCCATAGAGTCGCACAGATAGTTTGAATGCAGCAGAGTAGAAACGAACAAGCGATTGTTAACAAGTTCACAGAGTCGTCATAGCAGAAGCATTGAAATAAACATAAGTATAGATGTAAAACAAGCACTTTATTGATATATAATTAGTATTACAAGCGGCGCTAGGCCGAGATTACTGTTTGATAATAAACGAAAGAAATAAAATAAGGTTTATACGAAACCCTCTCTTTGGTTTACAAACAAGAAGTACAATTAATCCTATACAAGGATGTCAAGTATAATTTTTTAATCTGGGTAAATATTGCTATAGGAGTCTGATCTACAGTCGATCACTTTGTCCCTTGGACCACACGATGATGAAGAAGTGCTATAGAAGACGGAAAAGCTTCAAAGATTGCAAAGGGGAGTGGATGCTCGATGCCAAAATCGTCGATCACTACTCTCTGTCTATGCTCTGGATTCTTCTCTCTCAGAAATCAATATCCGACCCATCGACCCTTCGACCTTGGACCTCTGTCAATAGAGGTCTCTATTTATAGGGTTTTAGTGACAGTAACCATCCAGCCGGCGTAGAAGCCGGACAGTGGAGAGTGTGGCACTTTTTACGCGGCGGTTATAATAACTGCCACCCACGTATAAATGATCTTCTGAATAAGCGTATGACGCGTGTCCCATTAAGAGATAATGCGTATAACTGCTATGAAGATCACGGCATGCAAGCCACGTAGGTAGCTGTCCCTCGCATAGAAAAAGGTTGGCGTAGAAGCCAATAACTGTCACCATAGCGTAGAAGCCAAATAGTTGTCGAGTTGGCATAGAAGCCAAATAGGCGTAGAAGCCTTATAGGCATAGAAGCCTGATACTGCATAGATAGATAGCTAGCGTACGAGATAGCCGATCTACCTTCCTTGACTGAGGCTTGAGCTAATTCTGGACCAAATAGCCCTATTACGCACCAATGCAAATATAGCCTAAGTTGGCATATTTTGAGGAGATAGCATACCGCGTACTCCTTATAACTGAAAATAGCCTGGTCGGCGTATTTCAAGGAGATAGCGTACATCGTGCTCCTATAGCTGAAAATAGCCTAATGGCGTAATGTGCAAAAGTGATGATGCGGATGTATTAGCCATAATTATGTTTCACCCAGTCTTTGAAAATAGAACCAAATCCCGTGCATTAAATGCAAAGATCTGCCCCCATCCTGCGCATTAACTACAGAGACGTACCTCAGGCTCTGTACGAAGAGCAGCTTTTGACATGGCAGTTTGTTTTGTCTTCTACTGAGCGTAAAAGCTCATATCTGCCTGTGTAAAACTAGGCAACGCATTCCCTTGGATGCGTAAAAGCAGTTTATACCAAGGAAATGTCACTAAACGACGGTTTGGGTCTCTGTGTCACACCATCATTACAGCCGTCGTCTAGATAGTTGTGTAGTACTCTTTGTCATGAGTCAGGTTCACTGCATGATCTGACAGGTTCATTCGAGAAATATGAAGCGTTCCTCGTACACTTTCATGCTGCATTAAAAGCGGATGAATTTTACGCCATAAAGGCGATGTAACAACCTTTTAACGCCGAAGCAGCCTGAACACACTGTATTACGCGGGTTATTTTATAGCTATATTTTACGCTGTACTAGCGATAAAGCTCTGTTGTACGCCGATGGCTCTGAAGTCAAGTCTTACGCCACACAGCACTGAAATACTGCGTATAACTCTGCAGCGTATTTTTTATGCTTCTATAAGACCCCCAAATTCCTCGTAATTTGAAACACTTTGAATGAAGCATGAAACGGTCAAGTCTGACTCGTTCCTCGAGGCCGATTTCTTGGCAGATTTTTAGGATCTTATTGGGATTCGGTGTGTTCTCCTTTGCCTATATAAAGGCTGATGAGTTAACCTATTCTTCCCATATTTTCTTCACCATACAGATATGATTGCCGGAGTTCGTCGGGTCGACTTGAGAAAGAAGAAGATCATGCCCTTCCAGCATGTAAGGAGCCAAAAAAGAAGGCATCTTCGAGCAAATGTCCTCTGCAACGATGGATCATGGAAGGATATCATAGATTCCTTTGCTCGGGATAATCAGCAACTTCATATGGCGATTCGTCCAGGAGAGAGGAAGGGTCGCATTCGACCATACAGCTTGCAAGCTGTATTTTCTTCCGTCGTTCGTGGATGAGGGCAGACAAACTATCCCTGTCTTCCAGTAATGAGTTGGGTCTAAAACCTTAACTCAATCTGTCATGGCGTATGGAGGATGGACACTTGAATAATTTATACAGGCCCAGTTGTGTATCATTCCGCCATTAATCATTTTCTTGTTCATCGACTATGGAAGTCGATGAACTGCTGCAGAAGACGGAAGAAGATCTCCACCAATACGAGAACCTGGCAGAACAGATTATGGGGGTAATCTTTTAAATGAAGATGAGAAATCTTTTGTAGACGGAATTTCTCTCATATGTAATCATGAAGATGAAAAAAACCCTTTGTAGACTGGATTTCGCTCATATGTAATCATGATTTAATAAAATTGTCTTTTTTTGCGTATCTGATGATTTGCCATATATATTTTGCTGTGATAAAGTCTGAATATGTGTAGCTTCGACACGTCTGGATAACTTTATGCCGACTCTGAAAAGAGTATTTGGTCCCGTCTTGTCTTTTACGCGTAACTAAGGATGCGTAGAAAACTGTTTGGCATTTAAGTCGAATATTCGAACTGTCCTGCTGTTAGGAATGAGGGACTGCGTAGAATTCTGAACTGTCACCTCTCTGATAAGGAGAATTTTTGTTCAGACCATCGTCTTCAAGAATGATTTCCCAAAAATCCCTTGAAATAGGGCAAGAAACGGCTGTCAAAACCGAGTTGCCATCTTGTACTGTAGAGGAAATATTCAGACTGGATTTTGGATGACCTTCCAATCGACCCAAGAAGAAGAGTCATTTTCAATGCTAAATTTTGTATGCTTTGGGTACTTGGGATATTTTTGAGACCAAGAAGGAGCATCTTCTGTGTGAACCCTTGTAATTGGCCATCTTGAGAATGGTTCACATATACGCATATTCTGGCCAGCGTATTTTCAGATATACAAAAAGTCATAGATCTGTAATGTAGATGAGCATAAAATCATAAGTTTATAGCCTCTCGAGAGTAAAAGTTGCTAAGCATGAGAGCATTCGGGCGTAAAACTGTAGATTTGTAGCCTCTGACAAGAAATCTTCCGAGCGTGAAGTCGTAGATTTGTCGCCTCTGAGCGTGAAATCATAGATTTGTAGCTTCTGAGCGTGAAGTCGTATGTTTGTAGCCTCTCGAGCGTAAAAGCTACCGAGCATAAAAGTATCCGGACGTAAAACCATAGACTTATAGCCACTGAGCATAAAACCATAGATTTGTAGCTGTCGAGCGTAAAAAAGCTCCTTAGCGTAAAATCACAAATCTGCTCTGCACGAAAAACCTTTTGAATTCGATGACTGTCCGCCTTCCCTGAGTAGTAGGCTGACGTTGTCCCCAATCATAACCGAAATATTAAATATCGGATTTGGTTAGGGATTCGAGGAGTCAATCTGAACTCTATATATACCCCAAGGCCTTCAGAGAGAAAACTCTTCACCTATCTTTTGCAAAAGAAAACCCTTCGTCTCTTTGAGCACTCTCCTTCGTTTCTTCTCCGAGCACTCTAAGTTTTTAGCAATGGCACCAAAACCAATCTCCTCCTCTAAGGGAAAGAAGGCTGCCTCCTCTTCTCGCTCCTCTGCCCAAGCAAGAGCGACTCCCATCGGGCAGGGCAAACCACTCTCTGAACGAAGTGTCCCCCCGACGAGCTGTGCACCCGACGTTATAGGTAAAGTTTTGGGATGATAAAAACGAAGAAAACCCTTCGCATACGTTGTACGTGGATGCGCTAGGTCATCTTCTGTGTTGAACGCCTCTTCGAGGAAGATGATGATCAGGGATGTTTCATCTTTTACGCCCATATTTCTAATGTGTCAGTGTAAAAATTTTATATTTTCGCAGTCTGGCGTAAAAGTTTTGACTGTCGAAATTTGGCGTATACTATAAATTTTGGCTGTTACGCTCTGGATGAAAATTCTGGCGTAATAACACAAACTTTTAGCAGTCTGGCATAAAAATACAGACTATCTTTTTTTTGTATACTGCCAATCTTGGATTTTACTCCTGGGAATGAGATCCAGCGTAAAAATTCAAGTTTTTACAGTCTTGGCAGAAAAGCACAAACTGTTTGATCTTCGGCATAAACTGCAAGACTGTGAGGTCTAGTATAGAAACTGACATATTTTCCTTGCACTTTGTAGTTAACTTGCAGATACCTCCGTTGGCTGAGGTGATGGATTCTTCTGCTGGGATGCTGAACCCCAATTACCTGGAGGATTTATCCCATGTGACATTTCCTATTTCTGGACCCCAGTATCCTGAAGGAAGGGGAATCCTGATATCGTCTCAAGGAGAGCGAATGCTGTTGAGCATGATCAACTGTAAACCCCCTCGATTTATTCTGTGGATAGTATGGTTTAGATTTGGAAATTTTGGATTTAGCAGCAGATATTGAGGTTTAGAGTAGAGTTAAGTTTGTCTGGTATTTTAATTCATTTAATTTGAACTCTTGGTGCTCCCTATCATTGCTTGATTATTCGGAGCCCAATATCAGCCCATAAATTCTATCGGATTATTATACTTCTGACTTGACCCGCCAAATTTGGCACTAGACTTTTCCGTCACACAAAAATCAGATTTCGTTGTGCTCTAAATTAATTGGACAATTATCCGAAACCGTAATCCATATTTAATTTTGTGTCGGGCACCTGTGTCGTTACCCTCAATTTTGAGATACCAACTTAACACGTTGAGCCGGACCAACTAAAGGATCCAAGACTGACTCCAAGCCCCCACCATTTTTGACCTTTGCGTCATATTCGGATTTTTACCCCAAGTGCCCCCATTTAATTTAAAAGCACGGGACACTTTAATTCTGTTTAAATCGAGGATACAAATTTTGCCAAATCCTATTTTTAATCCCCAATTAATCCAGATGGCCATTAAATTAAACCCGTGCCAAACCCCCAACACCCTCTCGCCATGCAAATCATCACCCGCAATTTTTTCTATTATTTTTGCGTCATTTTATGTGTTCGTGCAATTTCTCGAATTTAAGGGGCTAAGTTAAAATTTAGTGATTTTAGGTGCCCTTACCCCATTGGCCAAAAACTAAATGGAGAGGTCACAAAATTTGGTCTAAATTACACTCTTCCACCACTCCACTCCTCATGAAGAAATTATTTTTCTTCATGACATATCTTAGCCCTCCATTTTGAATGGGCTAATCTACACCCTCCATCCATTCACCACTCCCTATAAAACCATCACCCTCATAAACCCCAAGGCCGGCCCTAATCCCAACACATGGAGAACCCTACCCTCTCTCTCTCTCCTTCCTCCTCTATATTTCTCCATGCAAAATTTCCTTCTTCTTCCTTTACTCTTCTTCTTCATTCTTCTTCCTGATGAATGCTCTCCGGCCGGCGACTGAACCTTCTCCGACGTGTGGCTGTTCTCCGGTGACTGACACCCCACACCCTGACCTGCCTACTGCCGGTAACGCCGCTGCTCTCCGGCGCCGGCTGTGCACCGCATCCCGTCCGGCGACTGTACGATGCTGGACCCGCAGCACAGCCCTGCTCCAATTCAGTTCCTCCTCCGTCCGGTCCGCCGTGTAGTCACCCCTCCTCGTACAGCTCTGGCGGTGCATCTCTCCGTCTACTGCTACGACTCCGACCAGCCGACCAACTCTTCCACTGTACGGTTCTCCTCCGATCGGCTGACCCGATCCACTGTGCGACTTTGGTCGACTGACCCGTACAGCTCCGGTGCACTCCCTCGTCTCCGGCGAATGACTGCACAGCTCCACTATGCAGTTTCCCTCCCCCCTGACTCCATGGTGCGGCTTCCCCATCCGGCCAGGCTCCGGTTGTTGCGCCGGTGAGCCCCTGAGCTGTCGTTTCCCCGATCGACCCCCTCCACTTTCGGTCAGCGAGCTCTGCACCGGCGAGCTGACCCTCCACGATGCTTCTCCGGCCAGCGGCCCAGCCTCTAGTGGCGCTGCTCCAACCCACGAGCCCTACACCCATCGCCAACTCCTCCACTTCCCATTTTCCGGCCAGATCCATTACCACCACCTCTAGTTCTTCTACCCCGAGGCTCTCCGTGGCTCCTCTCCGGCGGCCTGCTCTTCACCACCTCCCACGACTACCTTCACTTCGACCAGCCTCCTGACAAGCCACCATCCCACCTCTTAACACCGGCGAGCTGATATCGTCCCCACCACGCTGTCGACCTCACCGGCCAGTATCGTCACCTCGCCAAGGTGAACCACTCACCCTCTCTATAATTTTTGTTTAATGAGTTTTGTCTAGAGTTAATGTTTTGTGTAATGCATTGGTATTGGGTTATTAGTTTTAAGGAGTAATTCCATACATAGTTGTGGTTATAACATAAATAGGGTTTATATATGTATTCGTTTTAGGGTTGGTTACTTTTCGAATGCATGAAATTGTTGTTTAAATACAGGAGTGATACTTAGAGATTTTATATGCTGGATATAAATGGTTTCGATTTAGTTGAGACTGACATATGCTATGTTGAGTTTAAGGTTTGAAGGCATTGAGATTTAGGGTTATCACATTGTTTTATAAACATATTAACTAGTATTGATGAGCAGGTGATTTATGGTGAGATGGTAGGGGATATCATTATGTTGTTCATAAGATTGAGGATTTGATTATTAATATCAAAATCGATGGAGGAATACATATTTGTAATTATGAGAGAGTGTTTGAATACTGAACAATTGTCTGTGAAGGTTTAACTAGATAATAATTATTCTTTTGAGAGTGGTAAAATAGCAATTAGTTAATTGAGGAGTAGTTTATATGGTGAAATGGTAATAAAGGGTATAAAGGAAGGCCTAGTATTTAATAAGTAATTATTTTAAATAAGACATAATTAAACGTGATGATAATGTCTATAAAGGCCAGAGGAGACTGAGGATTGGATCAGGGTTTGATTAACTGAATATCGTAATTGAGGTTGGGTTTGATGATATTGTACAGGGGATTAGTTTGAGTAGATGTAACGTACTCCGCGTCAACCTAGATCAACCCCCTAGGGTCTTGTCCCTGTGAGTCATAGTTGAAACTGAGTTTAGGTGTAGATGTGTGTCGCATCCCTGTCTGTTATGGAACAGATTATTGATTATTGGTTTGTATCTTATCTCTAGGTACTACGGGACCTGCGAACTTGGACGTGGTACCGGATCCCCGTCATCAGCAGCCGTACGCAGGCAGGTGTACCTTGCCACCCTGTATTTCAGTTTACAGATATTTATTGTTTCGTTATGTACATTGTGCACAGATTTATGTTGACGTTTGATAATTCGCGTCCGGATCACAACCGGGTGAAGACGTATGTTGTAACGTCTTAGAAAGATTATTGGATGCTTTGTAGTACCTCGATGCACGTACCTGAGTACATCGACACCCCCGGACACACTCATACACTGTGATTATGCCAGATTCCTGTATCTTGATACTGACATCATGACCAGAGACTGGGACGACCTTAGGGTCGCGTCTGTTGAGTTACTTCTGTGTGTCGAGACTGTTAGATAGAGGTTCAGGTTCAGCGCACCATCGTTGACCGCTTGGGAAGGTGAAGACAGTTACTAGACGTTTGGGCTCCTCTGCACGCGCTTATATATGTATATGTAGTGATCATGTATTCTAGAGTAGTGTATCACCCGTGTTTCTCTGTGCTCGGAGCTATGGTACGCCCCGTGTGTCTCTGTGTTCGGAGCTACAATTTTATTTTGGACAGCCCACGCGTTGAACATTGTCTTTAAACTGTGTCACACTAGTTTGGTTATGATAGAGTACCCTATCGTGCACTTATACTTTCTGTTTACTTGGTATGTTGTATTTCTGTACCTTGTTACGTCCCTCTGAGGACCTGGTTCCCTGCCAGTTTTGCACATAGATGATTACGAAGCATTTGGAGTGGCTGTTGGAGTTGCATGTCTTGCGAGCATGGTACCAGGTACTCACATCTTATCTACCGGTATGATGGTTATTTTATATTGATTATTCATCTGCTATTGTAGCCTAGTTTTTATAGACTCATACTTCTTCTCGAGTCTATTCGAGTTAGTGTGTTATTGGGCGGCAGACTCTAGCACATATATCTCTTTCTTGTATACTGTTGTACATTGTGGATTGAGACATAAAGATTTACATTTATGGGATATCTAGGTTGTGCCCTTTATATTATAGCTTATATGTATTCGAGTCATACCAGAGTCTGGTCGAATGCGTAGCTGGCGTGTCACGTATTCCTGGTCCTACGTATTTTGGGACTGGGGCGTGACATGTTTTTGTGGTGGCCCATACAGGTCAGATTTAAATCGTCTTGGTCACCTGACTGTGCCAAGTGAGCCTGCAAATTAGGAAAATATATTATGATTGTTGAATAGGATCTCAATCCATAATCGATTTTAAAATCTCTTTGTATGTGATTATCGCCCTTGGACTTCCAATTTGCATTCGTTCAATCTTCGTCAATATCGCTATCCTTGTTTTTTGTCCCCTATTGTTCGGGGAGACGAATGCTTGTGACTGATGATTTCCTTCCAGAAGAAGATCGAAGACCAGACGACAGAAGACAGAATTCGTATACCATTCTCTAAGAAGATTGTTACCTTATCAGGATAGATTGATGGGTTCTTTGGATTCTAGATCTAGTATGGAAGGTTGGCAAGAGAGTTGGACCCACTAGTATCCTACCCGTGCTTGAGGTAACAGTAATCTTGGAAGCACTGAGAGCTAGAAGGATTGTTGATCATGACCTAGAATAATTTATGGGAATGCATAGCCTGATGATGGAAACTAGTGGTTGGATATGATAGCAATATCAGGAATGATATTATGGACTAGAGGAGATAAAATATTAAGCTCTCACTTGGAAGATGACGATCTAATACCAGAAATTTTAGTATGTTCTTGGGCGACATCATTATTATAATTGTACTATGTGACATGGACAGATAAATAACGAAAAAAAGGAATTGAAGGAATAGAATTTTAGGGAAAACTTTGAGGAGAAGAGAATTATACATTAGGCAAGAAAAAATTTTCTTTTGAGGATTGATGTTGGAAAAAGAACGGGAGAAATTATTTTGAGGTTTAGTCTAGACTACGACCTTATCCTAGACATGGATTGGTTGAGCCAATACCACGCAACACTTGATTGCCGTCGTGGTTGTGTCACCTTTACAACACCGGATTACCCTAAGTTTGAGTTTTTAGAGAGCTTGGAAGCATGGTGCACACCTACCTTTGAGGCACACATTGCAGAAGGGGAACCAGTGTACCCCGCATTATACCAGAGTTTGAGGATGTGGTTCTAGAGAATCTTTTCGACCTGCCACCTGACAGAGAGATAGAGTTGTTATAGAGTTGACTCCAAGAGCCGAGCCAGTTAATTTTCCGTCTTCAGACTAGCGCCGATAGAGTTGGTTGAGTTGTAGGTCCGTCGTGGAGGATCTCTTAGACAAGGGATTCATTCGGGCTAGTGTTTTCTATGAGGGAATACCCATCTTAATTGTGCCGAAGAGAGACAGGACGGTACAGTTGAATCAGCTAAGTGGCGCGTATGTATTCTAGAAGATCGATCTCAGATCAAGCTATCATCAGATCAAGGTACGGAGAGAGGACTTTCCAAAGACGGCTATTCGGATGTAGTATGGACACTATGAGTTTTTAGTCATGACGTTTGGTTTAACCAACGCTCCAGCAGTATTTATGAGCCTAATGAATAGTATTTTCCACCAATACTTAGATAAGTTCGTGGTGGTAATTATCGACGACATATTAGTATGCTCCGAGAGCCAGGAGGAGCACGAGAGACATCTCAGGATCGTGTTGGAGACGCCAAGACAGAAAGGTTGTATGCCAAGCTCAGCAAATATGAGTTATGTTTTGATAGAATAGATAGTCTACGTATCAGGACAACTAAGGGTTCATGAGAAGGACTATCAGACGCACGATCCAGAGCTAGCTGCAGTGATAATTATACTAAAGCTATGGCAACACTACCTTTATGGAGAGTGTGATGAGATTTATAAAGATCACAAAATTCTAAAGTATGCCTACACGTAGAAGGAGCTCAACGTGAGACAGAGGCACTGGCTGGAGTTGATGACAGATTATGATATCGAGTTGTAGTGCCTCCCTGGCAAGGCGAATGTAGTAGCAGATGCCTCAAGCAGGAAGCTCATGGCATATTTTTACGACTCATCGTCGGTTGTTAGAGGATCTTCAGGATTAAGATCGTATTGCTAGGCATGAATGAACAGATGGCCAGCCTCGAGGTTCAGTCCATATTTATTAAGAGGATCAAGGCAACCTTGCCTACAGATACGAGATTTAGACGACTGCGAGAAAGGACATAGGCCGACATGCAGACGGGACTCAGGATTCATGAAGACGGAACGTTGAGGGGTGGAGATCGCCTATACGTTCCGAGTGGCGAGCAACGCCAGGATTTGACGACCGAGGCACATAGCTCAACTTATTCAATTCATTCCGGGGGTACAAAGATGTACCGAGACTTGAGGAAGCATTTCTGGTGGCATAGGATGAAGAGAGAAATTGCAAGATTCGGGGTAAAATGTTTAGTTTGTCAGCAAGTCAAGGTTGAACATTAGAGGACTGCAGGATTATTGCAGCCGCTTCCCATTCCCGAGTGGAAGTGGGAACACATTACCATGGACTTCGTCACAGGATTCTCGCGGAGCCCAAGCGGGAAGGATACAGTTTGGGTTGTCATAGACAAGACTCACCAAGTCTGCACATTTCTTGCCCTTCAGAGTTGGGAAATCTATGGAGATTTTAGATAACATGTATATGAGGCAGATAGTATGATTATATGGAGTGCCTGTCAGCATCGTATCGGATCGTGATTCCAGAATTCATGTCGCATTTTTGGCGGAGTATGCAGGAGAGCCAAGGAACTCGTCCCAAGTCCAACACCGCATATCATCCACAGATTGATGGTCAGTCGGAGCGCACGATACAGATATTAGGAGATATGTTGAGAGTGTGCATTATTGATTTTGGAGGATCTTGGGAGGACCATCTACACTTGGTGGAATTCTCCTACAATAACAACTACCAGGCTAGCATACAGATGACACCTTATGAGGCACTATACGGCAGGAAGTGTAGGTCACCAGTATGTTGGAGTGACGTGGGAGAGCGTCAGATACTTGGTCTAGAGTTGGTGATACAGACAATAAAGAAATTCAAGCAGATTCAGAGCCACCTGAGTGCAGCACAGGACAGGCAGAAATATTGGGCAGATGCGCACCGCGGACCATTGGAGTTCAAGGAAGGTGACCATATATTTTTGAGGATATCGCCTACTCGTGGTACCATAAGCTTTGGAGGTAGAGGCAAGCTGAGTCCGAGGTATATCGGGCCTTTTTGACATTTTGGAACGAGTTAGCGAAGTAACTTACCGTCTTGCATTGCCTCCATCATTAGAAGGAGTACATGACATATTTCACGTATCGCAGCTGAGGAGAAATATCGCAGACCCTAGCCACGTGCTTGATCATTCGAAGATTACAGTCGGACCCAGCCTATCTTACGTAGAGCAGCCAGTTGAGATCCTCGATCGCAGCGAGAAGACATTGAGAGGGCAGACGATTCGACTTATCAGAGTGGCATGGAATTACCATTCACCAGGCGAACTACTTAGGAGCGCGAGGATTCTATTCGGCAGCGGTTCCCGTACTTATTTGAGGAGCAAGATACGAATTTACGTACGGAATTTGATTACTAGTTGTTTTAAAATTCTTTTAGATATTATCGTGCTTTACTTTTAATTTCGGGGACGAAATTTTTCTAAGTTGGGAAGAATGTAAACACCCTCAATTTATTCTATGGATAGTCAGGTTTGGATTTAGAAAATTTTGGATTTAGCAGCAGATGTTGAGATTTAGAGTGGAGTTAAGTTTGTCTGGTATTTTAATTCATTTAATTTAAACCCTTGGAGCGCCCTATCATTGCTTGATTATTCGGAGCCCAATATCAGCCCATTAATTCTATCGGATTATTGTACTTCTGACTTGACCGGCCAAATTTGGTAATGGACTTTTCCGTCACACAAAAATCAGACTTCGTTGTGCTCTAAATTAATTGGACAATTTTTCGAAACCGTAATCCATATTTAATTACGTGTCGGACACCTGTGTCGTTACCCTCAATTTTGAGATACCAACTTAACCCGTTGAGCCGGACCAACTAAAGGGTCCAAGGCTGACTCTAAGCCCCCACCATTTTTGATCTTTGCGTTATTTCTGGATTTTGACCCCAAGTGCCCCCATTTAATTTAAAAGCGCGGGATACTTTAATTCTATTTAAATCGAGGATACCAATTTTGCCAATTCTATTTTTAATCCCCAATTAATCCCGATGGCCATTAAATTAAACCCGTGCCAAACCCCCAATACCCCCTCGCCATGCAAATCATCACCCGTAATTTTCTCCACAATTTTTGCATCATTTTATGTGTTCGTGCAATTTTCCGATTTTAAGGGACTAAGTTGCAATTTAGTGATTTTAGGTGCCCTCACCCCATTGGCCAAAAACTAAATGGAGAGGTCACAAAATTTGGTCCAAATTATACTCTTCCACCACTCCACTCCTCATGAAGAAATTATTTTTCTTCATGACATATCTTAGCCCTCTATTTTGAATCGGCTAATCTACACCCTCCATCCATTCACCACTCCCTATAAAACCATCACCATCACCCTCACAAACCCCAAGGCCGGCCCTAATCCCAACACATGGAGACCCCACCCTCTCTCTCTCTCTCTCCTTCCTCCTCCATATTTCTCCATGCAAAATTTCCTTCTTCTTTCTTTACTCTTCTTCTTCATTCTTCTTCCTGATTAATGCTCTCCGGCCGGCGACTGAACCTTCTCCGACACCCCACACCCTGACTCGCCTACTGCCGGTAACACCGCTGCTCTCCCGCGCCGGCTGTGCACCGTATCCCGTCCGGCGACTGTACGCTGCTGGACCCGCAGCACAGCCCGGCTCCTATTCGGTTCCTTTCCCGCTCCGATTCAGTTCCTCCTCCGACCGGTCCACCGTGCAGCCACTCCCCCCCCCGTGCAGCTCTGGCGGTGCATCTCCCCGTCTACTGCTACGGCTCTGACCAGCCGACCAACTCTTCCATTGTACGGCTCTCCTTCGACCGGCTGACCCGATCCATTGTGCGACTTCGGTCGACTGACCCGTACAGCTCCGGTGCACTCCCTCGTCTCTGGTGAATGACTGCACAGCTCCACTGTGTAGTTTCCCTCCCCCCCCGACTCTACGGTGCGGCTTACCCATCCGGCCAGGCTTCGGCTGTTGCGTCGGCGAGCCTCTGAGCTGTCATTTCCCCGACCGGCCCCCTCCACTTCCGGTCAGCGAGCTCTGCACCGACGAGCTGACCCTCCACGACGCTTCTCCGGCCAGCGGCCCTGCCTCCAGCGGCGCTGCTCCATCCCACGAGCCCTACACCCATCGCCAACTCTTCCACTTCCCGTTTTCCGGGCAGCTCCATTACCACCACCTCCAGTTCTTCCACCCCGAGGCTCCCCGCAGTTCCCCTCCGGCGGCCTGCTCTTCACCACCTCCCATGACCACCTTCACTTCGACCAGCCTCCTGACAAGCCACCATCCCAGCGCTTAACACTGGCGAGCTGATGTTGTCCCCACCTCGCTGTCGACCTCACCGGCCAGCATCGTGACCTCGCCAAGGTGAACCACTCACCCTCTCTATAATTTTTGCTTAATGAGTTTTGTATAGTGTTAATGTTTTGTGTAATGCATTGGTATTGGGTTATTAGTTTTAAGGAGTAATTCCATACATAGTTGTGGTTATAACATAAATAGGATTTATATATATATTCGTTTTAGGGTTGGTTACTTTTCGAATGCATGAAATTTTTGTTTAAATACAGGAGTGATACTTAGAGATTTTATATGCTGGATATAAATGGTTTCGATTTAGTTGAGACTGACATATGCTATGTTGAGTTTAAGGTTTGAAGGCATTGAGATTTAGGGTTATCACATTGTTTTATAAACATATTAACTAGTATTGATGAGCAGGTGATTTATGTCACGCCCCAGTCCCAAAATACCGAGGGACCGGACGCGTGTCAATGGCCAGCAGTACGCACCGATGGACAAACCCAATTTAATGGATCCATCAGGGCATACTTAAGCTGTAAAACAAGTCTACGACAATCATGGCACAACTAATCTCATCCACACAAGATATAAAATATGATCCACAGAATAAACAAGGAATATAAATCATCAGCAAGTCTCACAAAGTACTTCGGGAAACAACCCGATAAATATCTAGTACAATGGTTCAACAGACCAGAATATAAAAGACTGAAATAAATAATGGAAGCTGAGCATGAACATGGATGCTCAAGAGAAGTCTTCAGCTAAGACCTCGTCCTCAGATGGTGGTACAGCTCCTGGATCAGCTCCTGCTCCGATCCCGTAAACCTCGGGAAAAGCCTCGTCTGTAAAATCTGGGGACAAAATCCGGATCCAGGTCCTCAGGGGACATAGCAAGGTACAAGAAAGCTCATGCCAAATAAATACAGATAAGCAGTGCAACAAATAAATAACTAAATGATCAATGGGTAAATATGTAACCATCTAAGTGAAATGCAAGTGAGAGTAACACTAAAACTCAGGCTGAAGCCACTACAAGCTCTGTGTCGGGGAGCCGGTAGCGGTAATAAACACGTAATGTGCCTAGCTCTGCTACGAGAGTCTGAGGCCTCACAATAGTAGTAGATAGATATATGAAACAGCCTGTAGCCTGTGTGTCTCTCCCCACCCAATGTAACCACGCATATCATGACCATAACGTCTCATGTCCATGTCAAGCGGGATCATAGCTAATGCAACAAGTCATAAGTATCTAAGAGTATAATATCCATGTCCTGTATCCTATACAGAATCACCACGAATATCTCGAGAAAATCCTGTCTTATGAATAGTGTCAAGTGTCCTGGGTCATATGGTATTTGATAAGACAAGTACGAGAATAAAGTGTCACGAATGTCCATCTCTAGATGACCATACCCAACCCTGCGCACAGTGTCGGCACCCGACTGATAATCGGACGCTAAGTACGTCACACGGTCCTAGGTTGAGCATGCACCGCACTATAATAAAGCAAGGAATATATATAACAATACTGTAGAGTTTGGCAAGGTACACTTGCCTGATGTTTGAATATCAACTGTCGTCCTGGTATCTGTGGATCCGGTAGGTACTACTCCGAAAGCTGTAATAAATATCACCAACAGTCTCAGAAGATGTCAAATAGCTGAAAATGCCTGTCCTTACGTCCAATTTGGACACAGGGGCAAAAAGGTCATTTTTGGGCCAAAGCGGGTTCCATAAGTGGGCCCACTTTGCACCGAAAAGCGTACCGAGGGTAACAGTCTCTAAATGGGACAAACTATGGGTCAAACAACTCTAAATGTCAATCCGATCCCAACAGTATATCCAAATTTGGATTCCGATGAGCCGAACATAACTTGGTCCAAAAAGTCAACTGTGGGGCCCGCCAATTGGCGATCTGGTCAACCATCTCAGAAATGCATGAAAATTGGGTCACAGGACCAGCGTGTTACCACGAGTCCAGTGGCGTAAGTTTCGTCGCAATCTGACAAGCGTGCACAAAATACTCGCGAGTTCCGCAAAAATGGCGACACGGATTGTGTTCGCGGATACGGCCTGATTCCGGCGCGCACACGCGTCCAAATCAGTCCCCACGAATTTTCACGTGTCCCGTTATGCTGTGTGCACCATTCGGTGCACTTGGCATAAGGCAGGGCGGTCCCGTTTGGCGGGGCGCGCTCCGATCTCCCACTTTTTAGAAAACCAGAAAAAGTGGGTGCGCGCAGTTTTGTGACGACTATAATTTTGTCCACAGCAACTAATAGCACAAAGTTATAATACAGAAAATAAACTAGGTCATGTAATCTACAGGTATCAAAAAGAATCGTCAAATTCGGATCTCTGTGGTGGGAGATACGAACTCGACAATACGGGTGGTCATCGCAAGTTTTCTGCGATTGCAGAATTCTGTCTGCTCGCGCTGACTTGGGCGCTATTTTTCACCTAGGGGCACACGTTTTCCGAGGTTGACTATAAAACAAATATTTTAGAGGGTTAAGGGAAGATCATACCTATGAAAACGGATCTGCGTTTGGTCGAGCGAGTCAACGGGAAATTACGCCGGAGCGAAGGTGCCTCGAGTGGGAGACTGCAGTTCGCGATGTCGGCGTCGACGGGATGGTTGGATGGCTTGGGGAGGCTTCTCTGGCTGCGGTGACGGCTCTAGATGGGAAGGGGAAGTCTGGAGTTTTAGGTTAGGGTTTTGGAGAGCTAATCATATATATATATGTTATATATATTAAGAGAAAGAGAGAGAGAGAGATATATGGCTCACGGGTTTGAAGGGTCGGGTGAAGGCCAAAGGGCCGACTTGGTATCTAAGTTGCTGCGGGGATATAGAATGCTAAGGAAAAAGCAAAGTCGGCTGATAATCTAAGTTGCTGCTAAGGAACAACAAACTATTAGTATTAATACTAATAGTATACTACCATAAGTTATTATTATTATTATTATTATTATTCTTTTTTTTTTTTCTTTCTTTCTTTTCTTTCTTTCTTTAATTAAAATATATATACATATATATTTGTTTATATATATATATATATATATATTTTTTCACACATAAGAAAATTTATATAATGGGGTATTGTACATCGTTAGGCTAGCAACTGCTCAAGGGGTCTCCTACATGAAATAAATTCCGAAAAATTCCTGATGGTCCCACAAGTCCTCTAAGTGCCCGAACACCTAACATAAAAATTATTAAAAATCTATTTCTCCTATTTGGACCTAATTACTACAATTTAATTAATAATTAATAATAATAGGGTATTTACGATTTTCTAGGAAGGGGGTTTTACATTCTACCCAACTTATAAAAATTTCGTCCTCAAAATTAAAATTAAGTCACGATAGAATGCAATGATGGTATAAGATTTGCATTGTTTAAAATGCAAGGCTAGGTTTAAGGGGTGGGCGATGTTGCACGTCGCACATCCCGAAGAAAAATCATAAAAAAATCTATATGAGCGAAAAATAGGTTTCTTCATGTGTCATGTCCAATGGTGTGGACACATAAATGCTCTTTTGCATAAAAGCGTCCAACAATTGGAAAATTGCACAAAGATGAGAATTGGATGATGGACATGTCTAGGACAAGGGTGTGAAATTTGTAGGAAGGCAGTGACTGGTGACTTGCTCCATTTATCGAAGCAATGGTAAGGTGCGTCAAGTGATATCATGTTGTAAAACTAAATAAAAATACCGTGTTCTATTTCTAACTGGACTCAGCTAACCTTAGTCTCACTAACTCAGCCAAGTAGGTCAAATTTTGGGTGAGGGGTTCACAATCTGCCGAACTTAAAATAATGTCGTCCTCAAAATTGAAATAAGGCAGAATCGGTTAATCCTTTATATACAATAAGGCAAGTCAGTCGCAATCTTCTTGCGATAACTAAAATCCTAATCATATCCATTGCAATCACTTCTAGGTTAAGATGTCCACTACTCTAATCAAAAATTTTAATTCTTAATTTAATTCACCAAATTGAAAAAAATTTAAATGCAGTCCACCAATATTCAAGTCTGAAATTCTATATTTATCCTCTAAATTCGAATTGGTGATTCTACCTTCATTGTTCAAAAATTTAACTCTTGCACTTAAGGTATAAATATTGGGTCCTTAATATCAATTCATTGATCCTCATCATCTTAGTCATCCTTCTAACTTTCTCAAATAATGGCTTGAACCTCTCCCAATCTAATCTTACTCGGAAAGAAATTCCTCCAGAGTTGACAATGCACTACTACCCAACTTAGAATTTACCCATATGTTATCTAAGACTACTCATCTAATAAATCTATGCCCCAACTCATTTAATCATGTTAGTGAATCCTCAAGTCTTTAACACCAAACATATAACCTATGATATTCCCTTAATCCTATATAGAAGGTCATCAATAATGCGACCGGCCTGTGGGGTGTATCTAGTACTGTCTATATATCAAACTTATACCCAGCACGAGGTTTCGTCATTCCGAAATAAGGGAAGACGAAGATCAATAATAAAGAGTTCAAGGGTGAGGTAATAGAATAGAAGTATCGGGATCAAGGCGTTTAAAGAATTTAAATAGAAATGGTCAAGTTGTTGTGGATTGACATCCTATTCTGGTAATCCTTTGTTCGCATGCTCGTATTAGTACAGTTGTGTAACTGATACGATATGCTCAGACATATCTAGAGGGCCAGTATACTAGTCAACTATATCTCAATCCACGTAAAGTAGTCGTGCGAAGAGCGAACCAAAATGCACTAAGGTTGATCAGACCGTAATACACTGATTCTGAATAGACAATTGTATTAATGTACCAGTCCACTAATACATATGTCATGAACAAGCTCGATAAAGAATAAGCTTGCAAAACTAGGCTATAGAATAGCAGCATAAGTCAAGTACAACAAATTTAAGTACGCTAGATGATGATGAAAGGAGGTACAAATTATTCAAGTTCATAAAACAAAACAAACAAGCAACCATAATAATAACAGACTCTCCAATCTCTACAGTCATCATACAACCTCCTTGTCCAAGTCGCTAGTCGACCAGTTAGGGGCAAGGACCTCTAAATTCTACAGTCTGAATTAAATACTATCTTCTAATGCAAGTCTAAAGTTGTGTCATCCTAGTTCACTTCATCAATGGGTCAATAGGGCTAGTTGGTACTATGTTGTGAGGAATACTACCCAACTTATAAAAGAATTAAACTAATACCGTGATCGTCTTAAGAGGATCCTACCAATAACCTTGCACATGTAAATAAAACAGAAACTCTTATTAGGGTATATGAGGAAGGATCTTGATACTTATTAGGGTCTCCTATTGCATTATATAGGTAAGGGTCACCTTAAGTCTTAGTCATAGCACTTACAAGCAAGTGTCAATGGTAAGGATAGAAGAGTTACTGGCCGTCAAGGAGGAAGGGTCTAACTTGTATCGAAGTGAGGGTACAAATTTCATGATTTAAAAATTAAGGGTTAATCATTGGTCACAATCTACAAAACAACTTAAACTTATCAAGTTCTAACTACCAAGCATAAAGATTTCACACTCAAGGCTACAACTATAAGCCTAGCAAACTATGGGTCCTTAACAAGGAATAAAATTACTTTGCCTACTATCAGAAGCGTCAGATGGCACGAGTTGAAAGATGAAGAGAAGAAACGTAATTAGCCGTCGCAAAATAGCGAGCGCTATGGTCGCAGGGAAACAATATAAAAATAAAGATAGAGGGCTCTAGATAGCATCATGGTTCTCTAAGGAGAGTGGGGTGTTGGTTGCTATGTTTGAGGTGTGATTAGGAAAATGCTCTATATATTGCTCTTGGCTCTCTAAGGTACGGTCTGCTTATCTCAAGACAAGAACCTATATCCTAATGCTATCTCACTATGCATATTAGTTCAGTCCTAACTTTCGATCTCGGATTTCTATTGGTTCTTCAAGACTGGGTCAAACACTAGGGTCAAACATTATGGTAAATTTTCTAACTAACTCTAGTAGTGCCTATACTACTCTCAAGTCTTCATAATTCATCAGGGGTAATGGTATACCAACCTAAAGATAAGGAGTTCTAGGGTTCACTAGATATTCTAAACTTAGTGGTGTATCTATAATCTCGTTGTATTCTTAATAGGTGTGCTACCCTAATTGTCATCCTAATAACAGGGGTTCCTATATTCTAGCAGAAGTCTATACTCAAAGAACTATTAAAGAAGTACAGGAATCAAGCGGGATGCAATTGTTCAAATAGAACAGATAGGAGGAAGATGAATCATAGTCAATTGTGGATGAGATCCTATACTCTAGTCCTAAGCGCAGGCTGGTCCGGTCCCTAAGTTAAAACCGAACTATTTAGTCGTAGACCTGCATGGGCCACCACAAAAACCATGTCACGCCCCAGTCCCAAAATACCGAGGGACCGGACGCGTGTCAATGGCCAGCAGTACGCACCGATGGACAAACCCAATTTAATGGATCCATCAGGGCATACTTAAGCTGTAAAACAAGTCTACGACAATCATGGCACAACTAATCTCATCCACACAAGATATAAAATATGATCCACAGAATAAACAAGGAATGTAAATTATCAGCAAGTCTCACAAAGTACTTCGGGAAACAACCCGATAAATATCTAGTACAATGGTTCAACAGACCAGAATATAAAAGACTGAAATAAATAACGGAAGCTGAGCATGAACATGGATGCTCAAGAGAAGTCTTCAGCTAAGACCTCGTCCTCAGATGGTGGTACAGCTCCTGGATCAGCTCCTGCTCCGGTCCCGTAAACCTCGGAAAAAGCCTCGTCTGTAAAATCTGGGGACAAAATCCGGATCCAGGTCCTCAGGGGACATAGCAAGGTACAAGAAAGCTCATGCCAAATAAATACAGATAAGCAGTACAGCAAATAAATAACTAAATGATCAATGGGTAAATATGTAACCATCTAAGTGAAATGCAAGTGAGAGTAACACTAAAACTCAGGCTGAAGCCACTACAAGCTCTGTGTCGGGGAGCCGGTAGCGGTAATAAACACGTAATGTGCCTAGCTCTGCTACGAGAGTCTGAGGCCTCACAATAGTAGTAGATAGATATATGAAACAGCCTGTAGCCTGTGTGTCTCTCCCCACCCAATGTAACCACGCATATCATGACCATAACGTCTCATGTCCATGTCAAGCGGGATCATAGCTAATGCAACAAGTCATAAGTATCTAAGAGTATAATATCCATGTCCTGTATCCTATACAGAATCACCACGAATATCTCGAGAAAATCCTGTCTCATGAATAGTGTCAAGTGTCCTGGGTCATATGGTACTTGATAAGACAAGTACGAGAATAAAGTGTCACGAATGTCCATCTCTAGATGACCGTACCCAACCCTGCGCACAGTGTCGGCACCCGACTGATAATCGGACGCTAAGTACGTCACACGGTCCTAGGTTGAGCATGCACCGCACTATAATAAAGCAAGGAATATATATAACAATACTGTAGAGTTTGGCAAGGTACACTTGCCTGATGTTTGAATATCAACTGTCGTCCTGGTATCTGTGGATCCGGTAGGTACTACTCCGAAAGCTGTAATAAATATCACCAACAGTCTCAGAAGATGTCAAATAGCTGAAAATGCCTGTCCTTACGTCCAATTTGGACACAGGGGCAAAAAAGTCATTTTTGGGCCAAAGCGGGTTCCATAAGTGGGCCCACTTTGCACCGAAAAGCGTGCCGAGGGTAACAGTCTCTAAATGGGACAAACTATGGGTCAAACAACTCTAAATGTTAATCCGATCCCAACGGTATGTCCAAATTTGGATTCCGATGAGCCGAACATAACTTGGTCCAAAAAGTCAACTGTGGAGCCCGCCAATTGGCGATCTGGTCAACCATCTCAGAAATGCGTGAAAATTGGGTCACAGGACCAGCGTATTACCACGAGTCCAGTGGCGTAAGTTTCGTCGCAATCTGACAAGCGTGCACAAAATACTCGTGAGTTCCGCAAAAGTGGCGACACGGATTGTGTTCGCGGATACGGCCTGATTCCAGCGCGCACACGCGTCCAAATCAGTCCCCACGAATTTTCACGTGTCCCGTTATGCTGTGTGCACCATTCGGTACACTTGGCACAAGGCGGGGCAGTCCCGTTTGGCGGGGCGCGCTCCGATCTCCCACTTTTAGAAAACTGGAAAAAGTGGGTGCGCGCAGTTTTGTGACGACTACAATTTTGTCCACAGCAACTAATAGCACAAAGTTATAATACAGAAAATAAACTAGGTCATGTAATCTACAGGTATCAAAAAGAATCGTCGAATTCGGATCTCTGTGGTGGGAGATACGAACTCGACAATACGGGTGGTCATCGCAAGTTTTCTGCGATTGCAGAATTCTGTCTGCTCGCGCTGACTTGGGCGCTGTTTTTCACCTAGGGGCACACGTTTTCCAAGGTTGACTATAAAACAAATATTTTAGAGGGTTAAGGGAAGATCATACCTATGAAAACGGATCTGCGTTTGGTCGAGCGAGTCAACGAAAAATTACGCCGGAGCGAAGGTGCCTCGAGTGGGAGACTGCAGTTCGCGATGTCGGCGTCGACGGGATGGTTGGATGGCTTGGAGAGGCTTCTCTGGCTGCGGTGACGGCTCTAGATGGGAAGGGGAAGTCTGGAGTTTTAGGTTAGGGTTTTGGAGAGCTAATCATATATATATATGTTATATATATTAAGAGAAAGAGAGAGAGAGATATATGGCTCGCGGGTTTGAAGGGTCGGGTGAAGGCCAAAGGGCCGACTTGGTATCTAAGTTGCTGCGGGGATATAGAATGCTAAGGAAAAAGCAAAGTCGGCTGATAATCTAAGTTGCTGCTAAGGAACAACAAACTATTAGTATTAATACTAATAGTATACTACCATAAGTTATTATTATTATTATTATTATTATTCTATTAATTTTTTTTTCTTTCTTTCTTTTCTTTCTTTCTTTAATTAAAATATATATACATATATATTTGTTTATATATATATATATATATATTTTTTCACACATAAGAAAATTTATATAATGGGGTATTGTACATCGTTAGGCTAGCAACTGCTCAAGGGGTCTCCTACATGAAATAAATTCCGAAAAATTCCTGATGGTCCCACAAGTCCTCTAAGTGCCCGAACACCTAACATAAAAATTATTAAAAATCTATTTCTCCTATTTGGACCTAATTACTACAATTTAATTAATAATTAATAATAACAGGGTATTTACGATTTTCTAGGAAGGGGGTTTTACAATTTATGGTGAGATGGTGGGGGATATCATTATGTCGTTCATAAGATTGAGGATTTGATTATTAATATCAAAATCGATGGAGGAATACATATTTGTAATTATGAGAGAGTGTTTGAATACTGAACAATTGTCTGTGAAGGTTTAACTAGATAATAATTATTCTTTTGAGAGTGGTAAAATAGCAATTAGTTAATTGAGGAGTAGTTTATATGGTGAAATGGTAATAAAGGGTATAAAGGAAGGCCTAGTATTTAATAAGTAATTATTTTAAATAAGACATAATTAAACGTGATGATAATGTCTATAAAGACCAGAGGAGACTGAGGATTGGATCAGGGTTTGATTAACTGAATATCGTAATTGAGGTTGGGTTTGATGATATTGTACAGGGGATTAGTTTGAGTAGATGTAACGTACTCCGAGTCAACCTGGATCAACCCACTAGGGTCTTGTCCCTGTGAGTCGTAGTTGAGACTGAGTTTAGGTGTAGATGTGTGTCGCATCCCGGTCTATTATGGAACAGATTATTGATTATTGGTTTGTATCTTATCTCTAGGTACTACGGGACCTGCGGACTTGGACGTGGTACCGGATCCCCGTCATCAGCAGCCGCACACAGGCAAGTGTACCTTGCCACCCTGTATTTCAGTTTACAGATACTTATTGTTTCGTTATGTATATTGTGCATGAATTTATGTTGACGTTTGATACTTCGCGTCCGGATCACAACCGGGTGAAGACGTATGTCGTAACGTCTTAGAAAGATTGTTGGATGCTTTGTAGTACCTCGATGCACGTACATGAGTATATCGACACCCCAGGACATACTCATATACTGTGATCGTGCCAGATTCCTGTATCTTGATACTGACATCATGACCAGAGACTGGGACGACCTTAGGGTCGCGTCTGTTGAGTTACTTCTGTGTGTCGAGACTGTTGGACAGAGGTTCAGGTTCAGCGCACCATCGTTGACCGCTTGGGAAGGTGAAGACAGTTACTAGACGTTTTGGCTCCTCTGTACGCGCTTATATATGTATATGTAGTGATCCTGTATTCTAGAGTAGTGTATCACCCGTATGTCTCTGTGCTCGGAGCTACGGTACGCCCCGTGTGTCTCTGTGTTCGTGTCACGACCCGCACCCGGTTTAGGGGCACGAGTGCGTGGGTACGTCCAGCCTACGCCGCAGCATCGGCGGTAGAACGCTGTCTAGGTCATGTAACTATCTAATCAAACTCACGTGAATACCCAACTCCATAAGGAGACGTGGACATCATAGAATAATGCTAGAAATACTCAATCACATAAACTAAAGCACGATGAGATATCAAGGCAAGCAAGAAATACAAGACAAGTCTAACGATAAAATAATCATACCTGCAATCATTAACTTTCAATCCCCAAGTGTGTCGGAAACCAGTCTACTAAGGTCACAGTCTGGAAAAATATTTTCCAGTCAGGAAGGAGCAAAGTACATCTCTAAATAGCAGTTCTATATTAATGATAGAAACTATGTAGCAGTTCTAGATGGAAATATACCAGAAGCATGTATAGGTACGAGAAATAAAGAAATACTGGAAATACTGTAAGTAAATACAGGAGGAGAAACAATGTCCATGAGCAAGAACCTATGACTAAGTGTGTGAGTACTAGCTTTAACATGTGATCGGCTTGGAAACTTGATCAGGCTGGTTACATGTGATTAGCTATGATTCTTGTAAGGTCAGGCTAACCGTTGGTTAGCTATGATGCATGTAGAGGTCAGGCTAATCACACGTAACAGCTATGAAGCATGGAGATGGTTAGGCCACACCCGACGTGAGATGTGGGGTGAGCTATGATGCATAAAAAGTTGGGTAGGATCACATATCTATAATAAAATACTCCCCACCCCCGACTGGTATAGTAGATCCAATCATGGTACGCTATGGCACGGGATTCCCTAGGGAGGTAGCAAATCTCCCCGGAAATCAGTGTCTGTACATGCACAAGATAACAAGGAAAACAAGTCTTGTACAAGCTACACCATGAATAAGGAATAACATCTCATGACAAGATCCGTATATACCAATCCGTGTAACCAGCGTGTCAAGAGCATGGATATTTACACTAGATACAGTGAACATAGGAGATATCATAAATTAGAAACTAATCAGAGAATGTACTCGCCTTGGGTCCTTAGCTGTCAATACCAATGTCCTGTCTCAGAGTATCGTCTGGAGAATCCGACAATCCTATAAACATATAATAATATCACTTGTATCAGATGCTACACTAACACACAATAGAAATACACTGGCCTCAGGGCTATGCAAGGCATGGCTCTAGTCAACTAGGGTCATCTAGTAGGAATACGTATATAGTACACATTTCTCTCAAAGTACATACCAATAAAAACGTATATAATATATATATAAGTGTCTATTAATAATTGTACAAAATACGTATTTGTGTATATACACTAATAGATGTATATAAATATATATTTTTATACCAAAATACATATTTGTATATATATATCAATCAAACATTTTATATATGTATATTAACAAACCAAGGAATGTATATAATGCCACCCTCCTCAAGGTGATCCCAAATGAAATAGCAGTTAGTTCCAATGGGTCCGGAGCAGTCAAAATAGCTAGAAACTATATAAAGAAGTCCAAGATCGGAGTTCGGCACGATAATCGAGATAAGGATACCGAGTCCTCAGTACATAGAGAAACCTACCGGGGTTTAGCTAAGGTTAAGATTTACAAGTTAGCTAATAAGAGAAAATGGTCGATTGTTCGTTATCAAGGTAACACCTTAATTTAATGAAAATTATTTCGAAACTATTTGAACAATAATTGTTAAAACCTTCCTTTCGAACATAAATTACAATTTAAAAGTTTATTTATACAAATTTAGAATTTACGTAAAAGCCAATATTTTTTTTTTATATCTATAGTAAAATTGGTCACTAGCCCAAATAAACAATTTTGAACTAAGTTTTTATTATTGAAACTATTGCTTAAATAATAATATAACCCCAACAATTTATTATATTTGTGTGCATAATCAAAAACCCCTTTTAATTACATATTAATATAACCAAATCCCTATATATAATACATAACTAAATTTTACACATAATAATTAACTAAATTCATACATTAAAAACAATAAAACTAATTATATTTTATTTACTAAACTAATTAGAAATTAACTAATTGATTAAGAAATTACTAACTGATTACAAATAAACTAATTGATTAATTAACTATTGATTAAGAATAATTAACTGATTATTAATAATCAACTGATTAATAACTTAATTAAATGATTAAGAAATAATTAACTAATCTAATTATAAATTAACTAAACTAATTATTAATTAACTAGACTAATTATTATAATTTAACTAACTATTACATATACAGAACAGAAGAAAAGGGGGAAAAGAAAAGAGGGCTCATATTTGGGGAGGGGTCTCCGTCGTCGTCGGGGGTTCGCCGGGGTCGGCGCGGTGGGGTTCGGCTCGAGGCGGCGGATGCTCGGCGGAGCTCGGCTCGAGGATGAGGTCTGTTGCGGCGGCGGGGCTCGACTCGAGGCGACGCGGACCTGGTCGAGGCGGCGGCGCTCGGCTCGACGCGGCGGATCTCCGAGCTCGACGCGGCGGTCGACGTCGTAGAGGAAAGACTCGGTGGCCAGCGGCGATAGGTTAGGTTAAAATAGGGTTAGGGTTTTGGATCTGTATACGTCGGGGTCGTGTCCGGAGCTGGACACGGCGGTTGATGTACTGCACAGTGGGGGACGTGTCCGGGTCTGTCGGACACAGGGTTGGGTGTACTGTACAGGGATGTGTCCAGATGGTGGACACGAGGATGATGTTTACTGTGGTGGAGGTGGATGTGTCCGGGTGTGTCGGACATGAAAATCTGGTTGTAATATTGTAAATCTGGACACAAGAAATGAATGGATACGATAGGACACCCGGGGTCGGACCCGAGGCCAACACGGCTGACACGGTGATGCTGGACACACGGACACGAGCACACAAAATGGTGGTGATGGCTTGTTGGCTTGTGGGGATTTGTGAGGGCTAGTTAGGGTTTGTTGGGAATGGTGATGAGGGACTTAAATAGGGAGAGAGAGTTGTGGGCTAAAGGGTGAGGATTTGGCCCAATAATGAATGGCCCAGATAATACATGAATAAGTTTTTTATGTGGGGAAAAATGAGGGTGTGAATAGGAGACAGTAACCTGGTAAATTTAATAGAAAAAATATAATTTATGAAAAATGTTTTAAGAGGCTTCCAAGGCTAACTGATTCCAAAATAGCTACTAATTAAACCCATTTTGCAAAATCTTAGAAAGTATGAAATTTATTTATTTACTATCCCAATAAATATAAAAATTTATTATGAAAAAAACAACTAGTCCTTTAAATAATTTTATCAAATAAATAATTTTATGATTTCAAGTCAATAAATATTTGAAGCTAGAGAAATATATATATTATTATTATTATTTATTTTATAATACATCGACATTTAGGAAAAATGATTTTTATAAAAGATTTTAAATTACCTTCTAAAATCAAACATTGCTCAAAAATCAAATACAAGAATTCAAGGAGAAATATTTTATAAATTTGGTATTTAAAATAAATTAAAAATCTAATTTTTTTGGAAATTGGAAATCGGAGGTTACAAGTCTACCCACCTTAGAAAAATTTCGTCCTCGAAATTTAAGGTCCTCAATAATTGCATTTACACATTGTATTATTTCAATCAAAATTTAAATTTCAAACCAAGTAATCATGAAGTAATTCCATATTGCTATTTCACAACCTTTCAAAAAAAAAATTATAACATCATATTTCGGAAATTCTTCAAGTTTTAAAATCAAATTCCAATTTTTATCATAATCTCCTCCAAAATTTAAGTTCGCATCTAAATACTCAAGGATTTAATATCCAATCCTCCAATTGAAATCTAATCAATGCATATTTATAAAACTTAAAAAAAATATGTATCCCAAAATTTAAATTTTAAACACTAATCCATCAATCATCTTACTCCTCTAACTCAAATTCAATTGATGCTTATTCAAATCTAAATCCTCATCCCGAGAATTGAATTCGACACTATTCCATTAACGATTTATATTTCCTGATTTTCTTTTTCCTCAATACTCAATGATGCGATACTTTCAAAATCTTTAATGCAACATTCATAATATAAAATATAAAATTTCTATCTTGCAATCAAATAGATATAATGATAATTCCCTAAATTTTTTCAATTAACCAATTCAATCATATCAAGATTTCCTAAAATTAATAAATCCTCAAATTTTTGCCTTGTGAATTTCTTAACTCTCCATTTAAGTTAATGTTTATCCTCGAATTTCAATCATACCTCAATTTTCGCAAAATCAATGATCCATCAACTCTGTTATAACAATCCCCTAAATTCTTTATTTAAATTAATGCTCATCCATAATTTAATCATCTTGTCCCTTTTTGTCGGTCATAACCTTGTCATAGATCTTTGCTATGGTCAAAAACCCTAATGATCATGGTTTAAGAAAACTCTACCTACAGCCATGCAATTTAAGAAAATATATAGGTCATGTATCTTTTGTCATGGTATTTCAGTCTCCGCCAGGGTGTACTACTAGTTATATCCTAACAAGAAAATCATGAATACGAACTACAGTATTAGGAAAATCAATCAAACAAGAGACGGGAATATTAGGAAAAAGAAGAACCTGCTACCATATTACTTGTAGTATCTACTATCTCTAACAAGCACTTAACTCTATCACATTCACTAACTAATTCCTATTCATGTACACTGGTACCCATATCAGCTACTCATTAACCCATGAATATATCCGTATTGCACATACCTGTTTATTAATACCAGAATCTGATGCCAAGAATCTCTAATATAACCATGATTCAATAATGCATCCGAGTTGATACCTCTATCTCTTTAGTACCATACCCTCTGTCAGTTCCCGTTCCTACTACAATTGTTCATCCTAGCCGTTCTTATCACTCAAATATACGTCAAGTGCAACACCATACTAAATACTGCTCTTTCCAATATAACTTTAGATGGACACCCAAATTAGTCTGCGGTGCCCTCTCAATCATGCTCAAATCACCAGATATTTACACGTGTATATCATCTACTCATATATTAATATTCATATTTCTCATCTACCATAAATTAATCCTCAAAATAATCGTCAAGGTTTAACTTCTCGAACAACTTTAAAATAAAATGCATATATCTCCTCAAAATCAGATATTCCACATCGAAATAAAATTTAATCACTTCTAAAATCTTTGTAGCCTTAACCATGTTTATTGAATTCATATTTGAAATCCTCAAAATTTTAATGACACAATCCCAACTTCTCAAAAATTCATTTTCACTCTTTAATTTATAAATCCACCAATTTACATATAAGTGCTCGTAGTCTCTAATACTCGAGGTGCACTCAATGCATCTAGTGTCTATAACTGTGTACTAAAATTGTACTGCCTGAATCACTTGTACTATTACCTCCAATGATCAAAGTTATCATCACCTGTATTTTCTTTCATGATTTCAATTTATGTCAACTGGTATATCATCTAATTATCATCATACAAGGTGCTTACTGTTATTAACGTCATTCTTGACAAATCCTTGATATAGAATCATTAGCACTCTTAGTATTATATTACTAGCTTTATTAATGGATCATTCATCAAGCTCATTATAACTCATGATTACATGTATCTACTATAACACTCATGTTTCTTTACTCTCATGGGCATGTATATGGTTCTTCATCTCGATGGTTGTATAAGTATTTCCTTTTAACCTTTTTATCCTGCTAAACTGGTCTGTGATACGCTTCACCATCTTCATTACTAATTCCGATATTTCTCTACTCATGACACCCTATTATAACTCCTCATGCATATAAATTTTTTTACCTTTAACACGCCCGATATCAATCATCAAATTGAACGTTATGCTCCATTAATCCTTAACACAATTCCTGGATACTTAATTGTTTACATAGATCACTCAATTACATAATCATGATTATCCAGGACGGGTAATTGGCTCTGATACTAACTCTGAGAACTATCTCTGATACTCTATACTATCCCTCTACTCACAGTCTCTAATGACACTTATCCCAAAACCATCGTTACAAGGTACTATGCTAAGGGCTAACTCTAGATTAAAGCCTACTGCTCACATGTCCAACTAGGAACACTTACAACTCACAAGTCACACTCAGTCAAACTAATACAAGACACAACCAAAATTGCAAGTCACTAATTATCACACTAACAAGGATCCTTAAAGAAATAAGGCTCAAAAGAACTGGGTTAAGGACTGAAGGTATCTTTACTGCTAGTAAGGAAAAGAAGCGATGGAACAAAGTCCTGGAATAACATAAATAGATAAGTCTTGAGATGATACTTTAAGAACCAATTTAAGATACAACCTGATAATCATACACGTCTGTCTGAAATCATGACACTCAGAATTCTCGCCACGCCAGTAAGCATAGATGCGATAAACGATAGGTTTTATAACTAAGGTATGCAACTCTATAATCATGTCGTCTAGAATCTTCGCCACGCCAACCGGTATAGCTGCGAGAGACTCTAAGTTTCATAACTATAGTATGTACATCCAAGTCAGGTTCCTACGTTCTCGTCACCACAGCTAATATGGCTGCGATAAACTCTAGGGTCCATAACCAAAGTAGACGTTTTACCTTTCTCACTGTCCTCATCAACATATGTCATCAGATGATATCGTAAATTTTAGCCCGTAAAATTCATCTCGATATGAAATCAACTCAACAACGATACCAAGAATTTAAATTTAACAACTGGTCAACAAGAATCAACTCAACAATGATACCAAGATTTTAATTTAATAACTGTTCAATAAGGATCAAGTTCAATAACAACAAGCGAGAGCAGATGGGAACAAGGGGGGAGGATTTAAATTAGAAAATTTATAATGAGATTCTCAAGGGTCGTCCCAGGAATCTCTCAAACAATTTGTGATTGAGTATCCTCTCTCATCCTAGTATCCTATGTCCTATATTCTATAGCAGGTACGCAGTAGTACAACTATGACGTCGCACTACTACGACATCGCACAACTAGCAAAGTCTGACCTGTATGGGCCACCACTAAAAATATGTCACGACCCGCACCCGGTTTAGGGGTACGAGTGCATGGGTACGTCCAGCCTACGCCGCAGCATCGGCGGTAGAACGCTATCTAGGTCATGTAACTATCTAATCAAACTCACGTGAATACCGAACTCCATAAGGAGACATGGATATCATAGAATAATGCTAGAAATACTCAATCACATAAACTAAAGCACGATGAGATATCAAGGCAAGCAAGAAATACAAGACAAGTCTAACGACAAAATAATCATACCTGCAATCATTAACTTCCAATCCCCAAGTGTGTCGGAAACCAGTCTACTAAGTTCACAGTTTGGAAAAATATTTTCCAGTCAGGAAGGAGCAAAGTACATCTCTAAATAGCAGTTCTATATTAATGATATAAACTATGTAGCAGTTCTAGATGGAAATATACCAGAAGCATGTATAGGTACGAGAAATAAAGAAATACTGGAAATACTGTAAGTAAATGCAGGAGGAGAAACAATGTCCATGAGCAAGAACCTATGACTAAGTGTGTGAGTACTAGCTTTAACATGTGATCGGCTTGGAAACTTGATCAGGCTGGTTACATTTGATTAGCTATGATTCTTGTAAAGTCAGGCTAACCGTTGGTTAGTTATGATGCATGTAAAGGTCAGGCTAATCACACGTAACAGCTATGAAGCATGGAGATGGTCAGGCCGTATCCGACGTGAGATGTGGGGTGAGCTATGATGCATAAAAAGTTGGGTAGGATCACATATCTATACTAAAATACTTCCCACCCCCGACTGGTATAGTAGATCCAATCATGGTACGCTATGGCACGGGATTCCCTAGGGAGGTAGCAAATCTCCCCGGGAATCAGTGTCTGTACATGCACAAGATAACAAGGAAAACAAGTCTTGTACAAGCTACACCATGAATAAGGAATAACATCTCATGACGAGATCCGTGTATACCAATCCGTGTAACCAGCGTGTCAAGAGCATGGATATTTACACTAGATACAGTGAACATAGGAGATATCATAAATTAGAAACTAATCAGAGAATGTACTCGCCTTGGGTCCTTAGCTGTCAATACCAATGTCCTGTCTCAGAGTATCGTCTGGAGAATCCGACAATCCTATAAACATATAATAATATCACTTGTATCAGATGCTACACTAACACACAATAAAAATACACTGGCCTCAGGGCTATGCCAGGCATGGCTCTAGTCAACTAGGGTCATCTAGTAGGAATACGTATATAGTACACATTTACTCTCAAAGTACATACCAATAAAAACGTATATAATATATATATAAGTGTCTATTAGTAATTGTACAAAATACGTATTTGTGTATATACACTAATAGATGTATATAAATATATATTTTTATACCAAAATACATATTTGTATATATATATCAATCAAACATTTTATATATGTATATTAACAAATCAAAGAATGTATATAATGCCACCCTCCTCAAGGTGATCCCAAATGAAATAGCAGTTAGTTCCAATGGGTCCGGAGCAGTCAAAATAGCTAGAAACTATATAAAGAAGTCCAAGATCGGAGTTCGGCACGATAATCGAGATAAGGATACCGAGTCCTCAGTACATAGAGAAACCTACCGGGGTTTAGCTAAGGTTAAGATTTACAAGTTAGCTAATAAGAGAAAATGGTCGATTGTTCGTTATCAAGGTAACACCTTAATTTAATGAAAATCATTTCGAAATTATTTGAACAATAATTGTTAAAACCTTCCTTTCGAACATAAATTATAATTTAAAAGTTTATTTATACAAATTTAGAATTTACGTAAAAGCCAATATTTTTTTTTTATATCTATATTAAAATTGGTCACCAGCCCAAATAAACAATTTTGAACTAAGTTTTTATTATTGAAACTATTGCTTAAATAATAATATAACCCCAACAATTTATTATATTTGTGTGCATAATCAAAAACCCCTTTTAATTACATATTAATATAACCAAATCCCTATATATAATACATAACTAAATTTTATACATAATAATTAACTAAATTCATACATTAAAAATAATAAAACTAATTATATTTTATTTACTAAACTAATTAGAAATTAACTAATTGATTAAGAAATTACTAACTGATTACAAATAAACTAATTGATTAATTAACTATTGATTAAGAATAATTAACTGATTATTAATAATCAACTGATTAATAACTTAATTAAATGATTAAGAAATAATTAACTAATCTAATTATAAATTAACTAAACTAATTATTAATTAACTAGACTAATTATTATAATTTAACTAACTATTACATATACAGAACAGAAGAAAAGGGGGAAAAGAAAAGAGGGCTGACATTTGGGGAGGGGTCTCCGTCGTCGTCGGGGGTTCGCCGGGGTCGGCGCGGTAGGGTTCGGCTCGAGGCGGCTGATGCTCGGCGGAGCTCGGCTCGAGGATGACGTCTGCTGCGGCGACGGGGCCCGACTCGAGGCGACGCGGACCTGGTCGAGGCGGCGGCGTTCGGCTCGACGCGGCGGATCTCCGAGCTCGACGCGTCGGTCGACGTCGTAGAGGGAAGACGCGGCGGCCAGCGGCGATAGGTTAGGTTAAAATAGGGTTAGGTTTTGGATCTGTATGCGTCGGGGTCGTGTCCGGAGCTGGACACGGCGGTTGATGTACTGCACAGTGGGGGACGTGTCCGGGTCTGTCGGACACAGGGTTGGGTGTACTGTACAGGGATGTGTCCAGATGGTGGACACGAGGATGATGTTTGCTGTGGTGGAGGTGGATGTGTCCGGGTGTGTCGGATACGAAAATCTGGTTATAATATTGTAAATCTGGACACAGGAAATGAATGGATATGATAGGACACCCGGGGTCGGACCCGAGGCCAACACGGCTGACACGGTAATGCTGGACACACGGACACGAGCACACAAAATGGTGGTGATGGCTTGTTGGCTTGTGGGGATTTGTGAGGGCTAGTTAGGGTTTGTTGGGAATGGTGATGAGGGACTTAAATAGGGAGAGAGAGTTGTGGGCTAAAGGGTGAGGATTTGGCCCAATAATGAATGGCCCAGATAATACATGAATAAGTTTTTTATGTGGGGAAAAAATGAGGGTGTGAATGGGAGACAGTAACCTGGTAAATTTAATAGAAAAAAATATAATTTAAGAAAAATATTTTAGGAGGCTTCCAAGGCTAACTGATTCCAAAATAGCTACTAATTAAACCCATTTTGCAAAATCTTAGAAAGTATAAAATTTATTTATTTACTATCCCAATAAATATAAAAATTTATTATGAAGAAAATAACTAGTCCTTTAAATAATTTTATCAAATAAATAATTTTATGATTTCAAGTCAATAAATATTTGAAGCTAGAGAAATATATATATTATTATTATTATTTATTTTATAATACATCGACATTTAGGAAAAATGATTTTTATAAAAGATTTTAAATTACCTTCTAAAATCAAACATTGCTCAAAAATCAAATACAAGAATTCAAGGAGAAATATTTTATAAATTTGGTATTTAAAATAAATTAAAAATCTAATTATTTCAGAAATTGGAAATCGGAGGTTACAGTTCGGAGCTACGATTTTATTTTGGACAGCCCACGCGTCGAACATTGTCTTTAAACGGTGTCACACAAGTTTGGTTATGATAGAGTACCCTATCGTGCACTTATACTTTCTGTTTACTTGGCATACTGTATTTCTGTACCTTATTACATCCCTCTGAGGACCTGGTTCCCTGCCAGTTTTGCAGCATAGATGATTACGGAGTATTTGGAGTGGCTGTTGGAGTTGCATGTCTTACGAGCATGGTACCAGGTACTCATATCTTATCTACCGGCATTATGGTTATTTTATATTGATTATTCATCTGCTGTTGTAGCCTTGTTTTTATAGACTCATACTTCTTCTCGAGTCTATTCGAGTTAGTGTGTTATTGGGCGGCCGACTCTAGCACATATAGCTCTTTCTTGTATATTGTTGTACATTGTGGATTGAGACATAGAGATTTATATTTATGGGATATCTAGGTTGTGCCCTTTATATTACAGCTTATATGTATTCGAGTCAGACCAGAGTCTGGTCGAATGCGTAGCTGGCGTATCACGTATTCCTGGTCCTACGTATTTTGGGACTGGGGCATGACATTAACGGAGAGCCCTTGACGTATATAGACGGGGCAAAATACATAAAACCAGCTTTCTTCTTCGAAGATATGATTGACAAACAATCTCATACGAAGCCCAAGAAAGAAAACTGGGTTTTTCCTGCCGGGGGCCTGGTCCTGTATCTGCCCAAGATGCTGAGATATTACCCTATCTCGGCATTCTTCCATGCCACACATCCGAGGAGGATGTCATGGACTCTGACTCCCAATCTTCATGGCCAGCCGGGGAAGATATTTTATCAGAAGGGATCAGACCAAGGGTCCTTTGTGAGCTGCCCTTCTGGCCCAGTCATCCCTTTCAGGGGATTATTTCTGGGCATTGTCCCGAGTGAAGATACTGCACTATTCCAGCCAGTCCAATTATCGACTTTCTACAATGACTTCATGGGGCATGGAGGAGTATACCCCAAGGTTAATCCTTGGACCAATGGGTGGCTTACCCCTACAAATCTTTGATGGGTTCGTTTAGCTAACTGGGCCCTGAAGAACTTTCGGACGGAGCTGGAGTGCATTGGTCTGTACGCAGCTGTAAGTGCTACCAGTGTTGGGTTATCTCTCAACCCCAACCTGTTTCTGGCTTTGATGGAGCGATATATCTCGCTCACTGGAACTTTTGCCACTCCACTGTGGGAGTTGGGATTGGCCCTTCATGAAATGGCAGAGATTTTATGACTGCCAATGGGGGATACTCCTTATGAAGAGTATGTTCCCACAAACCGGGAGCTGGGGGATACAGACCCTCGGGTGGTGGCAGTGAACCAAGAGCTGATGTGCCACTATCTAGCGTGCATTGCCTTCTATAATGAGCCCTCTGATTTGGCTCATACCAACAAATGGGCGTCCTACCTCTTCTTCCATCAGGCTAGAAATGCTATTACAGACAAAGTCGTGGATAGCAGGGATAGGCCTTTGAGCTTTCTGAGCGTGCTTAGTACTCAAGTAGTCGACGACCTTATTGAAGACGCTAGGGCTTCAGATCAAATTCTCGACAAAGGGATAGGGAAATATCCTGCAGGCACTAAAGCCTACAGTTATTTGAGGCATTATCACAGGCCTCTGTCAAGGGAAGCTCAACTGGCTGGCTTCCTCTCCATATGGCTGCGCTGACTGGTTGTACCTGGTATTGCATCTTCAGATCGCATTTACCGTAACACCTTATGGCCCATGGTGCGTTTGGTGTTTGGGGCAAGACTGGGCTTGCTCCCTGCCATGGTATGCCGGATACAAGCTGGCCTGAGGGCCATTACTGATGGGCTGCTTGCCGATGAAACACGGCGTGACAGCTTTCCTAGGGTAGAATTATCGTTCCTGTATTTGATGGGATAGTTAATTCTTCATAACCCCAGAGTGATGTCTCCCGGCTCTGCCAGTAGTTCGGGGAATAATTTCTTGTTGAATTATAAGAATTCCTCCTGGAACGTGAACACAGTTTTAGACTGTCGACGAGCGTTAAATTTTGCTCACAGTTGGAAGCTCTTCTGCACCGTCCCCACTGTACATCTCAATCAACAGGGGACGCGACTTCAGGATTTAGGTGAAGGAAAGACAGTTCTTTCTCCTGAAGCTTTTTATTGGTTGGTATGCATTAGACCTTCCCATTTATTGTACAGAAGTGAAGACCATTGCTTCTTGGAGCCCTATCTGCCTAGTTGATTCGCCAGGTAGTTCGGGTACGACCAGTTGCACGTGGGCAATGTCATCACCAGCTTCAAGTCCAGAGGTGGACTTATTGATGGAGCGAGAGGATGGCGGTACTTCATAATGGGTTGTACTGGAGCGGCCTTTACTATACCAGCGACTTCTCTCTCCATGGAGTTGCGCATCCTCCACTCGTATGCCCAGTTTTATGTGGCAACCAATACCTTCCATCGCAATTTTAATATGCATGGAAGTTTTAGGATACCTTCTTCTAAGTCCGCGGGAAGAGAGGAACTCCCATCAGTTTTCTCTGACGAGGGTGAAGACTCTGTCAATCCAGATGAGCTTTTGCTGACAGTACCGAGAGGCGAAATACCTCCGCCTGCAGAGCCTCTGATTATCCCTGGAAAGTGAAGGGCTCCTGTTCTGAAGGAGGCTTCCCCTCGCAAGAAGAACAAGATGGTTGGTGGTCCTGTCAGGACTCCCCACCCTGAGGTTCCTAGAAGTGAACCTGTTGGTTCCCCTGTTGGGGATGAATTTTTGACTAGAGGTCCTTCGCCTATTAGAGAGGGAACCTCCACAATCCTGGCTGGTAGTATCGGAGAATCTTTGCTCGAGGCTGTTGCCGTTACTACCACTTCAGGTAGTGGTACGAGATCGCCTTCGGGGCCAAGCCAAATAAGAATATCCTTATCCAGACCAGCAACGGGAGAAACTCCTACCGCGTTTGTAAGTATACCCAGCGAGATTCTACCTGATAAACCTCGATTGGATCTCGGTGAAGACCTGGAAGAATACCTTTCAGTGTCAATTGGCACGCCCCCTTCTCCAGGTATGTCAGCTCGCTTAGCATTATTAAAAAATGATTTAGCTGTACTGGCTGCCGACGTGATATATATACCATTGGCCATAGATAAATATCATCTTTATGCCTCTTTTAGAAAAATTAACATCATATTGATATTAACTTTCTCTTGTCTTCTTTTCAGGGAAAGATATCTACGGGGAGGGCAGTGTTGACGCGCCTTTTGGCTTTGTTTCAGCTCCTGCCGATGATATGGAGGTGCCCGACTTCAAAAAAGAAGCATTTTCGGGTGTCGGCTCGCCCGAAACAGTTCTAATATCTCAAGAGGAGGATGAGCCTGTCATGACGACTATGCCTCCTTTGAGTACGCCAGTCACTTCAGCCGTTGTCGGTGCCTCTACCTTTGTCGCGCCCTCTACTGAAATGACGACTGTGATGACACCCTCTGCAGTCGTTCCTGGAAGGGGATTCTCTGATATTGCAGCCACTCCCAGCACCCATTCGAATCTCGCCATGTTAGTTGAGCAGTTCTCAAGCATTTTCTACGCCACTTTGAAAATACTGATATCGATGGTGCTGGAGAAGAATCTAAGCTTCGAAGCTCTGAAGACGTCCTCCAACTTTAGTATAGCGCAAATTAGATACTTCAACGATAATGACAGAGCTGATGCGCTAGAGAAAATAGTTAATGGTTTGGAACAACCCATTAACGATTATTTGTAACTATCTCGAGGCAGCATCGACGGTCTCGTTCAAGCTAAATATGACTCCTTAACTGCAGAGCTTGCTGGGCAAATAGAATCTCTGGACAAATCCGTCCAGGAACAACAGCAGGAGATGGATCAAGAGCGTGTCGTATTGGGGTATGTCATTCCCCAGCTGGCTCAATGCGAGGCCGAATATGAGAAAGAGGCAGCGAGGGTCCGCAAATTGAAAGATAAACTCACTTAGGCAGAGGAAAAGGCTCTCTCTTTGTCGGCATCTCGAGATGTGCTAAAGATCAGAAGGAAAACGTCTCAGCAGAATCTGGCACGTACGGGTGTCATCCACGCAGGTTTTGTACATGCTCGGTCCGAGCTATCTGCTTTGAACAATGAGGCGACAAGGTTGGAGTGGGCTCGCGCCGACGTCTTGAATACCAGGGATGAGAGAATGGTTACTCTGGCACAACAGATTCGCGACTTAACTGCTCCTCCCAAATGATGTACCTTTTTGTTTCTCCTGTAATTTCTTGGAGATAATAAAGACACATTTTCTGACTTTGTGGGCCCATCATTTTTAGAATGTGATAGGCTAGGGTGAAAGTGATATCAGAGGTATCATTAACATGACATTCTTTCGTTAAGGTTTTGTTGAATGTAAATCTATTCAGAGTTAATACGAACTTGAAAGAATATAATCCTACTAAATTTGTATACTAAACACTATCAGAGGTATCATTAACATGATAGGTTTATAAATTAGTTAAGGATATCTGTTCGGAGGTCACATGAACCTGATAGAATATGATTCAGCTAACCTTTGTGCTTGATATCGTCAGAATAAGATCTTCGTCATACTCCGTTAAACGAAGGAGATCAAGTATAGTACTTCTTCGAGAATTTGCAGTTGATAGTAGCCAAAAGAATTTCATTAGGCTTGGCTAATCTGTAAGCGTGATTTGTAATCATATACGGGCCCTCCATTTCTTTATGATTGTCTGTACGAATTTTGGATATTGTACTAGAGGTAATATGGACGTAGTACGATACCGTATTTGTTGAGGATATCCCACTGGGGGATTTTTAGTGGACCTATTACTTTTTGCGCACATTAGTGCAAGTAATAGGTTTGAGACATATCCTGACAGAGGTAATATAGACGTAATAAAATACGACTTTGTAGGGATGATAGAGACTGACTCTTTCTTCGCTGGAAAAATAAGGATAGTTCAGAGGTAATATGGACATGACATTTTATTTTTCCATTGCGGGCATTCCACAGGGGAATTCTTGTGGACCTATCATTTGTTGCGCACATTAGTACAAATAATAGGTTTGGGACAAGCCCTGCTAGAGGTAATATGGACGTGGTAGTTTTTGTGGACCTAAAACCACTAGTGTACTTTGAGTTAAGTACGGGTGCTAAGTTGAGATGACAATCGATATCAGAGGTAATATGGACATGATAATCGATAGCCAAAAACTTGGAAAGTTTGTTCAAAGGTAATATGAACATGACAAACTCTTGAGTTGTGACTCCATCGGGGATGGAGGTATATATCTGCTCAGAGGTAATATGAACATGGCAATTTTTGTGGGCTCAACACCACTGGTGTACTTAGAGTTAAGTACGGGCGTTAAGGTGAGATGACAACCGATATCAGAGGTAATATGGACATGATAATCGATAGCTAGAAACTCGAAAAGTTTGTTCAGGGTAATATGAACATGACAAACTCTCTGGTGAAAGAAATGAAATGTTTGGACAATGGACGTGAACTTATGTCCAAAAAATTCACTGTAGAGTGATTTTCCTGAGTGAGGATAGTCCTGAAAAATCCACTGGGGAAATTTTAGGGACTCGTCATCAGGTATATTCCTGAGGGAGCAAATTGTCACATTAAAGTGAACTCAATTTGCAGTGATTGTTCCCTCGTTTACAGATGCAGAGTGATAACCTTGGCATCGATCAACTCCTGAATTATCCTTTTCAGTACATAGCACGCCCTTATAGGATGATGAATGTACCGATGAAAGAGACAATAATCTGGGTCATCGACTTTGCCAGCCCTCTCAGGATATCTGATGTTGGGTAGCCGAAGTTTGTGTTCCTTCATCAACATATTGAAGATTTCAATAATGTCATCTTCATTGAAGGAAAAAGTCCCTTTTGGCCTTCGGGTTCCCGATGCCTGAGTTTTTCGATCCTCCGGGAAGATCGTCATCGTTGCATCATCTTCGGACTCAGAGGAAATTCTACCCCCAGCTCTGGATGTTTCCTTATTTTGTCGAGGTAGACTACCCCCAGACATGTCGAGGCGTTTGCCCACAGAAGCTGATTTAGAAGGTCCTGCCTCAGACTTTCGAGGTTGTGAGTTTGCAGAAGATGCTGTATACCCCAACCCAAAACGAGCTTGTTGACAGTAAGGATTACCCTGCAATGGTGTTCGTCTGCCTTTTCTATAGTTGAGGCCTTGCTTCAACTTCAAATCATAACCCATGCTTTGTATAATCTTTAAAGCTTGCGGGCTATACCTGTGGATTTTCATTTTGCCACCCTCAGACTCGCAAAATTCTTCTTGTACAACCGGTCTGCTCCGCATGCGACCGAAGACTATTGGACGCTGGTCGTCACAAGTTGAAGGAACAATAAAGACAGAATCTTCATGTGGTCCATATGTCATGATGACTTTAGATGTTGAGGCATCTTCCCACATGATATCCCTACGTTTGACAGTTAGGGGAACTGAAGCCTGTTTATGACTCCTGTCTTTGCATTTCTGGATCAAAAATTCACGCAAGTCAGAAGTATTAACGGAATAAGAAGAGGAAGAAGGCCTGTTCCTCCTGTTTACATCATTTGGAATGAGGATATTGGGCACCCCAATCCTTTCCCTACCGTAGGAATACAGCAGTTCAGCCATATGAGCAGCATATGATCCCCGATGAGCGTATCTATCTACAAACTGGGCCTTCTTTACGCCGAAGGGCTTCTCTTGGCGTAATTTGGGACTCTGCTCAGGTTGGCGTAAAACTGAGGAAGTCCTCAATCGGCTGTCATCGTTCCGCGTAACCTGAAGAGTGGGCAGACTCCTCTCTTGATGGCGTTCAATCCGAGAAGTCGGGAAATCTGCCACTTGTTTTCCCTTGCGGAGATTACTGGGACTCTCTACCTCCTTTTGAGTGGGAGTGATATTTTTACGCGCGGAGCCTATTTGAATTTTTTGACTTAGCGCTGAGGCCTTGTCAGAAACTACGTCTGTCCCATCAGCGATGGGAGACGAGTTTTTATGCGCAATACGCGATGTGGACTTCTGGATTGGTGCTAAGGCATTACCAGAAGTTTTTTCTGCCCTGTCAGCGACAGGAGACTGAGTTTTACGCGCAAGGCATGGAGAGAGCGATGCTACAACCTCGTTGGTCGGAGAGATCAGAGAGTCGGCAGGAACGGTAGGGGATGTCCGGGGCATCCACGCTTTACGCAGTTTCCTGTTGTCTTGGACAGATAGAGAGTGAGAGCTACCCCCTGCTCGAAGCATATCTTCGTAGGCGGATTGGTCGAATTGGACGACCAAAGTCTTCTTTATTGATCCTACTGCATCGTATTGAGCAATTGCTCTCTCGTCAGATGAGAAAGACGTCCCCAGCAGAGTCGCCATCTTGTGTTTGATAATAAACAAAAGAAATTAAATAAGGTATAGACGAAACCCTCTCTTTGGTTTACAAACAAGAAGTATAATTAATCCTATACGAGGATGTCGAGTACAATTTTTTAATCTGGGTAAATATTGCTATTGGAGTCTGATCTGCAGTCGATCACTTTGTCCCTTGGACCACACAATGATGAAGAAGTGCTGTGGAAGACGGAAAAGCTTCAAAGATTGCAAAGGGGAGTGGATGCTCGATGCCAAAATCGTCGATTACTACTCTTTGTCTATGCTCTGGATTCTTCTCTCTCAGAAATCAATATCCGACCCTTCGACCGTTCGACCTTGGACCTCTGTCAATAGAGGTCTCTATTTATATGGTTTTAGTGACAGTAACCATCCAGTCGGCGTAGAAGTTGGACAGTGGAGAGTGTAGCACTTTTACGCGACGATTATAATAACGGCCACCCATGTATAAATGATCTTCTGAATAAGCGTGTGACACGTGTCCCATTAAGAGATAATGCGTATAACTGCTACGAAGATCACGGTATGCAAGCCACGTAGGTAGCTGTCCCTCGCGTAGAAAAAGGTTGGCATAGAAGCCAATAATTGTCACCATGGCGTAGAAGCCAAATAGTTGTCGAGTTGGCGTAGAAGCCAAATAGGCATAGAAGCCTTATAGGCGTAGAAGCCTGATACTGCATAGATAGATAGATAGCATACGAGATAGCCGATCCACCTTCCTTGACTGAGGTCTTGAGCTAATTCTGGACCAAATAGCCCTATTACGCACCAATGCAAATGTAGCCTGAGTTGCCGTATTTCGAGGAGATAGCATACGGCGTACTCCTTATAACTGAAAATAGCCATGTCGGCGTATTTCAAGGAGATAATGTACAACGTGCTCCTATAGCTAAAAATAGCCTGATGGCATAATGTGTAAAAGTGATAATGCGGACGTATTAGCAGTAATTATGGTTCACCCAATCTTTGAAAATAGAACCAAATCTCGTGCATTAAATGCAGAGATCTGCCCCCATCCTGCGCATTAACTGCAGAGATGTGCCTCGGGCTCTGTACAAAGAGCAGCTTTTGACGTAGCAGTTTGTTTTGTCTTCTGCTGAGCGTAAAAGCTCACATCTGCCTGTGTAAAACTAGGCAGCGTATTTCCTTGGATGCATAAAAGCAGTTTATACCAAGGAAATGTCACTAAACGACGGTTTGGGTCTCTGTGCCGCACCATTATTACAGCCGTCGTCAGGATAGTTGTGCAGTACTCTTTGTCAGAAGTCAGGTTCACTGCATGATTTGACAGGTTCATTCGAGGAATACGAAGCGTTCCTCGTACACTTCCATGCTGCATTAAAAGCGGATAAATTTTACGCCATAAAGGCGATGTAACAACCTTTTTACGCCGAACCAGCCTGAACACACTGCATTATGCGGGTTGTTTTGGAGCTATGTTTTACGCTGTACTAGCGATAAAGCTCTGTTGTACGCCGATGGCTCTGAAGTCAAGTCTTACGCTACACAGCACTAAAATACTGCGTATAACTCTGCAGCATATTTTTTATGCTTCTACAATTACAAGTCGCTCAAGTCCTCTCTCTCGAAACAATAAAAGTGTGCCAAGTGGCTACCACTGTGGAATGATATATAAGCGATGTTCCAATATTATATCATGTATATGTGCTACAGCTCCGGACGTGATGCTCCAAGGATCCAGAGCAAACTACACGCCTTAGATCGCACGAAGGGGTTTTCGTACAGAACGAGGTTCTTTCATACCAAGCAAGCAATATGGTCTGTTATCAGTACATGAATGCACTGGTAGGGAGGCTTCTCGCCTGCTCGACAAATCCAAACACGTTATATAGGTTCCGTGTACCATATATTAAGTTGCCTTTCTAGTCTTGCCTTAGGATCAGTTTTATGGCATAATAAAAAGCCTAACTCGTTTGGCAGGGCATCGTGCGATATAAGAAAAATACGGTGAAACTTACCAACTTACCATCCATCCTTCCCTATTGAAGGTAAATCAAGTTAAACCTAGCACAAGTATATATATAATGAAATCCACGGAACCACATAAACAAAGACAGGTATCACGAGCGAGTTTCTGACTCAGGTGAACAATATTCTCTTCTTAGTTAGAATTTTAATTCTCAAACTGTTCAAGTGCTTTATACTCAGATTATACATATGTTTCAGATTACTTATACCATACAATAACTCGTACGCGGATTGCCGTAACCGAGCCAACTTAATCTATATGAAGGTCACTGGTGTAGCCATATAGGACGAGTTATAGTTAAGGTAGACGTTTATCCATACAGTCGCGAGTAGCTAGTCCGCTACAAGTCCCAAACTCACCTGTGCTAGGTCAATAGCACGACTAAACTTATGTTCCGCCTAGGATCAGATCGGCCCCGGTGCCCCATCCACAGGAACCCTACACCTTGTACACAAGTTGTCTATAAAAATGCATGTTCTCTTATTCATTGCTCTTGTTTTGGTAACACGACCATGGTTGCAGTACAGGTAGTCCGTTACCCGCTACACACCATCTCGTCTTACCCGTGCTAGGCCATTAGCACGGCTATCTTTATTCGCTTAAATTTTATAACTTCTTGTTTATAAGCGGTGATGGTGGTAACGCGACACCAGCCCGCTATGAGCGATTCTTGCTTTTATTTACTTATCAGTGCAATTCAGTTCCTTTACTTGATAATTCTATTACTTTCTTATCTCTTCTTCTAATCTTTCATTAGGCAGTCCTCGGTACGGGAAACCGCCTTGGCGACCTTATGGTCCCAAAGCCTTTCCATATTTTTTATTGCTTGGCTCGGAACGACTATTTTGATAATCTTTCTGCCTTAGGAGGGTGAACCATGTTCTGTGTTGTGCTTACATATCATGACATTATCTCTCTGTGACAAGCATTGCATATAAGATAGATAGTATAAAGACATTAATTGACCAGTTCTAGACAATAAGGCGAAGTCTACTTTTACGAAGCTAAGGTAGCATGCGAGGGACTAACTATAAGTCATGTTTCATTTCCATATTCTAACACAAGCAATACATGATGGAATTATTCCCTTAGCTAGGTACGTTGTATTCTTATTAGCATGCAATGGGTGATTTACCTAGCGCCTATCATGTATCGTCCATATTTTTAAGTTTGCAGGCTAAGCAAGGACAGCTTCATCGTAGCCACCCACCTTAACGATGATTTGCCTCGGTCGAGCGATACTCCGAACGCGTCTTTGAAAGTCTTAGTCTGAACTCCTGAAGAGTCAAGTCTAAAATTCTTTGCCTCAAGCAAGTCTTCTCTCTGAGCAAGGCGGATCGGGTCATCGCATTTGCATCATTTGAATCGGCTCTCTGCTTGAGCAGAATGGGTCGTTATATTATACACCATTCAGAATAAGTCTCATCCTCGAGACTTCCTGAGCATATATCATTCCATCGAATATATCTCAAGCATATCAATCTGTATCATTAGATCCATTCGAACATAACGTCATACTCGTTCCTCATTCCGTATCGAGTGTATGCTGGGTTTATTTTATTGAATGACTCTATCATTCAATCCAAGATTTGACTTGGTCTCTATAGCGCCTTAGCGCAGAATATATATCGCATAACGCGGGATATGTTATAATCCATCTCAAATAATGATCTAGGGTTGAGGCAAACTTACCAAATTTGTTATACTCGTCCATGCGAATCTAACATATTCACTTGCACTAGAATTTAAGATCAGCTTATCGCGAGTCTGGATTATGCACATATTTAAGGTGTACGTCAAACATATACATGTCAACTAAGTTAGCAATAGTGAAATCTTTGCACTCGAGTTCAACATATCACCGAGTCTTGTATCGTGTATATATTCAAGGCATCCCTCAAACATATGTATTTATTCGGACAAGCTACTCACGAAAATCTCAAGGGTTCTCGTCTTACGAATTACAATGATACCTCCAACGCGGTCAATCAAAATTCAAGTCATTTCCAATCCTACTCAAACCAAGTATTGCACTACCGTTAAATAAAATATATCCTATCAACCGACTAGTATCCAAGTCTTATTATCTATTCCATTAATGTTAAACATAGTGTGTACTTATCTACCCAAGCCTATCTCTAAGTCTTGCTGCCCCAGTTCTATGTCTTGCTCAAGCAATACTCTAAAGTCGGTCACACAAGTTCTTTCACTCGGCATAGGGTCGTCTGCGTAACCGCTAGGTCGGCTCACACGATCATAGGTACATTTCAAGTTTACGATTCCCATCATGCAAATTTGTTGTATGATACTCGCCCCAATTTCTAAGGTCAAACGATTATTCTTTCATATGGGACATTCTACCCAAGCTCGTTTTACTCAAATTTTAAACATCGAGCACAGATCATTATATCTATATTAACAAGTTCGTTTGTACTGGATTCGTGTCTGTTTAGCAAAACTGTTCATAAGACACATTTGTTCAATCAAATCCACGATATATCTACGTCATAGGTCAAACCTATCGATTTGCATAGTCTAACTCCTCTATTACGTTTGATAGAATTCACCTATCTATTCTTTTCTAAGTCTAGACCACCAAGTCATGATCCTATTCTAAATATTTGATCTAAATCAAAAACTCTAAGTCGTCCAACATGATTTGCGTATCGGTTCACAAAACCATCAAGCATAACTCACTTCATATTCTAGACAAACTCCTCCTCAAAATATTTTAATTTATTTATATCCTGAAACTCATCTTATCGTGTCGAACCATAAGTCAAGATGATCCTTCAATTACCATGCTCAGGTCTTCTGCAAGTTTAATCATTCCCTTTGGACATAAAATCACCACGCTAATGCTCTTGCGGGATAATCGTCCTAATCCAGCGTGACGCATATGCGAGTATGGAGTTGCGCTCGCTCAAGACAAGAATATCAAACGCTATGGTTATCTTCAAAACAATTAAGATACCTTATCGTTATACTTTATTTCATTCAAGTTTTATATTGATTCACCAAGTCATGTTCATCTAATAACCGTTCATGCCATGATTATAATTCGTCTAGCCAAATTGTCCAACTTTGATGTTATCGTTCGATCAATTTGTACTCTACTTCTAGCATCCTTAAACAACTAAGGTCAAATCCTTAAGCCAAAGTCTATCCACCCTGGTTATATTTCATTTTATCGAGTTCGTCTGAATAATTATCTAACATATTTTTGTGAGTTAGATCATCCCCGTTGGACGTAAAATCAGCATGCCATCGCTTCCGCAGAATAATCGTTCTCATCTGAGCCTGATGTCGAGTGTTATCTTTCAAACTAGATTTAAGATTATTCGTCCAACTCAAGATCAAATCCATTATCGCTTTCCTCAATCCTTGAACCACAAATTTGCTAACTTGTGTCAATCTATGCTATCTTCCAACTTATCGATATCGTATCAAGTCTATTAATTCAAAACTATAACATTCGTACTCAGGCTAAAATTCTATCGAGCGATATCCTAGTCAATCTATATTTTTGATGCACGTTATCTTCCATCGCGCTATACTTCGATCGTGTCCTAGATTATTCCATCTCAAAGTCAAGTTTCAATTTAATTAACAATTCAAAATCGTTCATACAATTTACTATGTTTTTTCGTCCAAGGTATTGATTTTCGTTACCTTGAATCTCTATTCGATATAAGCCTTATTATTTGTTCAACACATTCTAACTCGTTTGAATAAAATCTTGTACGATTTCTTTGAATTCGCTTACTTGTTAGGCAGTATTTATACTAAGGTTTCGCACAATTATGTGGCTTACTGCTAGGCTTATTTTCTATTCCGAAATCCTCGATTCACTCGATTATTTCTAGATGATCAATACACCACTCAGGGTTTGATCCATACTCTACGAATCATCAAATCGCTTATTCATTCCTGAGTTATCGTATACACCACTCAGGAAACGAGTCACCCAAGTAAATTCTCAATCGTATTCGCATCAATCCATCTAATTCGTTCCTTAGAACTCTTATATAATTCCTATGTGTCGGTTCACTAATCTTAATATCCTATACACCTCTATTGATAGTCCTCCATAAAAACTATATTTGAGTCGTAACTTATCGATACAAATAACCATCTAAACTATACGTCAAAACCCAGGCACAACTCCCTAGATTCGCCTTAGCGACAGTCTGATAATATTTCTATCGATAGCCAATATTAGTATGACTTATCCTTACCTGAACGATATCCTATTTTCGTTCGCAAATCTTGCTCGCACCCAAGGGTCTTATAATGCGATACTCAACACAATTTAGCCGACAGGTTGTATGCATAGCTAACTGTCCGAATGATATTCTATCTCGCACACTAACCTGCTTGGTGTTCACGTATAGGTATTCGGGTTCACATATAACTTTCAGATTCTAACACGAGTCTATTTCCACGAAATCTGACACAGGTTGGAACGTAGGCCTTCACATCATAATTTTGTACAAGCAATCATATCATTCATATGCACTTTTAGAAATATTTAGACTCATTGTATGGAACATCCCATTGGAACATTACGAGGGAGCATCTGTAATATAACCCACGAACAAGCTTTTAAAACTGAGAGAATTGATAAGAAGTCCAAGGACGTAATGTAATGCCCTGATACCAATATGTCACACTCCGATCTCCCGCAGGATCGGCCATCCCTGCTAGGCATGAACCACCACTCCAACGCTCCCACAGAACGGTCTTTTCCATATGGATATGATGTCGCACAAGTACAAGCTACGTCCGTACAAGACAATGAATCCAAACAGGCGGTAAAATAACTAAGCCATAAAGTCGTACAGATAGTCCGAATGCAACGGAGTAGAAACGAACAGGTGATTGGTAACAAGTTCATAAAGCCTTCATAGCGGAAGCATTGAAATGAACAAAATTATAGATATAAAACAAGCACTTTATTGATATTGAATCAGTATTAGAAGCGAGTTTAGGCCGAGATTACAAGTCGCTATAGTCCTCTTTCTCGAAACAATAAATGTGTGCCAAATGGCTACCACTATGGAGTGATACCTAGGCGATGTTCCAACATTATGTCTTGTATATGTGCTTCAGCTCCGGACGTGATGCTCCAAGGCTCCAGAGCGAACTCCACGCCTTAGCTCACACGAAGGGGTTTTTGTACCGAACGAGTTCTCTTGTACCCTGCAAGCAATCTGGTGGGTTATCAGTACATGAATGAAATAGTGGGGAGGCTTCTCGCCTACTCGACAAATCCAAACATATTATATAGGTTTCGTGCACCATCTATTAAGTTATCTTTCTAGTCTTACCTTAGGATCAATTTTATGGCATAATGAAAAGCCTAACTCGTGTAGCAGTTCGTCGTGCGATATAAGAGAAATACGATAAACTTACCAACTTACCATCCATCTTTTCATGTCTAAGGTAAACCAAGTTAAACCTAGCACGAGTATATATATAATAAAATCCACGGAACCACATAAACAAAGATAGGTATTACGAACGGGTTTCTGACTCAGGTGAACGATATTCTCTTCTTACTTATAATTTTGATTCTCAAACTGTTCAAGTGTGTTATACTCAGATTACATATATATTTTTGATTACTTATACCATGCAATGACTTGCACGCGGATTATCGTAAACGAGCCAACTTAATCTATATGAAGGTCACTAGCGTAGCCATACAAGATGAGTTATAGTTAAGGTAGACGTAATCCTTACAGTCGCGAGTAGCTAGCTTCGCTATAAGTCCCGAACTCACCCGTGCTAGGCTATTAGTATGACTAAATTGATGTTCCGCCTAGGATCGAATCGGCAGCGGTACCCTGGTGCACCGTCCAAAGGAACCCTATACCTTATGCACAAGTTATCCGTGACCATGTATGTTCTCTTGTCCATTGCTCTTGTTATGGTAACATGGAGATGGTTGCAGAACAAGTAGTCCATTACCCGCTATACGACATCCTGCCTTACCCGTGCTAGGCCATTAGCACGGCTATCTTTATTTGCTTAAATTTTATAACTTCTTGTTTTAAGCGGCGATGGTGGAAACGTGGTACAAGCCCGCTACAAGCCATCCCAAGCGATTCTTTCTCTTATTTACTTATTAGGGCAATTCAGTTCCTTTACTTGATAATTTTATTACTTTCTTATCTCTTCTTCCAATCTTTTATTATGCAATCCCTGGTACGGAAAACCGCCTTGGTGACCTTATGGTCTCGAAGCCTTTCCATGTTTTCTATTGATTGGCTCGGAACGACTATTTTGATAATCTTCATGCCTCAGGAAGGTTGTGCTTCAATATTGTAACATTATCTCTGTGAAAAGTATTGCATATAAGATAGATAATATAAAGACATCAATTAGACAAGTTCTAGACAATAAGACAGAGTCTACTTTCACGAAGCTAAGGTAGCATGCGAGGGTCTAACTATAAGCCAAGTTTTATTTTCATATTCTAACACAAGCAATACATGATGGGATTATTCCCTTAGCTAGGTGCATTGTATTCTTATTAGCATGCATTGGGTGATTCACCTAGCGACTAGCATGTATCGTCCGTATTTTTAAGTGTGCAGGCTAAGCAAGGGCAGGTTCATCGTAACCACCCACCTTAGCGATGATTCACCTTGGTCGAGTGATACTCTTAGCATGCCTTTGAAAGTCTAAGTCTGAACTCCTGAAGGGCCAAGTCTAAAATCCTTTGCCTCACGCAAGTCTTCTTGCTAAGCAAGATGGGTCATATCATCGCACTTGCGTCGTCTGAATCGGCTCTCCGCTTAAGCGGAACGGATCGTTACATACACTTCGCTGGAGACACGAGTCATGATGACCCTATATTTACTTGGCAGCCTCTAACATTTGTGACGTTATGCACGTGGCCACTGGATCTTCCAGAGAACTACGTATATCTCATTATTTTAGCTAGATAGTCCATACACGGGAAAGTTGATCTTAAACTGTATATTACATAGAATGGTTAGGAACCTTGTTGGATGTTTATTATAGTTTTTTGTGACATGCTTTTATGTATCTTGATAAGTCCCTCTGAGGACCCTGTCCCTTTCTAGGTGTAGACGATCATGAATATTTGTAGGAGCACGGATCAGGACTTGCTACTTCTTTCTCTTTCGAGGAGGTCTTCCCTTCGAGCCTCTCTTATCATTAGATGATGTACTTATTATATTTTATTTTATATTCTAGTTTGGTAGTGGATTTGTCTCCACCCAACCATTGGTCTTTTTGACTATTCCATATTGGTTCTTTGTCATATTTGATTATTTATTTCTATTTGGTTTTATGGATGAGATTAGTATTGCCAGTGACTTATGACATTATATACCACTTGTGAATTAATATTTATAATACAGCATACATATATGTTATGGTTTCCATATATTAGAGTTTTTATATATATATGGCTGGCATGCTTACGTATTCCTAGTCCTACGTATTTTGGGACTTGGCATGACATCTCGATATATTCTTCTTTTCACAGCTCCCTGATTGGAGACTGCCTCGATGATTTGAATATCCTAAGTACTTTCTCTTCTTTTCTTCTTCTGACTCGAAATGACTACTCGATAGTCTTCCTCGTCTATTTATAAAATATGATTATACTCTAACTTCGTGTTATATTTTGTGCGATGCAGTACATCAATATTGTAACAAGATCTACTTCGTGGCATAACATATGAAACTACTCCATTTGGATCAATACTCTAAGTTACGCACTAGCAGGGCAGAGTTTCCATATTCTATGCACAATGATAAAACATGATTATTTCCTTAGCTATGTGCGTTTATCTCTTTTATTAGCATGCAAAGATTATCGCTTAGAAACTAGCATATATCATTCATTTTCTTAAGTTTACAGCTAAGCAAAGATAGGTTCATCGAAGCCACCCACCTTAGCGATGATTCGTATCAGCTTAGCAAAATTTCGAGCGCACCTCTAAAAACTTCTAAGTCAGAACTTCTCTAAAGAGCCAAGTCTAAAAGTCTTTGCCTCAAGCGAGTTATCTCGTCGAAGAAGGCGAAACAGTTTGCTATACTTTCGCCATTTGAATTAGCTCTTCGAGTTAAGCGGAGTAGTTTTTTACATTCGTGGCAGGGAAGGACATGGTAAGTTTTGTGCAAGTGGTTTAGACGGACAGGTAAAAGCCACCGAACGGTGGCATATTTATTTCAGTTATTTCATATATATTGCATGTTATAACTTAAATTAAGGCAAGATAGAAAGACCATATTAATAAATTATATGCTTCACATGAATACTGTGTTGATTTGGTAAGTTGGGTTAGCTCTCCCTCACCGGTAGTTTTTAAAGTACTGACCTTCGTTGCAGCAGGTTCCCCGAGCCAAGGCGACACGACGAGGAGCTGAAGCTGTAGTGCCCCGCTCCATATTGGCACTATATATAAGAGAGATTGGTTCGTTGACTCAAGAGAAAATATTCCCGAAGAGCTCTTTGTTGGGACACAAAATGATTGATCTGGGTAAGTGGACAGAACATCATTCTCTGATTTTTTTTATGCCTAATAACAGAATCTGGTTTTATAAATTCTTGTGCTAAGATTAGTGTTCATAAGAAGAATAATAAAACCTGACTCTACATGCTTAATTAAGTAACCGTATATGCTTTAAGAATGCTTGCCTGCTTGATTTATAGAATAAATAATCATTGCTATGCTTAACTAGATAACTTGTATTGCTTGTCTAAAGAGATAAAACCATTGCTATGGTAAGTAAAAGAGATGAATATTGCATGCTAGTACACACAGACACTACTATTGAATGAACTACTGCCATGCTAATAAAAGTATAAAAGGCTGCTTGAACATGTCTTCATATCGTTTGCAAAAAGATAAAATAGAATTACATCCTTCGTTAAAAAGAGATAGAAGAACTGTTTCCATGCCTGCTTTTCTAGAAAACTACTTGAACATGTTTCATTGATCGCACTGCATAATAGTACTGTATGAATTATTTGTACTGTTGTAATGAAATGGCGGCTTGTCTACACTAAAAACGTACCCTAATAGTGACCTTGAGGCTAGAAATCCTTATTTATTGGAGGGTTTGGTTATTAGATCTGTTAAGAGCTGATGAACTTATCGCTTGACTGATATATAGCTTGCATGATCACTGTCTGCTTGTACTATAGTCTACTTGATCATTGTTTGCCTGTATTATAGAATTATTTGATAAAAGCTGCATACATTGTATTGGTTTGACAACTTGTGCACAAGGTATCTGGTCTCTCGGGTGGTTCATGGGGTACTGGGAATCGTCCATCCTAGGAGATATAATCGAATACCCTGAGGCTAGAAGTCCTTACGTATGGGAGGGTATGGCTATTCAGAGCAGAGTTGAACCTTGGTCCTGGCTGCTAATTTAAGCGTATTTAGTGCACAACAACCATGAGTCTCAGCTGGCAATAGCCGATCTGGGTTATTAGCGAGCTTGGGCATGCAGTTCCACTTGCTGATCTCGGGGAACCAACACTCGTGGACCATCATGTAGTTAGGGAGAATGCTAGGATAGCCTTCTTGCATACCTAACTGTTTGATGCAGAGGCGAATAGGAAAGAGTACTTTGATGTTTATGCAAATTATTGTTAACTTATATGTCTGTTACAGGGATAACCGTTCGGCTATGTGTAAGAATAATTGAATAAGTGATAAATTATATTCCTTAGATTCCCTATCATAACTGCTCTTAAGATGTATAGTTTTCCTTGAACATGCTTCTATCTATTAATATGAGTTAAATAGTCTACTAGATGCACACTACCTTGAAATGAGATGAATAGTCCACTAGAGATAGCTTATGATCCTAAGAGTTAATGAGTATGGTTCACGATACATGTTGTGCACTGCACGATATAATACTGCCCCTACTGTATGCTTGAATGTATTGAATATGCAACCTGTTTTCAAAGTTATGTTTTTTGAAAGAAGTAAGAAATCTGACTTAATCTTGTATAGCATGAAATGAATCTAGGTAAAAGTAGCAAGATCACTAGTAATGTAATATTTTATCACATGCTTACTAAGTGTTGGTTTTAGAGAGTGTTGCTTATGTTCGTTGATTTTTTACTCACCAGTACTTTTTCCAAAGTGTTGATCCCCCACCAGTTATGTTCGTTGGTGCTGGATTGTTCGAAGAAGCGATAGTTGAGCTACATCCCCATGATCCAAAAATCTAGAGTCGATACCTTGAGTTGTATAAAGTGATATATTTTCTGTATAAAGGGATGGAATGTATAGAATGATGTCATTGTATTCTGAGATATGTAGCCAAATGGCAAACCTTATAATCACTTCAGATATTAATAAAGAGATTATTTTCTTATACCATTGTGTGTTCATTTATTTTTTTGCATTATTGTGCCGCTGCATCTATCCTTGAATAGCTTATGTTGTTATTGTTCATGCTTTGGCCTTGTGCAAGCATAACTTAGGCTTGCATGACATCACGCTCCAGCGAGGACGATCGGTTCCGTAAGGCCCCAAGAGAGGACGATCGGTCATTGCGGGATCGGGGCGTGACAACAGCTTTTCCCTAACTTATGCATTACACGGCGCACGCCGTTCGTGTATTTTAGAGCTTGTACAAACTACCATGGAGCTCCTGCACATATTCTATGCATTTCAGAGGCAAGGCAATAACTTTGCCTGAAGGTCTATTATCTTTTGAAGTTCTAGTATGGGATGTAATATATGGAACGACTATCTCATTTTGCGGCCATCTTGTAAAGCCCGTACGGTACCCCTTTAGTTTGAGTCAAGAGTTTATAACAAAGATGTATATTATCAATAAAGAGAACTTTTCTTTGCTTTAATGTGTGTTCTTTAACTTGTGCACTCTGCTATTGTGTTTCTATATATATCATTATGCTAGGCCTTGTGCGGGAGCATCTTACTCTCGTATGGCATCATGCCCCAGGGGAAGAATAACGATTATGCAGAATCAGGACGTGACAATGCCGGTCCTCAAGGATCTTCCGTAGGCAACTTTACTTATTTTGCTATTCGTTACTAAATTGAGCTAACAAAATATATTATTTGTGATGAACAATATTTTACATTTGATGAGAGTCAATCATATTATGAATATGCAAGTACTACTCTTAATCATTATTACACTAAAGTTTCTAGATCTACTACTAGAGCAGAAGATGTCAAAAAAATTGAAAAGAAAAGACGACTTTAAAAGAATTTTTTTGTAAATGTTAGTATATTTTTTTAAAATTCTGATATATGCACTAGTAAAAATAATTAACTTTTTATTTGTATAGCACATTATTTACATGTAAAATAAATTTTATAAAATATGACTATTTAACTAAGACCGTTAGAATTTTTATATACTATCTCTGCAATCAGTGGAGCAATAATGCAAGTTTTATTTGAATATTTTATTCACAATAAAAAAAATAGTTTTTTTTGATAATGCTAGTAATAACACTTCTTATATTAGTATTTTAAGATCTCAATTTTTGCTTGTACTAAAAGGATAATATTTTTCATGTAAGATGTGTTTGTCATATTATTAATTTAATTGTACAAGAATTTATTCAAATTTTTAAGAAAATATTAGATCATGTCTAATTAGTTTGAATACTTCTGCAAGCAGGAAACAAGATTTTAAAACATTATGTGGACAATATAGTTTTGCATTTAAGAGATTTGTTAAAGATGCACCACATAAATGAATATCTACTTATTTAATATTAAAATCATGTATTAAATCTAAAGATGTTATTACACATTATAGTATAACTAAAAATAATTGGTTAGTTGCAAGTTCAATTTATGAGTTTTTAGAATTATTTTACAATGCTACATGTATTTTATCAGGAGTTTATTTCCAACTTCTCCTTCAGTTTTAACAAAATTATTAGCATGTATCATTTGTTTGCAAAATATAGAAATTCTACTGGTTTTGATTATATTTTTTTTCTAAAATAAAACTAAAATTTCTAAAATACTAGCATGAAATACCATTTTTATATTGTTTGTCTGCGATTGTTTTATCATAAAATTAAATTAGATGGTGTATTTATATTGTTAGATGATTATCATGACAATATGAATGTTGATGTAGTTAACTTAAAAGTAGAAATAAAAAAATAGATACTCTAATTACTTTATATGAAGAAAAAATTGTATCTAACCGACCCGATACAACAATTTAAGGTAATAGTATCTCTGGTTTAATGTTTAATTTATCTCATTCTAAGAGTCTACTACAAAGGAAGAAACAAAAATAATATTTTCTACCAACTCAAGAATTGTCCTTGTATTTAAATTCTTATGATGAAGATGATGATTTTGGATCGTATTTTTTATTTTAAAAATGGTGGAAAAGACAAGAAAAAGCTTATCCTAAACTTTCTTCTTTAGCACATGATCTTCTAATGGTCTCGGTGTCCATGGTAGCATCGAAATCTTGTTTTAATACAAGTTCAAAAATGTTAAGCAAGAAGACGAGCATGATGCTGCCAGATATTTTGAATGTTTATATTTGCATTCAAAATTGGGTTCGTATGAAAAACAGACTCACCACTTAATAGATGAAGATGCCGACATTAATAAATTGAACATTTAGTCTCTTAGTATGGACGATCCAATCGGACAAGGAGGACTTGAGCAATAACCTGGACAAAAGATCGAAGACTTTATGAAAATTTTCTTCCAAATTTAATGTAAATACAATATTTACTTTCATTTTTTTAAGTTTAAAAAATGTTATATCAATTTTTAATTTTAATTAAATGAATAAAAAATTCTTAATTCTTTCCTTGAAAATTTTTTTTTTCTAGTTTTTTTCTAAACAAACCCGGGCCAGCATGGGCCCAGCTCTGAACTAGCCCGGAGCCAGCCCGGTCAGGCCCGCACCACCTCTGGTCTGGGCTGGATTCGACCTATCAAACTTACTGTCTAGACTGGCCCGACCTGTTTCTTCTCCGGTCAACACTGGATCTGGACCGGCCTAGCCCTGTTAAAACCTTGACCTTAACTTAACTCTGTTTAATTTTTTTCCCCTAAAAAAGAGACCATTATTAAACTCAATAGCTGGTTGAATCAATTAGTTAGTGATTAAATAAGGTTGTTGATAAAGGCACTACAAAATACACCCAGGACAGCCAAAATATTTTTTTAGATAATTACAAGTTTGCTACTTCCAAAAATTACTTACCGAACTACCCACTCCCAATTGTTTTTTTTCCTATAATCAGGACTCTCAAAATTTTGATAGTCCTACCAATTGGAAGAACTCCCAAATTTTTGACAGTCCTAAACAAATTTATTGATTATTTAGGACTGTCAATTTTTTGACAGTCCTTCAAATTGGTAGGACTGTCAAAATTTTGACAGTCCAGAGGGGAGGGCTGCGTGAGTTGACACGGGGGCGGGACTGCATAGAGGCCGGAACGGGGGAGGCAGACTGAGGCGGCGCGGGCTGTGCGCGGGCAAGTGGGGGGGATGGAGCTGCACGAGGCGAAGGGGGCGGAGGAGGAGGAGGAGGAGGAGGAGAGGAGCTGGAGAGGTGGAGGAGGAGGCCGAAGAGTAGCGAAGGAGCGGGAGAAGGAGGCCGGAGGAGGCGGAGGAGCGAGAGGAGCGAGAGGAGGAGAGAGGCTGGAGAGGAGGAGGGGGCAGAGGAGGAAAAGGGCTGGAGAGGAGGTGGGAGGCCGGAGAGGAGCAGAGGAGCGGGAGGAGGAGGTCCGAGGGGGCGAAGGCGCGAAAGGAGCGGTAGGAGGAGAGGGGCTGGATAGGAGGAGGAGGAGGCTGGAGAGGAGCGAATGAGTTGGAGGAGGATGTCGGAGGGGACGAAGGAGCGGGAGGAGGAGGTGGAGAGGGGATGGAGAGGAGGAGGTCGGAGAGGAGCGGAGGAGGTGGAGTGGGGCGGAGGAGCGGTAGGAGGAGATGTAGAGGTTTGGTGGGGGGGGGGGGGGGTTGGTTTGGACAGTCCTGAGACCAAAATTTGCTAGTATGAGTAAGAATTCTTCATTAATGGTCTAGCACCAATACTGAACTAGTCCAGAGTGTATTTTGTAGTGCTTTATCAAGGGCCTTAAATAAGTCCCTTGATTAAGGCACTAAAAAAAGACTTAGGCTGGCCCAATTTTTTTTTAAAGTTTTTCTCTTAAAATTTTACTCAGGAGTTGACCAAATATTAATTAGGACTATCAAAATTTTAATAGTCAAACACAGTCCAATCTATTGGAAAGACTATCAAAATTTTGACAGTACTAATAAATATTTTGACTAATTCTAAGTAAATTTTTGAGTAAAAATTTATATAGAAAATTGGGTCAGACCGAATATTTTCTGTAGTACCTTTATACACGGCCTTAAATAAGTGGGGTCTTGTTTTCTAGGTTCTCCTTAATTGGGTACTACAGCATCACGCCAAAAATTACAAAATGTGGGGACAGCCCAACGATCGACCTGAGCTGGAGGAAAGGAAGGAGTGAGTGAATGAGGAGAGGTGGTTCCGAAATCACCAGAAACCCATTTCTTCCTCACAAAACCCACATAATACCAATCAAATATTTTTTTTCTTCTTCACCAAATGTCTCATATCCTTCTTCGTCGGACTGCAACCGTAACCCGCTCGATGAAATGTCTCACAGGACTTCATTTGCTTTCCATTCCCTTAAGCTCCTCAAACAGAACCCCTCCAAACCGTCAATTGTCGCCTCCGTTCACTCCCTCTCCCTCAAAACCAACACCATCATGGAAATCTCGGCCCGGACGACTCTCCTCACCGCATATGCGAGAGCCCACGACTTGCATTCTTCTCTGGCTCTCTTCGACGAGGCCGCAGCTTCTTCCCGAGACTTAATCTCTTGGAATTCTGCGATCAGTGCATGTGTCGTGAATGCTTGTTACTATTCCTCTATCAAAATCTTCCGAAGAATGGTTAGGGGGTTCGGAGAAGTGGATTCGACGACGTTAGTAATCGTCCTGTCGGCTATGTCTCGTATCCGGAACTTGAAGTGTGGAGAGGCTATCCATGGTATGACCTTGAAGAGGAGGTTTGACTCTGATGTCAATCTTGGTAATGCGCTGATAGACATGTATGCAAAGTGCGGCGATATGGGAAGGTCATTGGACTTGTTTGAGGAAATGGAAGTTAAGGATGTCGCATCGTGTAATTCGGTAATGACTGGGTACCTGTATAATGGTTACCCATTGGAATCGGCTCTATTTTATAGGCAGATGAGTTGCTCTAGCGTCCGACTGGACCAATTGAGCCTATCATGCGTCATATCGGCATGCTCTTGTTTGGAGGAGCTTTCTGATTTCGGAGAAGTTGTACATGCTTGGGTGGTCAAGCTGGGGTACGAGGGGACTGCTCATTCTTCCATCAGTAACTCTCTTATTTCCTTCTATTGCCGATGTGGAGATGTAGAAGCAGCAGAAAAAGTGTTTCAAAGGCTTGTTTCGAAGAATGTAATTTCATGGAATTCCATGATCTATGGTTTGGTAGAGAATGGAAGACTCAACAGAGGTCTTGATCTTTTTCGTGCAATTCATGCGACATCAGAGGTACAACCTGATGTTGTTACATTGGTAACTATTGTACCAGTTTGTGGCATGTTGAACCTATTTCCTCACGTCAAGTCAATTCATGGGTTTGCTATTAGAAAAGATATAGAGTCTGAAGATCCGGCAGTTTCTAACAGCCTACTTGATGTATGTCTGAAATGTGATGATCTAATTTATGCCAACATTCTATTCAGGACCATGCCAAATAAGGACTTGATCACGTGGAACACTATTATCCTTGGATACTCCCAAAGTGACTTTCATAGAGAAGAGGCTCGAATTTTGTTCAAAGAATTACTTAAAGAAGGTCTTGAATGCAGCTTACCTACTCTATTAGCCATCCTGCCTTCGTGCAATAATCCTCAGGACATTAATTTTGGTATGTCTATCCACTGTTGGGAGCTCAAATATGGTTTTGCTGACATGCTTTCTGCTAGCAATGCCCTTATGCTCATGTACATAAACTGTGGAGATCTAATGGCCTCATCTTTGCTGCTGAAAATCATTTTACCAGTATCTGATGTTGTTTCTTGGAACACAATCATAGTAGGTTTTGTCCAAAATGAGCATCACAAAGATGCACTCAAATCCTATGAGTTAATGCGTTGTTCTTTGAATATAGACCCTGACCCCATCACACTGGTCAGCGTTCTATCAGCATGTGGGAATCTTGAGCTGTTGTCCTATGGTCAGTCACTGCATGGATTCATGATTAGAAGTCCTATAGGATCAGATCTTCGGGTGAAGAATGCGCTCATAACCATGTATTTCAGATGTGGGGACAGCAAGAGTTCCGAATTGGTGTTCAACGCCAACACTCATAATAACTTGTGCTCGTGGAGTTGTATGATCTCTGGCTTTGCGCAGAACAGGAATGGTGGAAAAGCCCTAGAATACTTCTGTTATATGACAAGGTCGGATATCCTACCTAATGATATCTCCCTCGTTGGTCTCCTCTGTGCTTGTACTCAACTAGGAAATCTTAGACTTGGAAGAGAAGTAAATGGTTACATTTTCCATTTTAGACACCATGATAATATATTTATTTCATCAGCCCTTGTTGATATGTATAGTAAGTGTGGTAGACTGGACATTGCTACCCGAGTATTTGAGAATTCTCGAGACAAATCAATTGCTTCTTGGAACTCAATGATCTCGGCATATGGCTTTCATGGGCAAGGTGAAAAAGCCATCAAACTCTTCTCTAAAATGTCAACTATGAATGTTAGGCCCACTAAGAGCACCTTCATTGCTCTTTTATCGGCTTGCAGCCACTGTGGACTAGTGGATGAGGGTTGGAGGCATTACAAACTTATGGTAGAGGAATTCAAGTTGGAAGCAGTTGTTGAGCATCATGTTCTGATTGTGGATATGCTCGGTAGAGCTGGAAGGCTTCAAAAGGCATATGAGTTTGTTTTGGAATTGGGGATCAATGCAGAGTCAGAAGTTTGGGGAGCTTTGCTGACTGCCTGCAAAGACCATGGTGAGCTCGAGATAGGAAAATCGATTGCAGAACGTCTATTTTTCTTGGATCCTAAGAACACTGGCTACTATGTAACACTCTCCAACTTATATGCATACCATGGAATATGGAACACTGCAGAAGATGTAAGGAGTATGATTCGAGAGAGAAGATTGATCAAACCCCCAGGTTCCAGTTCTATTGATGTTCCTATCTGGTAAGTTAACCTTCTATTCTATAGCTTCATTGTTTCAACACTTTTAAACCTCTGATTATTCTATTTTAAGGACTAATCCCGAGTCATGCAATTTGAACTCAGTCACATTGCTTTGATAAATATTCTGAAGGAATGTGAATATAGATCATGTCTGGGAAGTGTATTATAAAGTGGTGTGAAGAATATATATAGCCTGCAGTTAAATTTATATTGTATTATTATGAAAAGCAAATACATAAAACATGCTGACAGTACGTAGTTTGCTCAACTATGTTTCAAAAGGCTACCTGTATCTATTAATTACTGTTACAATATGATGACACTAAATCTTTCATTAAAGAGTTCTTTCACGATGATGCAACTAAACAAGAAATGCTTGTTATTGACTAGTAAGTATATCATTGTGATCACATAAAATATCACGATGATCTTGATTCCAACACTTACCATTTGAAAATGATGTTTCTCCTCTTGAAAACCAACTACTGCTGCTAGCTGACCTCTGCTTATATCCTAGATTTATGACCTTTCACACCTTTGAGCTAACAATCATCTTCCTATCTTATTACCAAAGCTTGGATATATGAAGCCGATAATGTTTAGAATATCCTTATGGCATATAGTATAGATCGAGTTCAACTTCCTCTATAGAAGTATATATAAAATGTTTCTGACCAGTAGGATGTTTAACTGCCACAAGCATGGACACTCAGGAGTTCTTAACCACTCCCTTTTGAGATAAAGGAAGGCATCCCAGAAAATTTTCATTCATAATAGATCAATAGACTTAGCAGTACAAAGTACAATGAGGAACCAGATAAAATTTAGATGCAGATGTCAAAAGTTGGGAAGATCGAACCTAGAGTGGAGCAACCAGTCATTAGGCAATTGAGCGTCATTAGGGGATCTAGCTTCCTTCCAAAATAATCGGTTCTTCTCAAAGGATTTTAGGAAGGAGTTAGGATCAACAGACTTTGAAATGAAAATTGTCTGATTTCTTTCATGCCAAACACACCAAACAATGGTATTATAGCACAATGTTCAACAAGTAATGAATCTCGTCGAATAGAGTTTCTCCATAAGGTCAATAGTCCACCATGCCTGTAGGCCTATTGTGATATTGATGGCACTATTAAGCTTCTCCCATAAAATATTGACGAAACTACAATGGGGAAAGAGACGATTAACTGATTATTCGATTTCCAAGCATAGTATTCAAATATTAGGCAAAAATATCCTTTCCTTTTCAAGTTGGGGTTGGTTAGCAATTTACTTTTAATTGCAAGCACATAAAAATTATGACCTTCAGAGGTGCTTGAACTTTCCATATACCTTCTGCTGGTGCCTAAGTTACACCAATAAAGTGTATCATCTTGTAAATAGATTCAACATTATACAAGCCATCATTAGACCATTTCTATCTTCTGACATCGCTTTTTGAAGATAAGAAATACCAAGAAGAGATGTAGAGAAAGTTTTAAAATCTTTACGTAATTCCTTGGTGACGACTCTTCTGAATTTGGGGGACTATGTCCGATGACTATCACTCCAAATTTCTTGATTTGAAACTGTCATTATGATGAAGTGCAATAGCATAAAGGTTGGGATATAATGAAGCGAAATTGTCTATTTCGCACCTAGTATATTACAAAATGTGAAAGTTACTACGAGAAGATCCCCTTAAGGGAATATGAGGATGTAGTGAAGAGATCATACCATCCGAATCAGAGGGAACCGCATCCGAATCAGAGGGATCCGGTGCGGGAGGTGCATCTTCAAGAGTTGGGGCAGGGTTAGGCGAGGGACATGACATAGTAGGGACAATAGGCATAGTAATAGGCACAGTAGTGGACTGCTGCTTTCACCTTCTGTAGACTTGGAGCTCTGTAGATTGTTCTGTAGTCTGTTCCTCCCCCTGCACTGGAGCATCACTTTCTTCCTCCTGATTGTCACCACTTTCTTCCTCCTAATTATGTGCATCCTCATCACTTTCCTCACCCTCGATATCTTTTCCTTGTTTCATTGGACCAGCTTCCATCATTAGAAATGGAACTGACACGACAATCACGCTTGGACCTATCTCCCCCTCACTCCTAACACCTCATGTGTTAGGTGTGTCACTAAATACAGAGCCTTCACCTGAACCATTGTGGTAGTATGGTTCCATCTCTTTGAAACTAACGTCCATGCTTACAAAGAGCCTTCGCTCTACCGGACTCCAACAATAGTATCCCTTCTGAGTCCCTGAGTAGCTAACAAAGATGCACTTCACTGCCCGAGGGTCCAACTTTTCCACCGCAGGTCTGTTATCTTTCACAAAATATACACATCCAAATACCTTTTGGGAAACAATGTACTTATTCTCTCCTGTAAGCATCTCAAACGCTGTCTTCCATCCTAACACCTGAGAGTACATCCTGTTGATGAGATATACAGCCGTCAACACGGCATGACCCCACAAGTGTTTACGAACATTCATGGCAAACATCATTGACAGTGTTACTTCCAACATGTGCCTGTTCTTCCGCTCTGCCACACCATTATGTGCTGGTGTATAGGCATACAAAGTCTGATGTTGTATCCCATGGGCTGATAAGTAATCTTCAATAGCCTTGTTGGTGTATTTTGTCCCATTGTCAGATCTCAAAATATTTATTTTAGCACTGTACTGTGTTGTAACCCTGCGATAAAAATCTTGATAGTATGCAAAGACATCACTCTTACTCTTCATTAGGTATACTCAAGTGACACGAGTGTAGCAGTCAATAAAGGTGACAAACCATTTAAAATCATTAACTCCAATTGTAGGATAAGGTCCCCACACATCAGAGTGTATCATATCAAAAGCAGCTAAACTTCTATTTTTAGAACTCACATAAGAGCTTCTGGTATGTTTCCCAAGCTCACAAGCATCACAAACCAACTTTTGTTTATTAGACTTTTGATACATAGATGGATACATCCGACTCAGTAGACTGAATGAAGAGTGTCCCATGCGCTGATGTTGAAGTAATAATTATGTTCCACTATTTTTGCGTCTCTTCCGGTTGTGCTTCTTCTACCAGTGACGCTAGTGTTGTGTCCAGCCCACCCATGTCCAAGTACCATAGCCCCTTATGCCAAGTGCCAGTCCCCAACCGTCTTCCCGTTTCCTTCTCCTGAAAAATTATCTTACGAATATCAAAGGAAACAACACAATTAAGTTGAAGAACAATGGCACTAATGGACAATAGATTAACGAAAAAAGATGGAGCATGCAAGACATCAGTAAGGGTTAAGGGTTATGGTGTAACGACTCATTCCACTCAAGCAATAAGTCGATTCAAGCGGCGCAAGTGCGACGACCCGACCCATTTTGCTCAGCGAGAAGACTTGCTTGAGGCAAATAATTTCAGACCTGGTCCTTCAGGAGTTCAGACTTAGACTTTCAAAGGCGCGCTCGTAGTATCGCTCGACCGAGGCAAATCATTTCTAAGGTGGGTGGCTACGATGAAACTATCTTTGCTTAGCCTGCACACATATGGACGATACATGCTAGTCGCTAGACGAATCACCCCTTGCATGCTAATAAAGAATACAACACACCTAGCTAGGGAATAATCCTACCTTATATCTCTTTGCATAGAACATCGAAGTAGATCGGTTGAGCGGAATAGTATGCTCGCTTTACAGTTCTTATAACCTCATCCTCGTAACATTACTTTTGTTCATTATATGTTGCTTCAAGTATATTGCTTTATATGTCTTGAAATGCTCATCACATAGATATTGTCTCGATATAGAAGCACAACACAGATCATGGTTCACTTACCTGTGGCAGGAAGACTATCAAAATAGTCGTTCCAAGACAAATAATAGAAATATAGAAAGTCTTCGGGACCATTGGGTCGTCAAGGCAACTCCCAAAACAGGAGTTGCAATAAATAGTAAAACATCAGCATAAACTGTGCATTGAATGGAACACACCCGATCATGAGATCTCTGAACGAGTAAATGCATTCGCACTATGTCAAGTAGTTATGTTCATTCAAGGTCCCAAAATGTTGCATATAATAAAATCTTAGTGTTGATCATCAATGGTCATGGATTATTTGTGCACAGGTTTATGATTCCTGCGGACGGTACGTCGGGGCACCGGTGCCGATCCGATTCGGACAGGAATGTCTCATAGTCAGCTAGCAACATTAGCATGGGGGAGACAAGGCCTTGTACCGGGGCTCGCTACCTGCACTGCAACGATCGTCGTCCATTCGGACTATAATCCATGATGGCTCGTCAAGTAATGTGAATGTGTGTTAAAAAGTATCATTGAAGTCTCATTAAAGTATCATCAAGTATCATTAAAAGAATCATGTGGCAACCCACGTATGGTCTCGTATGGACTTGAGGCAAGTAACGGATTCACGGTGCACTCTGCGTGCAGATCGTTAATTGAACCAAGGAATCTGAACCTCAGAACACACTTGAATAATCTGAGCATAAGACATCTGAGAAATCTTTACGGCATGAGTATAATGCATTTGTACAACCTGAGTCACAAAGTAATATGAGTATCACAAATTTGTATATGTCGTTAACCTGAGTCAGAAACACATTAGTAACACTTGTTTCGAAAGCTCGTTCGTGGATTATGTTACAGTACGCTCTCTCTCAATGTTCTGATGGGATGTTCCATACAATGAGTCTAAATATTTTCGTTAGTGTATGTGAATGATATGATTGCTCGAACGAGATTGTTATGCAAAGGCCTTTGTGCTGAACTGAGTAAGACTTTATGGGAGTAGACTCGTGCTAGAGTTGCAAGTTATGTACGAACCCGAATACCTATACGTGATTACCAAGCGGGTTAGCGAGAGAGAGAATATCGTTCGAACGGTTAGCTATGCACACAACCTTTCGGCTAAGTTGTGTTGAGTATTGCAAGCCAAGACCCTTGGTGCTAGTGAGTTGCGAGAGAGATCGTGATATCGTTCATGTAAGGATAAGTCAGACTTAGAATGGTTATAGATAGAAACTTTATCGGACTATCGCTAAGACGAATATAGAGGATCGTGCTAGAATTTTGAGAAATAGCTCTGACGGTATTTCATGTCGGCAGATACAAATCAAATATGGTTTACTTGGATGACTATCAATAGGAATATATACGATACAAAGATTTATCGAGGCGACGCTTAGGTATTATGCAGGAATTCTAAGGAACGACTTGGTGAATATACGAGCGAGTGATGCGAACACGATTGAGGAATTAATTTGATGACTCGATTCCTGAGTGGTGTATGCGATAACTCAGGAACGAATAAGCGATTTGATGATTCGTAGAGTATGGCTCTAACTTTGAGTGGTGTATTGATTGTCTTAGAAATATTCGAGCGAATCGAGGATTTCGGAATATCAAACGTATCTAGCAACAAGCGACGTAATTGTACGAAGCTTTAGTATAAATACTGCCTAACAAGTAAGCGAATTCGAAGGAATCATACGAGATTTCATTCAAACGTATTAGAATGTATTGAATAAGTGATAAGTTTTATATCGAATAGGGATTCAAGGTAATAAAAATCAATACATTGGTCGAGAGATTTCGAATTGAAACTTGAGTTTGAGATGGAATAACCTAGGATGCAATCGGAGTATAGCGCGATGGAAGATAGCATGCATCAAAAATGTGGATTGAGTAGGATATCGCTCGATAAAATTTTAGCCTGAGTATAAATGTTATGGTTTCAAATTTGGAAGACATGATACGATATCGATAAGTTAGAAGATAGCATTGATTGATGCAAGTTAGAAAATTTTGGTTCAATGATTAAGGTAGGCAATAACGGATTTAATCTTGACCTGGACGAACGATCTAAAATCTAGTTCGAAAGTTAACACTCGTCATCGGGCCTAAATAAGAACGATTATCCCGCGGGAGGGCTGGCGTGATAATTTTACGTCCAGCGGTGATGATCGAACTCACGGAAACATGTTCGAAGATTATACAAACGAACTCGATGAAATGGAACGTAACAAAGTTGGATAGACTTTGGCTTGTGGGTTTGAACTTAGTTGTTTGAGAAATGCTAGAAGTAATATACGGATTGATCGAACGGTAACATTGAAGTTGGACGATTTGGGTAGACGAATTATGATCATGGCATGAACGGTTATTAGATGAACATAACTTGAGAGATTAGTATACTTTGTTACTGTTCTGTTCCTTTACCCATAATGAGTCAAGCCGTACCGTTAGCAGTTTGAATGCTTTCAGGGGTCGTCAGGTAAGTGTAATCTTGGAACTCATCATGGGCACCCGTGACATGGTGGGATGTCCAAAGTCAATTATCCAACTTGGTATGAGGATAGATGCCAGGGAATGAGCAGGTATACCTGTGCTTGTATGGGCATAATGGGTGATGTTACCCCCGGAGGTGGTTGGAGTTGATGTCCCAGAGGTGTTGGCTCGACTGTCGCTGGTTCCAAACTTCATGCTTCTCCATATCTCTAGTATTTTTCTCTCACTAGGGGTCATATTGGGTGACTGACTCTCACTTCCCTCTTCTTTCAGGTTTGCCTTGTGTCCTCCGGAATGATTACTTCTACCACCATCATAGCCTCCTCTGCCACCGCTACGCCCTCAACGGCTGCGTCCGCTGGACTGGTCTTTAAGGGATTTTGTAGAGAATCTGATGAAGTGTCCAGGGTCTCCACAGTTGTAGAACCCTCCCCCTCTGGAAGAGTTTGGGTTAAAAGTTGTTAGTGCTAATTTTTCTCCAGAGAGCTAGTGGTGCTATGCATCAGCTTCAGTCGTGCCTCTTCTTGTGCTATAGTAGCTATGGCCTCCTCTAGCGATGGCAGCCTGGGTTGAGCAAGTAGGATATTTCTCCTCTACTCGAATACTGGGTTAAGCCCCTTCAGGAACTTCATCATCCTCTGTCGCGAAACATACTCCATGAACTTCTTATAATGCTTGGCAAATGCCGGTTCTACTTGCTCATCTTCCATGCCAATGGGATCATAGTGGTCAAGATCTGACCAATACTTCTTCAGCAGAGCTGCATACTCATAGATGGTGTGATCTTCTTGGATGACCTTATTAAGTTCGTCTTGTAGTTGAAAAACCCTCAAAGGGTTGTCCTATCCTGAGTACATATCTCTCAGTGTCATCCAAATGTCACTAGCACCCTTCATTGCTTCCACATTGTCCGACACTTGGTCGGTCAATGAGACTGTCAACCATCCAACAACAACATTATTGACGATCTCTCACACAACAAATTTTTGTGAGGAGTGATCTTCAGGTGCTTAGTTTCTCCATTCACATAGCCCACAAAGCCTCTTGCCTTCAGAGTCCGCATCGCTTGACGCGACCACTTCAAGTAGTTGAAAGTACCCTCCAACTTTCTCATTTTGTATGGTGAATGATCAACATCTACGTGTGCACCATGGGAGCTAGTCTCGGTCAGCCTCTTGGAGAAGAGATCGTCCACCAAAGACTTTATCTCTTGGGCTGCCATCTTGTCGTAGATTGTCTCCATCAACTTCTTCTTGTCCTCTTCCATCAGCAAGATCAGCAAGACGGTGGTAGCTTTAGATTGTCTTCACTTTTGATCGTTGTCTTCTCAACGTCTGCTGTTTCTCCTTCAGCGACAGAGATGTCTCTAAGAGTCGCTTCTTACGTCCCGTGCATGGCTTCGACCCGAGGTCGCATGGCCTGACGAGAAGGAGGAACCTACAGTTATAGTCGAGATCATAAGTTCACACAAGAGTTTTCTTACTGATATGTCTTGATCCAACAATCAACTATATAATTAATATCCCGATTATAACTTACTGCTACAAAACAATAATCGAAAAATTAAATTTCTCGGTCTTCCGTGCAATCGCATTTGCATATGGACGGAACGGAGTTACAACTTGCAGGAGCGAAGACGAAGAAGAAAATCGTCGGGGCCGAGGATCGCATCGGCAATAACAGCAGTCGCGACAACAGCAGCAGCCGTGACAACAACATCAACAGCAGCAACCGCGGCGTCCGGGCAGGCCGACAACGATGCGGCGCTCGGCCAGTCGGTCGCCGGGGCCGACGGGGGCAGCTTGTCGTGGGGCAGGCAGGCGGCGCTGCGGCGCGTGGCCAGGCAGTCGCCGGGGCATACGGGGAATGAAGGAAGGGGGGCTGTGAGTGGGTTAGGGTCAGGGTTTGGAGAAGGGTGAGGGGATTTGGTTATGATACTAAATAGAAACTGATGTAATTGGGGATCCCTAGGAAGGCAGATTGGTGTGTATATTGATCGATAGAATATTAACAAGTTTAATACGTGATCTAACCATTCAAAGGCGGAAACTAGGGTTCACGAATTATACCTGAAGTAACGAGAAGAAGATAAAGGTTTTCAGCAACCTTGATCAGTTAGGGACCCCAAGATCTTCTACACGTATTCCTTCCTCGGATTGGACGTCGTATGCGCGACGATCTTCCAAAATTTTCTTCTCCTTGGTCGACCCTCTTTCTCTCCTTACGTGAAAAATGAATTTAGAGAAAGCTGCTTAATTTTTTTATTACCATGACAGCCAGAGAATAGATGATATATATAGGCTACGACAGAGACCATGAGGAGAAATTAGGGTTAGGTCTCCTAACGGATCTGGGTATCCCATGTTCATCCCGAACACAACCCTGGCCCTTTAACAATAGCTCGGTGTCACCCTCACTTTTCCAACTAGGAGTAGTTTGGTAATTTTGGCATAGATAAATAATTTTAGAAATAAATATTAAATATTAGTGTGATGATTGTCTTAATTAATTAATTATTATTGAGCTATAAATTATTTGTGACTTGTATTATTTATTTTAGTTAGGTGGCTAGTCCATTAGTTAGACTTGTCACTTGTAAGCCAATTAGATTTGTCATGACCACTAGTTAGTCTAACTTGGACCCAAGCCCATTAGACCATTCTAGTATCCAGATCGTGTCCAATTGTGTTTTCATCGAGAATTCATCTCCCAATTGGTAAATTCTGAATTTTTTTTTCATTCTAGCTCACAAATCATGCATTTGACCATTAGGAATAACCCCGTGGCATAGGACTACAAATAGGATCAAGTTCTAGGCTAATTGGTTATGAATTGTGAATTTTATGTGGTGTTTGGTGTGCATGTTGGAGAAATTACGAGATTGACACATCAATTATGTGTCATGAGATCAATTCGATCTAATTAGACTTAAATCGGGGTTGTGGGACTAGTTACGTGTCCACAATTGGACACGAGTAGGCGTATCGCGATACGGTGTGATATGTGACTCATTTTGTGTGTTTTGTGCAATTTTTCTTCATTTTCTATTGTAACTAGTTACATTAGATATTATTACGAGTAATTAATATTTGAGAATGTTTATTGATGGAGAAACTGGGTTTTGGCATTCCATAGAGATGAGAAGCATAAGTATTTCAATGTGTACTCTATTTGTTTGATCTAATGATTACAGTGTGTATGTATATATGTATATAGCCATATGTATATTTTATATCTATACTTATATTATAATTTCTATTGTGTGTGTTGTGTGTGGTGATGAGGGGCACACACTGTGTGTGTGTGTGCACTGTGCTGTGCACAGTTAGCTGTGGAGTGTGTGAGGGAGTGGTGTACACTGAAGTGTGAATCAGTGATCATACTGATGTGCATTAGTGAAGGATCAGTGATAGGTGTGCTTGAGCTCATGTAGTGTGTGTATCAGTTCACTGATGAATATATTAGTTACTGATAAATGTATCAATCACTGGTACATAGGTGTGTGACTAGTTTAAGTGTTGCATGAGTGTGTGCGAGTATCGAGATGTCTCAGTGAGGAGAACATCAGTGATTGTGCATTATGTTGAGGGTTGATCAGAATATGGGAGCACATTGTGCTCGAGTTGGAATGGATGAGGGGAAGGATTGTGCACTGTGTTAGTAAGAAGTTCAATGCCTGTGATGTGTATTAGTTACTGATACATGAAGGTCTATGTTTGGGGGGAGTTGGTTATGCTTGAGACCGTGTAGTCTGTGTGGTGTGCCAGGGTAGAGATGTATCAGATGTAGAGTATTAGGTAATTGGATAGGTCAGTAATCAGTTCTTTCAGTGTATATGTGTGTGTTCTGGTAGTAGAGTGTTATAGGTGTGTACCTACACTTTGTGCAAGTAAGTGATGTGTTGGAAAAAACCTGTAGGTTAGTTCACTGATCTGTGGCAGTGTTATGAGAGGAGATGAACTGATACACTGGTGTGTCAATGTATCCAACTGCAGCTCAACTTAGAGTGCAGTGTTCAGACATGTAGCATGTTGTGAGGATTGTTAGCTCTTGGGTCAGTGGGGTACTAATGCCGTTGTAGTATCAGGTAAGTTGATTTGGAGTGTTTAGGTTTTAACAATTGCTGCAAGAAACAACAACTTAAGAGAGGATGCAGTCACTGCAATCAAGAGGAATATCATCAACAGGTAGCATTTCACCTAGTGCACTGATTACACAACAATATGTGGGATTTGTGATAGATGGCATTAGCAGCAGTTGAGTGAATGAGGTGTGTAAGGACTACAACAAGGCACATAGAACTGAAGGGTTCTGGTAACAGATAGGTGAAAGAAGTATCTGATACCTAGAGATTGGGATAGGTTAAGTATTAGTTAGCAGTTGTGATGTTAGGTATCGATTTTTATGTATCAATATAGGAGGTTAGTTTATGTCAGTAAGTGAATGAGACTAGGATATAAGTTAGTATCTGTCATTAAATAACAGTTAGATAGGTTAGTGTATATATCAGTTAGTAGTAGTATATATAGGAATGTTTGTTAGCATTAGTTAGTTATACATAAATACTAATTAAGATATTAGCTGCACACCCAGGTAATGACTTAGTATAACTAAGGTAATACCAAGTACAAGCTAGTATTGACTTGTTAGTGACCAATATAGACTAAGAACCTTAGTTGGACCTAGTATGACTTAAAGGAGCTAGAATGACTTAGAAATTGACCTAAAAGCATGCATTAGTGTATTTTTAACCCATTTCTCATTCATTACATCATTTAACTTGAAATTTTCTAAATAGGATTGTGTGACACCAACTTGGACATCGAGACACCTTTGCTCAGGATCCGAGGCGAGTACATCTCTCTGTTAGTTTTTATTTCATGATGGTGTATATATCGCATATTCTAGAACTGTGTATCTGATTCCGATACAGTAGTTACACAAACTGGTGCTATATGGATCCTTTTAGGAGATGTTATCCCTTACCGTGTTCAGCGGGTACTCCTTCACATGTATTTCATCGTGTGTATTGGGTATTGATTATCGTGTACTTCGTGTTAACACACTGCTCGTGTTCAGTGTGTCCATAATCGTTTTCGTAACGTGTCAAGATTGGATCCATAAGTATTGGTTGGGGATGAGGGAGTATGAGTTGGTTATATGATCAAGCCCATGTGTATTCGTCTACATGTCGATTACATATCACACGTGTAATCGAGTTAGCATATTGTATTCGTGTTCAACCCAAACCAATCACATAATAAACTTGTACTTTATGGCACAGTAGCTAGTTTTATCTTTTTTCATTTAAATTACAGTTATTCATATTGACTGTTCTTCATTCCAGTACATTCCCTGTCACTCTAGTTCATTCCATTTCTTATGGCTAGTTATCATGTATCATTTTCTATTATCTGTTATATATGCTCGTTTATGTATTTGGAACTTCTTTCAGAGGTATATACTTCGCTCTAATCCTGACTGGATATATTTTTTTCAGATGATTGGCTTGTAGACCAGTGTCCCACCTACTAGGGCCGCAGGATGGCGTACCATTAGAGGATACTCCTTTTGAGCAGGATGACCTAGTACAAGATGATGATGAGGCTTAGACTTATTGTTTAAACTTGTATTAGACTTTTATTGAGACTTTTGGCATGTATATATTATTGTGGGTTGGTGATTGTATTTGTGATTCCTATTTCATCTTTCTTATTCCATATTGTGCTCTATCTTCCTTAGTTGGACATTGTGATTGAGTATTGTTTACCATTATCATATATCATATTGTTCCTCCGTTTGGAGTCAAGAATGACATTGACATGTACCATATATATATTGTAGGAGATGTTTAGATAGTATGGTTGACCCCAACATCGTTCTACCGTCGATTCTGCGGCTTAGGCTTGGCGTTGTTCACTATTTGTGCCCTTATTCCGAGCGCGGGTCGTGACACTCTGTCCACTAAAGATCTATTGTTGCACTGCCTTCCTAATCCCAAATTACTATTATGGGCTTCTTATTATATATTTGTTTGTTTTTCCATGTTAAGATACCGAATATCCATCGATCAAATTAAGTTACTGACAACTATATTGATCGACATCTTTTATCCTTAAGTAGTACCACTCAATTTTATTTGTTATGTCGGATATAATCCACCTGCAGGATTTACATGACAATTCTTATGAGTTTCTTAAGGGGACATCATCAACCCGATGTATCGGGACATTGATTTATTTTATAATCAACAGTCCATCATACACACAATGTCATTATCCAATTCATAGATGTTATCGACCCATAATTAATCTCACTCTTTTTGGAGTCAAAGTAATGCACACTCATATACATGTCTGTTATTATATCCGGATTAAGAGCATAAGCATCCATAATAACAGAAGTATTTGTTCTCTTATGTAGTCAGTACAAAAAGAACAACCTCAAGTGGTCATATTCAATAAACACAAAGTGTACTAGTGTAAACGTATAGTCCAGATAGACTAATACCATATTACACCACAACATTTTCAATAGTTTGTCCAAGTCCATCTAGTTTGTGAACTATTTATATATTTCACATGGAACTGATAATATGATATTCTGTGTGACACCACACACCATATTATCTACAATATAGAATATCAAACACTTGCATTAACATTATAACAAATACAATATGCAAACATTTGTCTATATGATTCTCATTTAAAAATAAGGAAACGTAGTTAATACAAAGTGATGCTTTTAGTTATATAACCTTAACAATCTTCCGCTTATACTCAAAACATTGCTTTTTAGTATACTGTTTCAAATCTTCCACTTATACTTAAAGTTATGCTACTACGCATCTGACTCCTATTCCCTCAACATGACTATCAAAAGCCGTAGATGGTAAGCTCTTTGTAAATGGATCAGGTAGGTTGTCTGCATATGCTATCTTGATCACATCAACTTCTCCTCTCTATACAAAATTTTGTATCAGGTGGTACTTGTGCTCAATGTGTTTACCTGTCTTATGTGCTCGTGGTTCCTTCGAGTTTGCAACTGCACCACTATTATCACAATAAAGTGTAATAGTCTTAGGCAAAGTAGGTACCACAACCAAGTCCAATAGAAAATTTCAGAGCCAAACCGCTTCTTTGGTTGTCTCAGAGGCTGCCACATACTCGGCTTCCATGTTGGAATCGACAATACATTTTTTCTTGATGCTCCTCCATACTATTGCTCCATCTCCTAAAGTAAATACATAATCTGAGGTAGATTTACTAGCATCCCTATCTGACTGAAAATTTAAGTCTGTATACCCCAAGGGTACTAAACTATCTGCATGATAAACCAGCATATAATCTTTAGTCCTTTTCAGGTACTTCAAAATATGCTTTTTACCGTAGTCTAGTGATCTTGTCCTAGGCTGGACTTATATCTGCTAACCATGCCAACGGTAAAGCAGATGTCTGGTCTCGTACATAATATTACATATATTAAGCTTCTTACTGTCAAAGCATAAGGAACCGCTTTCATGTCCTCTATCTCTTTAGGTGTCATCGGACACTGTTTCTTTGATAGCGCAATTCCCTGCCTAAAAGGTAAAAAAATATTTCTTAGAATTTTGCATGCTAAAACAAGTAAGTATAGTATCGATATAGGTAGCTTGGGATAACCCTAACATCCTTTTCCTACGATCTCGTAGAACTTTGATCCCAAGGATGTGACCTACTTCTCCCAAGTCCTTCATATCAACCTTCTTGGATTACCATACCCTTACATTAGATAACACCTTCATACTGTTTTCAATGAGCAAGATGTCATCCACGTAAAGTACTAGGAATACCAGTACATTTTTGTCACACTTTTTGTATACACAAGTTTCATCCGGACATTGATCAAATCCATAGAATTTTATCACTTGATCAAAATGGATATTCAAGATCTAGAAGCTTGCTTAAGTCAATAAATAAACTTCTTGAGCTTACAAACAATATGCTCTTTGCCATTTTCAATGAACCCATTTGGTTGCTTCATATAGATGTTCTCCTCAAGACTTCCATTAAGAAAAGCTGTCTTGATATCCATTTGCCAAATCTCATAATTGAGATGAGCTGCAATAGATAAAAGAATTCAGATAGACTTAAGCATGGCTACTGACAAACATGTTTCCTAATAATCAATACTCTCTTTCTCGGTAAAACCTTTCACAACAAGCCGAGCTTTAAATATTTTAACCTTACCGTCTGATCCTCTTTTTCTCTTATAAACCCACCTGCATCACCTGTGGGTGGTTTTACAAGCTCCTAGACTTGATTAGAATCCATATATTATATTTCAGATATTATTGTTTTTTGCCAAGATTCTGCATCTTTATCTTGGAGTGCTTTATTATAGGTGCAGGTATCAGAATCTTGTTCCTCAGGGACGAAGTCTGACGATTCTACCAAGAACTTGAATCTGTTAGGTTGTACAATAACCCTCCCACTACGACAAGGCAATATAGGTTGTGGTGTAACATTTGAGACTTGTGGTTCCTCCTGTTGTACTATTTGTACTGAAGTATTTGGTGTCTCATCTCTCAGTTCTTCTAGAACAACTCTATTCATGGGATTATGATTCATCACATAGTCTTCCTCTAAGAATCGAGTATTAGTACTAACAATGACCTTCTGATCCTTAGGACTATAAAAACCTCCTTTTGTTCATCTTGGAAGCCTACAAACAATCTTACTTCTGTACGAGATTTCAACTTATCTGCTTTCTCATTCAACACATGTGTTGGACTACCCCAAATTCTAACATATTTTAGACTAGGCTTACGTCAGGTCCACAGCTCTATATGAGTAATATGTACTGACTTAGAAGGTACCAAGTTCAAAATATAAGCTGCAGTCTCTAAGACATATCCCCAAAATGAATCTGGTAAATCAGAATAACTCAGCATTGAGCTAACCATGTCCATAAGAGTCATATTCCTTCTTTCTCCTACATTATTCTGTTGGGGTATTCCAGGTAAAGCAATTTGGATGTAATCCCAACTTCTGATAAATAGTCCCTAAACTCTCCAAAGAGGTACTCGCCACCACGATCTGAACGTAATAACTTGATACATTTTCTATGACGTTTCTCCATTTCAGCCTTATACTGTTTGAATTTCTCAAAGCACTTAGACTTACGGCTCATTAAATAAATGTATCCATACCTTGAATAATCATCAATAAATGTGACAAAATATTCAAAGCCACCTATAGCCTTGGCAGTCATGGGTCCACACAAATCAGAATGAACCAATTCCAATACATCTTTGGCACTATACCCCTTTGCAGTGAAATACCTTTTGGTCATTTTACCTTCCAAGCAGGATTCGCAGACTAGAAGTGCCTCTACTTTCAATGAACTCAAAGATCCATCTTTAACTAGTCTTTGAATCCTTCATAGATTAATGTCCTAACTGCAAGTGACAAAAATATGTTTGGTTCATACAAGAAGGGTTTTTTTTTCTCTTATTTAAGTTAGAATATGTGTTATTCATTTTCATAAGTTGTATTTTGGGTGAAATAGGCAGATTAATGACATACAAATTATCAATTAATGCACTAGAACAGATAAAACGCTTATTTTTTCTAATAACAATATTGTAATTAAAATAAACTGAATATCCATCCTTAACTAGCATAGAAACAAAAATTAAATTCCTTTTAAGTGAAGGTGCATAAAGACAATCTCTCAATGTCAAAGACTTATTTTTACCAAAAGATAAAATAACATATTCTACTATAACGACTGCTACTTTTGAAGCGTCACCTATGAACAAGCATATCTCTCCATCACTAAGCCGTCTGGTTTTCTAGAACCCCTGCAATGAATTGCAAACATGATTAGTGGCTCTTGTATCTACACACTAGGTGCCGGTAGATAACACCGCTAAACATGTTTCAACTATTAGTAAATGAGATATAACTTCTGTATTCCCTTGTTTGAGAAGTGGACAGTCATTCTTCCAATGTCCCGACCCTTTGCAGTTGAAATAGTTGTCTTTCGGCTTTTTCACAATGCCTTAAGGTTCCATGTCCTTCTTTGTTGAATTTGCTTGTTTCTGAATGTTATTCTTCTTCTTACCGCCTTTCGGCTTAGAAGTATAAGCCTTTTCAGTAACATAAATATGACCATTCTGCCTCATGAGAGTTTCAGCATCCTGCAGTTCTTTCGCAAGTTCTGCCAAACTGTAAAATATTTTGTTTATGTTGTAGTTAAGGCAAAACGTGTCAAAAAATTTAGGCATAGTCCCGAGAATAATATCTACCTGGATTTTTTCATCGATTTTAGTTCAAAGGATCTCCATCTCATTTAGATGACCCATCATCTTGAGAACATGATCCCTTACTAGCGTCCTTTCAGCCATGGTCGTATTCATTAAACTCTTCATAGAAAACTATCTAGCTGCCCTACTCTGATGTCCGAAGAGTTCCTTGAGGTTGTACATCATGTCATAAGTTGTGGCCATGGCGTGATGCTGATGTTGTAGTATATTTGACATAGATGCCAGAATGTAACACAACGCCATCTCATCTACCTTGATCCACTTCTTATCGTCCCCTTTGACCTCTTCATCAGAATTAACATTTGGCTTAGGAGGATATTCCTCATGGAGTTAATATTTGTACTAGTTAGCAGTTAAGACAATATCCAAGTTACGTTTCCAGTCAATGTAATTAGGGCCAGTAAGTTTGTTTTCTTTAAGAATCACCATAAGTGGACTGAATGAACCAATTTTTGAAATCCTGAAAATCACATAAATAATAATTATGTAGGACAAAAACTTTTTGAACTAAAAATATATTGATTCACTCAAAACAATAATAAAAAGTTCACCAACACCTTAAATACCATGAATTTAATATGCCACGATAGTGTGGACGTATACTAATTCAGTATTTGTCCAAGGAGATTTTTTCTATTAATTTTACTATCATGTGAACCTAACTTTATGACAAATAAATTTAATTTATTGGTCTTTTTTTTTTGTCCTACAAATAATAGAGTGACTCCGATGGGGAGGATACCATTATTTGTATATAAGTGTACACCATTACTTAATACTAAGTCTATTACTTCGTAATATATTTCTTCAGATTGAGAAGCAAACACACACTAGATAATTTTTTATAATTATTCCAAAAGAAGTCTGTACTGGTGATCCGTAATTATACTCATCCGATATGGAGGAAGGCACTAAAGCCAACACGCAAGTATAATTACATCACCTACAAACCAGTAATAGAGACCATGATATTTAATCTAAATAAATTCCCTCTACCACTTAGTTATTTAACAATGAGAATTTTTTTACTAGTTGACGTATGTCTATATTATCCATTATTAATGCGGGCTTAGTTTATAGAAAACATCCACAGAATAATAAACTGCATAACATAATAAGCAGATATAGCAATAAAGAAAAAATAAATATCCAACTATTATGGCCATATATCTTGTTTCTTCCTTAACTACCGAATCCAAAATCTTGCTCTGCGTAGAGTTATTCGGGGTTCGACCTGCCCGGTCAGGTCGCGGGGTTCCGGACAGCGCCCAGTTTTTTGTTTTTTGTTTTTTGTTTTTTTAGGTTTGGCCGTCTTTTTCCTTCATCAAAAATCATTTGTCTGCCTTTGGACTGCTAAAAAAATAGCATTTTGTCCTACATCAGAAACAACCACTATCGCCATCACGATAAATCAAAAATTTAAAATTACATCAATCCTATGACTCCTGAAGGAGTTTACACATAATCTAGATAGAAAAAAATTAAATAAATAAGCACGATCAACCCTCGTGATTTTAATTACATCCTTGAACAACAACAGCCACGATATACCTTGGGTTTAAATCACAGAAATAAAACATGCACACAAACCATAATATTTGGATCTAAGATGCCTTTAAAACCAAGTTAGAATAGATCTACATCTATCGACTTTTTTTTAATACGAATTTTATTAGACAATATTGATTTATCAATCGATACGTCGATCCAATACCAGTTCTGATACCAATTATGGAATTGGAAATCCCCTGGAACGCAGATTTGTGCGCATATCGATCAATAGAAGATTAACAAGTTTAATACGTGATCTAACCCTTCAAAGGCAGAAATTATGGTTCACGAATTATACCTGAAGTAACGAGAAGAAGATGAAGATTTTCAACAACCTTGATCAGTTAGCGACCCCAAGATTATCTACACGTAATCCTTCCTCGGATTGGACATCGTGTGGGCGATGATCTTCCAATATTTTTTTCTCCTTGGCCGACCCTCTTTCTCTCCTTACGTGAAAAATGAATTTGGAAAAAGTTGCTTACTTTTTTTATTACCATGACGGCCAGAGAATAAAGGATATATATAGACTACGACATGAACCATGAGGAGAAATTAGGGTTAGGTCTCCTAACGGATATGGGTATCCCATGTTCAGCCCGAACACACAACCTTGGTCCGTTAACAATAGCCCGGTCCACTAAAGAGCTATTGTTGCTCTACCTTCATAATCCTAAATTACGTTTATGGGCTCATTCTTATTATATGCTTATTTGTCTTCCTATGTTAAGATATCGAATGTCCGTCGATCAAATTAAGTTACTGAGAACTATATTGATCGACATCTTTTATTCTTAAGTAGTATCACTCAACTTTATTTGTCATGTCGGATATAATCTACCTGCAGGATTTATATGACAATCCTTATGAGTTCTTTAAGGGGACATCATCAATCCGATGTATCGTGAAATGGATTCCTTTTATAATTAATAGTCCATCATACACACAATGTCATTACCCAATTCATTGAGGTTATTGACCCATAATGAATCTTATTCTTTTATGAGTCAAAGTAATGCACACTGCATATACATGTTTGTTACTATATCCGGATTAAGAGCATAAGCATCCATAATAACAGAGGTGTTTGTACTCTTATTTAGTCAGTACAAAGAGAACAACCTCAAGTGGTCCTGTTCAATACACACAAAGTATACTAGTGTAAACCTATAGTCAAAATAGACTAATACAAGATTATACCACAACCTTTCCAATGGTTTGTCCAAGTCCATTTAGGTTGTGAACTATTTATATATTCTACATAGAACTAATAATATGATCTTTTATGTGACACCACACACCATATTATCTATAATATAGAATATCAGACACTTGCATTAAAATTATAACAAATACAACATGAAAATATTTGTCCATATGATTCTCATATAAAAATAAAAAAAATGTAGTTAATATAAAGTTATGCTTTTAATTATATAACCCTAATAAAAATTTGGTTTAATACTTGGCTTAATTTTATTGATGGGACTACATATATATATAGGAGAGGCTAACCCCTCTCTCTACTATTCTACTAGATGTGGGACTAAACACCCACTAATACTCTCAACAGACGAGAATGCCATCTTCATGAAGGGCTCTGCCTTAAGGTCTTGACTACTTACTTGAAGTGTTAAATGCAAGGTTTGCAATATCGGTATCGGAATCGGTTATACTATATTTCTTATGAGTATCGGGATAGGCATTATCGGTAGTTTCTTCAGTTTCGGATCGGAGTAACCGATTTTTTTATATCGGAAAGCATGTAACTGTTAATAAATTATTAAAATTTTAGAAAAAAAATAATTTATACATTTATGCATAATTTTAAGATTTTTTTTGTGTTTCTTAGTAATTTTGGAGTTGAATGAAATAGTAGTCACCCTTCCCGATCTTTTTACCTGTGATAGATTAATTTTTTTCTTTTACATGCTTTTACAACCTTATTATGCTTTTACACCCTTGCTTATTTGTCTTTTTTGTTCAATTTTTTTTTGTCGAATTGACCAAAAAAGATATCCCTAATGTTTGTATCGATCACTATCGGATTAAGAGATGCCAAATCGTACTGGTATCGGCCGTATGAGATCGATATCAGCCGATACAACAAACTATGGTTAATAATTAATAGGGATCCTATATATGTTTCTAAGGTCTTTCTTAATTTTTTTCTTATGTCTTGTTCTCTATGGATATGGTTTCAAACTACAAATTATATAAATAATTTGTAGTTGTTTATGTTGTGAAGAGGCATGTTAATGATAGGACTCTAATGGTGGAACTTAAAAAGCTTATTGAGCTTAAAAATCTTCTTGATAGAGTTTTTCTGGGTGGTTTCGATTACAATAAAAATGAATACTTAGTGTATTTTCCTTGTTTCATCTGAGACTAAGAAGCATGAAAAAATCCAAGGGAATTTTCCTGCATAATTAGATACTAGAGATTAAGGGGATTAGATGATTAGGTTTGTAGCAAGATTGTTTGAATTAGAATGGGGGATCTCCGTGTAGTGCCCTGTTTTCCCTTTTTGGGGAGCGTGCTAAGAAAAACTTCAGTATCGATTGATCAAGATAGATTAAATCAAGATCATTTTCTCGTTATAGATTAGTTTTTTCGGAATCAAATTCCACATTCAATGGACCGTGTCTCGAGGAATGACTTAGCAGTAGTGTCGTGAGAGACCTTTCCATTGCGTTGGTTTTTATTGCTCATTTTCGATGCCGCTTGGGTGATTTCGCATTAGTTTTATGACTTATGTTTTCTTGATTTCCTCGTTATGGATTTTATTGTCTTCGTTCTTTGAACTTCGTATTAGTATCGAATTCTGGGGGACCGAGGCAAGGAAAAATTAATTTTTTGTTGATGTGTGCAAGTGATCGAGTAGGCAACGCGCAAGCAAAGTCCTGAAGATCTTCCCTTTATCTTCCTAATTCACTAACTTGTCCGTGGCTTTACCTTTGATTAGTTGATCATTCTTTTCAAGTCTTCACATCTAATAATTTGACTCTTATTGCATTCCGATCAACGATATAATAATAATAACTGAGTCAAGATAATAAGAAATAGGCTTGGAACACTTTATACTTCTCACCCGAACTCTTGAAAAATGATCGTATTGTTGCATGCTTGTCGCTATGAATATGCTTAATTTATGTTTCAATTATAGCTAGAGCTTTTCATTTATAACTGTACCTAGAAGTGGTATATACTTTTAACTCGATCACTTGAGTAGGTAGACTATGCTATCAAGTTATGCTGAATTATTTTGTTTCATTCATGTTGTCTTGAAGTGCTTCATTTCATAAGTTAGTTTTAAACGTCGCATGGTCGCGGACAACTTGTGCATAAGGTGTAGGATTCCTGTTAACGGTCGTTGTGGCCCCGGAACCGATTCGCCTTGGGCGGAACGTCAGGTAGTTGTGCTAGCTATCTAGCATGGGTAAGACATAGTGGCTTGTAGGAGGCTCACTATCGGCATTGCAACCATCATCGTCTATTCAGACTATAGTCCATAATTGCTCTAGTCCATAATGGCTCGTGGTGCCAGTAACCCAATATATTTGTAGTTACTGTTCAAGATAACGATGTCTTCTTGGCATGGAAGAACATGGTAAGTCTTGTGTAAGTGGATGCGTCGGCCGCAGATAAAATTTACCAAACGGTAACACATTTATTTCAGTCGTTTCATATATATTGCATGCTTATAATGTGGTGTCCCGTTACCTCTTTTCGGGGAGCGCGGCTAAGAAATACTTTCGGTATCGTTCGATCGGGATAGATTAAATCAAGATCATTTTATCGTTATGGATTGCCTTCATCGAAATTGATCCCATATTTAGTGGACCATGCCCCAAGGATGGACTTAGTGACAGAGTCAAGAGGGATATCTCCGCTGCAAATTTTTTTGCCTAGTTTTTGTTGTCGGCTTGTTGCTTTCGTGCTTTTGAGTTGGTTTTCGGATTTGCGTTTTCTTGATAGATTTTGATGGATTTCATTGCTTTCGTTCGTTGAACTATATTTTCATTCTGAGCTTGAAAAGGGTAGAAGAGATATTAATCATCTATTTGTGGTACTGCAGGTGATCTTGCATTAGACGTCGCGCGAGCAGAGTCTTGAAGAACTTCTTTCCTTTCCTCTCCCTACCAACTTATGAGTGGCTATAATTCGATTTGTTAATCCTTTTTCTAAGTCTTCACGACTAAATGGGTTGCTATTGCGCTTTTCCTTCCCGTTTAGCGGGCTAGCTCGACGTAACCCCAAGGCGCTATTAAGCCCTTGGGGTGGAGGTGAGCGTACGCCCTCGCTCTATTGGAAAAATGCTTCGAAAGAAACCGTATTGCCTAAGCCGATTCGCCAACTAATTCATATCCAACTTATTCGCCAACACATAATCTTTCTCACGAAACAAGTCTCACGAATCGAGCCATATATGGCTGAATCTGAATCTTCTTCGAACCCTCCAGAAATCAAAGTGAACACAGACAGTTCAGTAGCAATAGAGGCTGCTGCAGCAGATGATTATTCATCTTCTTCTCACATTCCACGAATAGCCGGGACATTGAGGAAGATCTCAATTTTCTATTCACTCATGATCGGGCCTGACCTGACCCCGCCCTGCTCCGATGATGTGCTCCTAGCTCGCGAAAAGGCTTCCCCTATATGAAGAGGTGAGAGATCACACCCTACGTGCCTTCTTTTCCAGCTTTGTCCTTACCTTCTTGATTATTCCGATCAGACGATACCATAATAACTAAAAAATATCAAGATAAAAAAGAATAGACTTGGATTGCTTTATGCTTGTCAATCAACTTGAACAGTTATCTTGTTGCATGATAGTTTGCTTAGAATATTGTTTTATCATATTTCTATTCTAGTTAGAATATAAATACTTCTCTTATTATTGTGCTATGTATAGAACACACCTTACTATGCAACAAACTGAACATGGAGACTATGCAAAACAGATTATGCCATGTTACTCGTCTCGTGCTTGTGTTACCTTAAACTGCATCATTGATAACTTAGTATTAGACGCCACTTACTTACGGATAACTTGTGCACAAGATTTTTGGTTCCTGCGGACGGTCTCCCGGATACTGAAACCGATCCGATCCGGACATAACATTCTGAATAGTCATCTATATCGGCGGAATGGCGTGTATCTGGGGCTCACCACCTGCGTTGTATACCATTTCCGTCTCGAGACTATAACTCTTCCATTATGGCATCATGCCAGTAATTTTCTCGTATATTTAAATAATACAAGCTAACTATGTCTTCGTGGAAGGAAAGGTCATGGTAAGTGTTGTGCATGTGGTTTAAACGGACATGTAAAATTTACTGAATGGTGGCATATTTATTTCAGTAAATTTTTATATTCATTGCTTGCTCGTAACTTGAACTAAGACAAAGTAGAAAGATCACATAATAACTTGCATGCTTCACATAAACAATGTTATGATTGGTATAGTTGGGTTAGCTCACCTTCACCAGTTCATTTCGATGTACTGACCCTCATTGTAATAGGTTTCCCGTGCCAAGGAGATCCTGCAAGTAGCTAGAGCAACTTTCCAATCCAGTCCACTTACCAGCACGCCCTGTTCGTGTCCTTGTAGCATGTTTTGAAGTTTTAGGAGCTCGTGCACATACCTTATGCAGCTCCGTGGAAAGGCGATAGCTTCGCCTGGAGGTGTTTATAACTTTTTAAGTTTTAGTAAAATGATGTAATATACCGAACAACTATCTCATTTTGCGTACACTTTTGTAAGCCCGTGCGACAATATTTTATACTTGTTCAAGAGTTTGTAAAAGATATTTACTATCAATAAAGAGAACTTTTTTATGTTTCAATATTGTGTTTAATTATCTACGTACTCTGAATATGTGCTTGTTATATAAAAATACTTTGGCCTTATGCGTTGCGTAATCTAGGCACGCACGTCATCATGCCCGGGGGAAAACTATCGATTCTACGAAATCGAGACGTGACATATTGGTATCAGAGTCCTACTTCAAGTTCCTTTGACACTAGTGTCAAAAAAGTTCCTTTAACGATCTATTTTCTATGCGAACTCTTGAACTTGTTTGGCCAAAATAAGATACGTTCCATACAATGAGTCCACAATACGTTGTTAGCCTAATGCAAGTTACTTTCTTTTGAAGGAATGATTCAAGCGCAAACATCAGCGCTAGCACAAGGAGAGGTACAAGCATAAGAAAGTAGTTCCGGTACCTCGAGAAATTCTAAAAGCCATCGAGCTATGTCCCATGTCGATCCAATTGAGCGAATGATGCAGATTCTTAAAGCGAGCCAACAAAGGGATGAGGCTCGTCATGAGCGAGCCGAGAAGCGGGCTGAAGATCATCAGAGAAAGTTTGAAAGCAATCTTGAAGCCCAATTTGTAGTCTAACAGAAGAAGGTAGTTGCCCTAAAGTTGAAACGATAGCAACAACATCGGTGGAGCAACTAGCTCTTGAAGTTGAAACGCCTTAGACTCCAAAGAAGAAGGAAGTAACTACCTTCAACTTTGTCGACTTCAAGAAGGTCTACAATACGCCTTTTCGCGGGGCTGAAGATCCAGTCATGGCTCTAGATTGGCTGGCAGAGCTTGAAGTTTACTTCAAATTGCTTAATGTGCCTAAGGAAAAATGAGTTGTGAGTACCCAATTGCAGCTCCATTTGAACGCGTATAATTGGTGGGACGTACATCGTAGATCACTCTGTGCAGATATTGATGACGAGATAATTGCGTGGGCTATTTTTGTAGTACATTTAAAGAGGAGTTCATACCCCCTCCCGTTTATTGGCAAAAGGTGAACGAGTTCGTGCAGCTTAGGCAAGGCAATATGACAGTAAAGCAATATTCCATTGAATTCAAACGGTTGGCCAAATTTTCCATCTCCTAACTACCTGATGCGGCGATTCGTGCAAGACGATTCGAAGGCAGCCTGCGACCTTCCATGCCACGTGGTCGTTCCCCAATATTTGACTATACGGAAAGTTCACAATTATGCCCTTTCCTTCGAACCGCAATTTCCTCCAGTTGCTGCTGGCAATTTGCATACTTTCAATCATAAGCGCTCTAGCAACACGGAAGAAAATACCGTTCCAAAGCATCCAAATAAAGCGGTCTACAGCGAGGGAACCCAGGGCCATACTGTAATTTCTGTAAGAAACAATGGCAAACCATCAATGACTGTCACTTCAAGAACGGATTATGCTTCAACTGTGGTGGTCAAGGCCACCAGTCAAAGAACTGTCCATACTCCTCTCAGCTCCGCCCTCAATATCCAAATCCTCCTCCGCTGCATCAAGCCAACCGAGTCACACCGTAATAAGAGCCTCATCAAACATAAGGCCGGGTGTACACTTTGAAATGAGAAGAGGCCCTCGCTTCAGACACCATTATGTATGGTATATTAACAATAACAAACCTGCTCGTATGCTATTTGATTCTGGTTCTACGCATAGTTTTATATCCACGAATTTTGTTATGGAAAATAAGATAGTGATGACACTGTTATATCTAGACCTTAGTGTTAGCACCCCATCGGACACAAAACTACCTGTTTGTTCAGTATGTCAGGGCAGTCATGTCTGTATTGGAGGACAAAAATTATTGCTCGATGTGTTATTCTGAGATATTCGGGACTATGACATCATCTTGGGAATGGATTGGCTCACCGCTTGCTCAAAAATTATCGAATGTGCAAAAAAATGGGTCATCTTTCGTCTACTGGAGAGGTCAAATTCTGCTACACGAGTGGTTTAGAAACAGAAGCTTCGAAGACCTGCATGGTAATTTTTGCGATGTCAGCCTGACGGATGCTATAGTCTGGGTGTGAGGGATACTTAGCGTCGGATCGAGACACAAAACGGGATTGTGCAAACGTTGAGTCTTATTTCTTTGTGGCAAAATTCTCTGATATATTTTTGACCGAGAAATCGAGTTCACTATCGATACCTTCCCAAATACCCAACAGATTTCCAAAATTCTATACCGAATGGCCCCAGCAGAACTAAAAGAGTTAAAGTACTAACTACAAGAACTACTTGACCGTGGATATATTCGTCCGAGCGTGCCTTCTTGGGGCGCGCCTATACTATTTGTGAAGAAGAAAGATGGGACATTGCGACTCTGCATAGACTATCGGGAGCTAAATAAGGTCACTATTCGAAACAAGTATCCCTTACCCAAGATCGACAACCTCTTTGATTAGCTGCAAGGGATGTCACTATTTTTAAAGATAGACCTTCGCTCTGGCTACTACTAATTAGAGATCATGCCAGAGGATATGCCGAAGTCAGTATTTTACACCCGCTATGGCCACTATGAATTTTCTATCATGTCTTTCGGACTGATGAATGCTCATGCCGCATTCATGGATTTGATAAACCATGTGTTCCGATCATTCCTTGATAATTTTGTGGTGGTATTTATAGACGACATCTTAGTGTACTCGAAGAATGAGGCTGAACACGCAGGACACCTGTGGATGGTGCTTAAAATTCTTCGAGACAATAATTTGTTCACTAAGCTAGGTAAGTGCGAATTCTGGTGGGACAATATATCTTTTCTCGGTCACATCATTTCTGCGGAGGGCATCTCAGTCGACCAAAAGAAAGTTAAAGACCTCGTGGAGTGGAAGAGACTTGAGTCGGCCAGCGATATTCGGAGCTTCCTTGGTCTAGCGGGCTAGTACAGGAGATTCATAAAAAATATTTTAAGGATCGCTTCGCCTCTGACTCATCTCACTCGGAAAGGAGTAACACTTGCATGGTCGGACGACGGTTGGGCTTCATTTATAGAATTAAAGTAATGACTAATCTCGACACCGATTCTTACTCTTCTTGACTGGCCTGATGATTTTAAGATTTATAGCGATACTTGGCAAGGGTTTGGGATGTGTCATATAGAGGGATAAGGTGATATCCTTTGCGTCGAGACAGTTAAAGCCTCACGAAAGGAACTATCCAACGCATATTCTGGAACTAGCAGCGGTAGAATTCACGTTGAAGTTATGGCGGCATTATCTCTATGGAGTACCGTGTAAAAATTTTACGAATCATAAAAGTCTCAAGTACCTCTATACTCAGAAGGATCTGAATTTACGGCAATGGTGTTGGCTCGAACTCCTTAGCAACTTTGACTTGATGATCAGATATGCACTAGATAAGGGCAACATTGTAGCTGATGCACTGAGTCAAATATTTATTGGGAGCTTAGCAATCGATGACAGGCTGAAAAAAGATCTAGAAAGTTTGGACATTATAATCCGAATCAGATACAAAAAGGGGCACAGGCGGCCCAGTTGCGTCTCGAACCAGACCTATTGGAGAAGGTCAAGTCCTCTCAGAAGGATGACATGTTTCTAGAGAAGTTGCATAATCTTATCTCAGCAGGAAAGACGACGGACTTTGCGGTGGGCACAGATGGAATGATGCGGGTGAAGAAAAGATTATATGTTCCTAACGATACAAACCATAGAAAAGAGATACTCACTGAAGCCTACTATGCGAGTTATACTTCACATCCAGGAAGCATGAAGATATATCATGACCTCCATACGATATTTTGGTGGCACGACATGAAGAGGATGTGGCATTGTTTGTGTCGTAATGCATGGCCTGTCAGCGAGTAAAGGCCGAGCACCAGAAGCCGGGCAGGGAGATGTAGAACCTTGCTATACAGGAGTAAAAATGGGAACACATAAAGATAGATTTTATTGTTGGTTTGCCAAAGACGCAACGGAAAAATAATTCGTCTGGGTCATCGTCGATCTACTCACTAAGTCATCTTACTTTTTTTCTATCAAAGTTGCTTGAAGTGCCGATCATCTGGCACAGATCTACCTCAATGTGATAGTTCGACTCCATGGTGTGCCCGTATCCATTATCTCCAATCGAGATGGACAATTTTTATCATGCTTCTAGGAGAGCCTTCAATCAGGAATAGGGACAAAGTTGAAGTTTAGCTCCGCCTACCATCCTCAGACAAACAACCAGACCTAGCGGGTAAACCAGATCCTCGAAGACATGCTACGAATCTGCGCCATGGACTTGAAGTCAAGTCAGGATATGCATCTACCGTTAGCCAAATTTGCATAAAATAATAGCTATCAATCCCGCATTCAAATGGTGCCGTATGAGGCATTATATGGGCGAAAGTGTAGATCCCCTATATGTTGGGATAAAGTTGGTAAGCGATAAATTCTTGGCTCGAAACTCGTAGAACAAACTTTCCAAAAGAACTGTTTGATCCGCGAACGCCTGAAGATCGAACAAAGATGTTAGAAGAGTTACTCAGACGTGTATTGTCGACCTCTTGAGTTCTTAGAAGGCGATCATGTATTTCTCAAAGTCTCACCCATGTGAGGAGTTACCAGATTTGGAGCAAAATGAAGCTATCAGATTGCCCTGCCACCGTCATTATCTGAAGTGTACAATATCTTTCACATTTTATAGCTTAGGAAGTACGTATATGACTCAAGTCATGTGGTGGATCTTGATCAACTGGACTTGAAGGAAGACTTGATGTATGTTGAACACCCTGTGCGGATATTGGATCGAAAGGAGAAGCTGCTTCAAAGTCGTTCGGTTCCTCTCGTGCGCATGCTTTGGAAAAATGATTCGGTCGAAGAGTCGACGTGGGAGCTTGAGTCTGAGATAAAGAAAAAGTTTTCTTCATTATTTCATAGTGGTAGGTTCTATTTCTAAGTTTTGTGGATGAAATTTTTTATTAGTTGGTTAGGATATGGTGTCCCATTCTCCCTTTTTGGGGAGCACTAAGAAATACTTTCGATATAGTTCGATCGAAATAGATTGAATCAAGATTCTTTTCTCGTTATGGACTGGCTTCTTCAAAATCGATTCTCATATTCAGTGGACCGTGCCCCAAAGATGGACTTAGCGGCAGAGTAAAGGAGTACCTCTCCACTTCAAGTTTTCTTTCCTAGTTTTCTCTGTCGCCTTGTTGCTTTCGTGCTTTTGAGTTGGTTTTCGGATTTGCGTTTTCTTGAACGATTTTGATGGATTTCATTGCTTTCATTCATTGAACTAAATTTTTATTCCGAGCTTGGAAAGAGTAGAATAGGTATTGATCATTTGTTTGTGGCAATGCAGATGATCGTGTAGTAGACGTCGCGCGAGAGAAGTCTTTCAGCACCTATTTCCTTTTCTCTCCCCTGTAAACCGCCTCACCCAAAATAGATATTTTGTGTATATTTTATATTTATTGTATTTATTTTAGATTATTTGAAAATAAATTAAAATTAAATTATTTTATTAGAATACTTCACTGTAATTTGGACATTAGTCACATAGGACGACCCCAAAGTATACATTGTCTTTCGTAGAAAGTAGCCTACACGGGAGACGCAACTTGTAAGATCTTTCGTGACTCAAAATTCGACTATTCAACATTAGAATGGCAATAGTATAACAACCATAGTATATTTTATTTAATATTTAGATATTTATATATATATAATTTATTTATGGTTATTTTTCAATCCAACATTCTTTAATAAGCAACCCATAATTTCTCCATGTCAAATTAGGCCACTTTTCTCTTTTATAGGATTTATTTATTTATTAATTTTTTCCTTAGAAGTCCAATCAAATTTCAACTATCAAAGATTTACCATAGATTTGGATATTAATTGTCCATTAATTATTTTCATAGAAGCCCAATCAAATTTCAACTACCAAAGATTTATCTTAGATTTGCATATTAATTGTCTATTATTTTATTCCCTTAGAATCAAATAAAATCTTAAGAGAATTAGTTTAATTATAATTAGTTAGAGATTTCTAAAAATACCCTTTCTTAATTATTTCTCATATTAGCATGTAGGGGCATAGTTGTCATTATCAATTTCTTGGAGAAGAGGGAACTTGGGGCCGGCCAAATATAGGCCATTCCTCTTTTTCTCTCTCCTCATTTGTATTTTATTTTTGATTCAAATTCTATATCCCCAATTTTCTATTTCTTTTCATTAATTTTTTATACAATTCACCACCATTTTTTTCTCAAATTTATCACTCTTGGAGCCTTGGAGCTTGGAGAAGCAACGAGCACAAGGAGGAGGAGCTTTAGAGCTAGAGCTCGTGTCCGGATCGTGTCCAATTATATTTTCATTGGGAATCTATCTCCCAATTGATAAATTCTGAATTTCTCTCTTATTATAGCTTCTTAATAGTCCCTTTAACCATTAGAAATGATTCTATGACATAGGACTACCTATAGGAACAAGTTCTAGGCTATTTGGCTATATATTATGTGTTTTATGTGGTATTTTGTGTCAATTTTAGAGAAATTTTGAGATTGGCACATTTTTTGTTTGTCAATAGGTCAATTAGACCAAATTGACATATGTTTGGTTGTGTGAGACTAGTGTTGTGTCCACAATTGGATATATGGAGATCGTATCATAATACTGGTTGATTTGGGAGTTTTCTTCCTACATGTGGGTTTGAGCATGTCATATTTTGATACGGGCACGTAGATGAGTAGCTAACACCTCGTGTTGCTTCTAATTTTGATTCTAGACTTGCTCGTCTTCGGGATACGTTTGTTGGTGTGGTGGAGCCGTATCGCAAGCGTATCATAGATTGAGTATGATATGGGTGCGGTGCACTCCACGTATTTGATACTTTGCATTCTAATTTAAATTACCTTATTTATAACTATTAGAATATTATAATTATAGTTGTTATATAATATAAATATATAGATAATTATAGTTATGTTTCTAAGTTATTTGTGATGTGTTGGTGGTCATTGGAGAGTTGGAAAGTTCAAGTGCATCATTTGTGTTGATAGGTGTAAGCATATATATATATATATATATATATATATATATATATATATATATATATATATATATATATATATATATATATATATATATATATATAGTGTAACTACCATATTTTCTAGGCAATGGTATTTTGGTTATTTCATCATTAATTAAATATTATGCCTGTTAAATAATTATTTATTGTATTATTTAATTATTTTTTGATGATAGTTTATTATTTTGTTCTTGTTTTAGTGGACCTAACTAGTTTAGATTAGATCCATGGACCAATAGTTATAATTAGTTATCATTGAGCTCAATTAGAAGCCCATTCATTTGGAGGATGATTAATTAAATTAAATCCATTAGACTAGAACCTTTCCTCCTTAATTATTTCTTTATGAGAGGCCCCAAGGGGTATTTTAGACTTTGTATAGAAACTTGGGGAAGGGGCTAGGGTGTCCGGCCTATTAAAAGAGAGGGGGAAATTTCTCTCCTCTTTTTATTTTAAATTTAGATCTTGAAATCCCTTCAACCAAATTCCTTCATTCCCACATTAATTTCCTACCAAATTTTTTCCTAATTCCTTCCCAAATCACCATTGGAGGCTAATGGAGTAAGGATCTAGAAGGAGGAAGCAAGGATCTATAAAGAGGAACAAGGATCTACAAGTTGAAGGCCAATTTTATCAAATTTGGAGGTTGCATTGGGAATCCATCTCCTAATAGGAATAATTCAGTTTTTCCCCTTTAATTAGCTTCTAAATATATGTTTTAATCATTATAAACTATCCCATATGATGAGGCTACCTATAGGAATTTGAATTAGGTTCATAGGATGCCAATGAAGAAAGTTATGGTGTATTTTGTATCAATTTTGGGCGAATTTCGAGATTGATACATGTTGTGTTGGTCAATTAGTCAATTAGACCAAATTGATATGTGATTGATTGTTTGTGGCTAGTATCGTGTCCATAATTGAATACATGTAGGCCGTATCACAACAATTTGGAGATACAGATTGATTTGGAGGATTTTTCTCCGACACGGGGCTTTGTGCATGTCATATTTTGACACAGACACGTAGATATGTAATTGACTCTTTGTATTATTCATACATATTATTTTAGACTTGTTCGTGTCCTTCGGGGTATGTTTGGTTTTGTGTTGGCTCGTATCGCGAGCGTATCATAGATCTAGTATTATACGGGTGCGATGCACTCCATGTGTTTGTTTGATTTCATTCCTAGATTCAATTTGCATTGTTCATAGCTATTGGTAGTATATATATATATATATATATATATATATATATATATATATATATATATGTATGTATGTATGTATGTATGTATATATGTATGTAGATATATATTTACTAGTGTATAGATATCTATATATCTATTTATAGTATATATATGTGTGTATATATATATATTGATGTGTATGTTATATATATATATGTACATATGAATGTGTATGCATAGTTATATATATATATATATATATATATATATATATATATATATATATATATATATATATATATATACATAAGTGGTTATTTATATGTATATGTGTATGTTTATATATATATATATACATATGTATGTATGTACGAGAGTGTATATATATATATATATATATATATATATATATATATATATATATATATATATATATATATATATATTAATATCTATGTATCTATCAGTATGTTGTTACATATATATATGAATAGAGATATGTTTATATCTAGATGTGTGTTTAGTTGTATGCTTATGTGTGTGTGGGTTGTGTGTGAAGGGGTCGGGACAGCAAAGTATGTGCAACAATTTTGTAACTGCTCCAGACAACAGGCAGTAATAGCCATAACAACTAGCTACTTTAGCATATGCAATCGAGCATTCAACAATGCATAGCCGAGCAGCAGCAGCTAGCAACAAGGCCTGCAGTGCCAACTACAGCAGCAGCTTCACCAGCAGCAGCAGCAAATGCAGTAAATGCAGTCAGCAACCCCAGCAGAGTCTAGCAACAGGGAATGAGTGCAACATTTCACCACTGCACAACAAGCATACAAGCAGTAAGCAGCAGCTGTACCTATAGTAGAGCAACACAGCAAGCAGTGGGCACACTTCAAGTAGCAGTTTAATACTGCAGTCACAACAATGGTTATGTGCATAGCAACTGAAGGATATCAGCAGCAACATGAAGTTTTCAGTCAACATGGTTAGGTGTTCAGCTATGTTAGGTAAGTGTGTTAGTTAGTATAGATATGTTCATAATTTTTAGATTAGTATTAATTTGATTAGTATATAGTACTATATCTATGTATGTATATGGGTATTGGTAGTAAATTTTTATGTAGGTACATGTATCTATGTATTGGTATGTAATATATGATATATAGTTAGTAGTATTGTAATAGGTTAATGGCTATAAGTTAGCAAATGGTTTAGTTATGTTATTTTAGTTAGTGTTTAGAGATGAGCTATATATACAATAGGATTTGAATTACCTTGAGATACCTAGGTAAGTGTCAAAGTATTGAGGGATACTCAAGATAATTGAGTTGGGTATCGAGATAGGTGTTTAGTGGTGCGATACCGAGTTGGTTCAACGCCATGGTATCCACTTAGCATTTGTAATTAGGATTAGTATATTTAATATTGATTGAATATGCATAAATAATATTTCTATGTCTATTGGTTGCGTATCCTGAGATATGGTATCTTTGATCTTCATAGTATCTTAGTATAGCTAGTATGGTCTTGTTTTCATAGTGTATAGACCCAATATCCTAGAGAGAGACTAATAGAACCAAAAAATAGCTAGTTTGACCAGTTTGACTTAGGGTTGACCTAGTTTGACTGTTTTGACTTAGAAATGGCTTTTTGACCTAGATATTGACTAGTTTAACTCATTTTTATTTCTAAAATCTTGTATTGATGTTATATTCCATATCTAGATCTTCTAGGTACCATACCGGACATCTGAGATACTGTTCACCGGATTTCAGGCGAGTATATTCTCTGATAGTATCTCATTTATGAAATCCTCTATGTCTCTTGTATCTATTACAAATATTCTTGATTTTTTGATATGATGGTCGCATGGATTGGTATATCCGGATCTCGTCATGAGATGTTATTTCATGGCATGAATGGTGTATCTTGTGCAAGACTTGTTTTCTTGTTCTTCTTGTACATGTATAGACACTGATTCTCGGAGAGACTTGCTACCTTCCTAGAGAATCACGTGTCATAAAGTACCATGGTTGAATCCTCTATACCAGTCGGGGGCAGAAAGTATTTAGTGTAGATATGTGATCATACCCTCCTTGTGCTTGTCTTATTTCTTGTGAGCATTGGTCATACACCGCACGTATGACTAACCAGGCCCTTATCCTTGTGCAAGTTCCCAAGCCGATCACATGTTAAAACAAGTACTCACTCACTTAGTCATTAGTTTTCTTGTTCATTGTCATATTGTTCATTTTTGTATTTATTTCGAGTATTTTCTTTATTGTATATCTCTTGTATCTATATGTTGCATCTTGTATATTCACATCTATTTATTTTTATATACTTTATATCATTAATTAGAACTGCTGTTAGAGATGTACTCTACTCCTTTCCTGACATAATATTTTTTTTCCAGATGACACTAAGGAGTGGTACCCCACTCATTATGGAACTCAGGATGTTGTGGGCTTAGAGCCAGAGACACTGGCTCAGGAGGGTCTCATCCCGACTGAGACAGACCACCTGGGACTCATAGTTTTTTAGTTATTCTTTTGTACTCGATTTGTCTCCAATATTACTGTCTTAGTATTTCTTTGACTCATTTGATGTTATTATTATCTCATGAGTTATATTTGTGATTCTTCTATTCTTTTCTCATATTCGGGCTATTTTCTATCTTAGATATGTGATTGAGTATATTCATATTGTTGGTGGCATATTCATATTGATAGATAGTTTTTCCAAACATCGTTCTACCGCCGATGCTATGGTGTAGGCTGGGCTTTGTTTCCGACTTGCATCCCTACACCGGGTGCTGGTCGTGACATATTTTTAGTGGTGGCCCATGCAGGACTTCGAGGTCGCAATGAGTGCAATTCATAGTAGTGCTCTGAATTGAGTGCTATTACGAGCCTATTTCAGGATATAGGATATAGGCTATAGGCTGAGAATACTCAATCACATCTAGAAAAGACTCTATTGATTCAATTCAACTGTTCTTCCTTGATATTGATATTTGATCTTTAACTGTCCTCTCTTTGAGTGTCTTATATCGTGTGCCATATTGATTTTTTCTTTTCTTTGTCTCAAGATGCCACCTAAGACGATCACAGCAGGGGAGAGCAGCTTCTAAGAGGTCTGCGACTTCCCGAGGGCCTGTACCAGTCACTTCTTCCGTGATTGGCATATCAGCTGCATTTAAGGGTCCACCTTCTACTCAGAGGACTGTTCCAACTGTATCTGAGGGACTTCTATCTCCACCTTTCGTGCCGATAGATACGACACAGATGTTCACACTATTTTGCGAGATATTGGAGGCGCAGAGGGATCAGTCTAAGGCACACCAGAGGCAGACCGACATCTTACGGTAGGGCATTGAGAGTGCCCATCAGCTTGGTCATGCCGTAGTAGGGAGAGGAGTTCTGGTCTAGCAGCAAGTTGCTCGTCAGGTTGCTCAACTTCGGCCAGGCAATATTTAGGACTTCAAGAAGATGGAGCCTTGGGTCTTCAACGGGACAGAGGGCATCATCTACGTTGATAATTGGCTCGAGGATATTGAGCATCTCATGAGGGTGTCCCATTTTTCTAAGGATCTGAAGGGTGAGGCGGTAGGACTTCAGCTGTTCGACGTTGCTCGTACCTGGTTCAGGAATGAGCCACTTCTTGCTGACGTAGGACAGACTTGGGTGGTGTTCAAGAACCTCTTGAAGAAGAAGTTCTTTGCTCGGACAGACAAGTTAGACTTGGGGAGGCAGTTTGAGAGTCTTATTCAGGGAAGCATGTTTGTGGAAGAATACGCTATAGAGTTCGGTAGACTTAGCCAATTTGCGGAGTATTTGATGAGGGAGCCAGAGGTTTGAGCTATTCGATTTTGTGAGGGTCTAAACTGAGAAGTAAAGATCCTTATTGTCTTTTAATGAGACCTACTCGGAGATACTAGCGGAGGCACGCAAGGTTGAGAGAAAGTTGGGTTTGAAGCCCAAGAGAGATTATAATTCTTTTCTAGGAGCAAACAGCAGAACAGTAACTGCCAAGCGTCTTCATTTCTTGTCTAAGCCTTTCCAGCAGCCGCAGCAACAACAGACACCAGCTAGGGCATAGTTTTACCAGGCACCGCAGCAGTAGAGACAGTTACATCATGCTTCCTTCCACTTCTGCAAGAAGCCTGGCCATATCTGGGATGTTTGCAGGAAGATGTTAGGAGTTTGTTTATATTTTGGTACCGAAGGGCATCAGCTGAGGGAGTGTCCTTCCAATCCTCGTCGTGTAGTTCAGGGAGCAGCTCCAGCTCCGAGAATACAGGCGAGACCACCTGCAGTACAACCTAGGGGACCGCCACTTTTGACCCAGCAACAGCGTTATGCCCAGCACCAACATTAGGGAGGTGCACGTCAGGGACAAGCATTTGCTATGAAAGTCGAGTAGGTTGAGTCCACCGGATATGTCATCGCAGGTTCTGTTCATATTAATTCTATTCTAGCTTTATCTTTGTTTGATAGTGGTACTTTTCATAGTTTTGTATCTGTTTCTTTTGCTCTGAAGCATGGTTTGGTAGACGAGTCTTTGCTTAGGACTTGTAAGATCATGACCGGGGGAGGCATTATCCTGGTTAATGATATTTTCAAGGATTGGAGAGTTACTCTAGAAGGTTGGGAGCTGACTGCGTGTCTACTTGTAATACCACTTTCGAGCTACAACATTATACTCAGGATGGATTAGTTGAGTAGGCACCATGCTACTATAGATTATAGAGGAGGTAGAGTTTTATTTGGTCCGCCAGGAGAGCCAGAGTTTGAGTTTGCTAGAGGAGCTGCAGCGCAGGGAGAAGGCATTATTTGTGGAGCTATGGTGGAAGACATGGAGTTACCTCATTCATTGATAGCAGAATTCTTGGATGCATTTTCTGAGGAATTGCCAGGATTGCCGTCCTATCAAGATGTTGAATTCTCTATAGACTTGATGCCAGGTGCAGAACCAATTTTATAGCATGTCTATAGAGTAAACAACAACAAGCTGGTCGGGCTGAAGAAGTAGGTGGATGAATTGCATGATAAAGGGTTTATCAGATCGAGTTCTTTACCGTGGGAAGCCCCGGTATTATTTTTATCGAAGAAGGATGGATCAGTGCGTATGTGCATCAATTACAGGGCATTGAATAATCTCACTATCAAGAATAAATACCCTTTGCCACGGATTGATGACTTATTCGATCAGTTGAGTGGTGCCAAGGTATTTTCTAAGATATACTTGAGATCAGGCTACCACCAGGTGAAAGTGAAGCCGGAGAACATATCGAAGACTATTTTTAGAACTCGGTATGGTTATTATGAGTTTATGGTGATGCCGTTTGGGTTGACTAATGCCCCGGTGGTGTTTATGGATTTGATAAAACTGATTGTGTTGGATATGCTGAGGAAGGAGAAACTGTGTGGGAAGCTGTCCAAGTGTGAGTTCTTCCTGGACAAGGTAGAGTTCTTGGGACATGTTGTGACGGGTGATGGAATTTCAGTGGATCCGAAAAAGATCACAACAGTGAAAGTTTAGAAGACCCCGAGTTTAGTAGCAGAGATTAGGAGTTTCCTAGGATTGGCAGGCAACTACAGGAAGTTTGTGTAATATTTTTTGAGGATTGTCGAGGTGATGACCAGACTCACCAGGAAGGATGTAGAGTTTGTTTGGACAGAGGACTACTAGGTTACTTTTGAGGAATTAAAGAAGTGATTGACGTCTGCTCCTATTTTGACGTTGCCATTAGGGTCTGGAGGTTTCCCTATTTATAGTGATGCATTGGGGAAAGGTCTGGGTTGTGTTCTTCAGCAGAATAAAAAAGTGATTGCCGATACATCCAGGAAGTTGCGTCCCCATAAGAAGAACTATCCTACCCACGATTTGGAGTTGGCAGCAGTCATCTTTGCCCTGAAGTTCTGCAAACACTATTTGTACGGAGAGCGTGTGAAGATCTTCACAGACCACAAGAGCTTGAAGTACGTTTTCACACAAAAGAATTTGAACATGAGGCAGCATCGATGGTTGAAACTTATGAAGGATTTTGACATATCTTTGTAGTATCATCCTGGGAAAACTAATGTAGTTGCCGATACCTTGAGTAGGTATCCGGTAGCTATATTGTTGACAAATGATCGATATTTATTGGAGGTCTTGGAGAGCTTGGGCATTGAGGTGATAGTTCCTGGTTTTGCTATACAGATGGGGGATTGCTGATACTCTTAGAGTTAATGAACATGATCAAGGCAGCCCAGTATGAGGATGTATCTCTGAGGAGTATCAGAGCTCAGGTGAGAGCAGGATTGGAGGATATTTTTACCATTGCTGAGGATGGATCTTTTCGGCATGGTGTTAGATTGTGTGTGCCTAGTGGGGAGATGCGTGAGAAGGTATTACAGGAAGCGCATTACTCTCAGTATTCCATATATCTAGGTGCTAATAAAATGTATCAGGATATACGAGAGAGTGTGTGATTGTATGGCATGAAGAGGGAAGTGGCACAGTTTGTATTCAGATGCTTAGTGTGCCAGCAGGTGAAAGCCGAGAGGCAGAGGCCAGACGGTTTACTTCAGCCATTACCCATTCCATAGTGGAAGTGGAAGCATATTACTATAGATTTTGTCTCCAGACTTCTACAATCTCCAGAAGGAAAAGACGCGATTTGGGTCATCGTTGACAGGTGGACCAAGTCGGCCCACTTTTTGCCTTTCAAGGTAGTTTTGTCTACGGAGAAGCTAGCAGAGATGTATGTGAGGCAGATAGTCAGGATACATGGAGTTCCCATCAGCATAGTATCGGATCGGGATAGTCTTTTTACTTCGTATTTTTGGAGGAGTTTACAGGCAAATTTTGGCACCCAGCTCAAATTCAGTACTGCAAATCACCCCTAGACAGATGGACAGTCAGAGAGGACTATTTAGACTCTCGAGAATATGCTGCACACTTGTATACTAGATTTTAAGGGTTCTTGGGAGGACCATCTCTATTTGGTAGAGTTTACTTACAACAACAACTTCCAGGCTAGTATAGAGATGTCACTATTTGAGGCTTTGTACGGTAGAAGATATCGTACTCCCTTGTCATGGGATGATGTTGGAGAGAGAGTTTTAATAGGGCCAGAGATGGTTATGGATGCAGCGGAGAGGGTTAAGCTAATCAGAGACAGACTTCGAATGGCGTAGGACAGACAACGGCATTGGGCCGATAGCCATCGGAGACCTTTGGAGTTTGAGGTATAGTTTAAATTTTATTTTATGCTTGATATTTGTTGTTTGTTGTAGATTAAGTTCTTAAGGTTGTGTTTTGTTCTAGGTTAGTAGTTTGGTATTTCTGAGAACTTTTTTGACACGAGACACGATTCGCTTCAGTGAAGGCGGGAAGCTTAGTCCCCGATTCATCGGAACTTTTACTATTCTAGAGAGGGTCAATTTAGTTGCTTATAGACTAGACTTGCTACCTACACTAGAGGGAGTGCACAACGTATTTTACATGTCGCAGTTGAGACGGTACGTGGCGGATCCTAGTCACGTATTGGATTACTCAGAGATAGAGGTGGGCCCTACTCTTAGCTATCCAGAGCAACCAGTTGAGATTCTGGATCGGAGAAAGAAGCAGCTAAGGAACCAGACTATTCCCTTGGTACGCGTTATATTGAGGCATCACTCTCCGGGAGAGTCTACCTAGGAGAGTGAGGATGAAATGCGAGAGCGTTACCCATATTTATTTGTGCCTTGAGGTATGTTCTTTCTTAATTATGTTATGTTCCTTCTGTTCTGTTCTATTATTTTTGGGGGGTAGTTTTCGTCTTTGAATTTCTAGGAAAGGATATTTTGGTCTTTTCATAATTAATTAAATATTGTGCATGTTGAATAATTATTTATTGTATTATTTAATTATTTTTAGATGATAGTTTATTAATTTGGACTTATGTTAGTGGACCTAACTAGTTTAGATTAGATCCATAGACCAACATTTATAATTAGTTAGAATTGAGCCTAATTAGACGCCCATTCATTAGGAGGACGATTAATTAAATTAAACCTATTAGACTAGAATCTTTGCTCCTTAATTATTTCTTCATAAGAGGCCCCAACGGGTATTTTAGACTTCGTATAAAAACTTGGGGAAGGGTCTAGGGTGGCCGGCCTATTAAAAGAGAGGAAGAAATTTCTCTCTCCTCTTTTCATTTCAAATTTAGATCTAGAAATTCTCTCAACCGAATTCCTTCATTCCCACATCAATTCTCTACCAAATTTCTTCTCAATTACTTCCCAAATTACTATTGGAGGCTAGTAGAGCAAGGATGTAGAAGGAAGAAGCAAGGATCTACAAAGAGGAGCAAGGATCTACAAGTTGAAGGCCAATTTCATCAAATTTGGAGGTTCCATTGGAAATCCATCTCCCAATATGTACAATTTAGTTTTTCTCCTTTAATTAGGTTCTAAATCTATATTTTAATCATTATGAACTGTCCCATATGATAAGGCTACCCATATAAATTAGAATTAGGTTCATAGGAGGCCTATGTAGAAAGTTATAATGTATTTTGTGTCAATTTTGGAAGAATTTTGAGATTGACACATGTTGTGTTGGTTAATTGGTCAATTATACCAAATTAACATGTGTTTGATTGTTTGTAGCTAGTATTGTGTCCACAATTTGATATGTGTAGTCTGTATCCCAACAATTTGGAGATACGGATTGATTTGGAGATTTTTTCTCCGACACGGGACTTTGTGCATGTCACATTTTGACACGGACACGTAGGTATGTAATTGAATCTTCTTATTGTTCATATATATTATTTTAGACTTGTTCGTGTCCTACGGGTATGTTTGGTTGCATGGTGGACTCGTATCATAAGCTTATCATAGATATAGTGTGATACGGGTGCGATGCACTCCATGTAGTTGTTTGATTTCATTCCTAGATTCAATTTGCATTGTTCATAACTATTGGTAATATATATATATATATATATATATATATTGATGTGTATGTTATATATATGTACATATGAATGTGTATGCATAGTTATATATATTATATATATATATATATATATATATATATATGTATGTAGTGTGATTTATATTTATATATACATAAGTGGTTATTTATATGTATATGTGTATGTTTATATATATGTATATGTATGTATGTACGAGAGTGCATATATATATATATATATATATATATATATATATATATATATAGATGTGTGTGTAGTTGTATGCTTGTGTGTGTGTGGGTTGTGTGTGAAGGGTAAAGGGGTCGGCACAGCAAACTATGTGCAGCAGTTTTGCAACTGGTCCAGACAACAGGCAGTAACAGCCATAGCAACTAGCTACTTCAGCATGTGCATTTGAGGATTCATCAATGCATAGCCGAGCAGCAGCAGCTAGCAGCAAGGCCTGCAGTGCTAATTGCAGTAGCAGCTTCACCACCACCAACAACAACAAATGCAGTAACTGCAGTCAGCTACCCTAGCTGAGTCTAGCAATAAGGAACGAGTATAGCATTTTACCACTGCACAACAAGCATACAAGCAGTGAGCAGCAGCTTTACCCACAGCAGAGCAACACAGCAAGCAGTGAGCACACTACAAGTAATAGTTCAATACTGTAGTCACAACAAGGGGTATGTGCATTGCAACTGAAGGATATCAGCAGTAGCAGGAATCTTTCCGTCAGCAAGGTTAGGTTTTCAGCTATGTTAGGTAATTGGGTTAGTTAGTATAGCAAGTAGTTTAGTAATAGTTAGATAGATATGTTCATACTTGTTAGATTAGTATTGATTTGATTAGTATATAGTACTATGTCTATGTATGTATATGGATATTGGTAGTAAGTTATTACGTAGGTACATGTATCTATGTATTAATATTATATTACATGTATCTATGTATTGGTATATAATATATGTTAGATAGTTAGTTGTATTATAATAGGTTAATGGCTATAAGTTAGAATATGGTTTAGTTATGTTATTTTAGTTAGTGTTTATAGAGTGAACTATATATACAATAGGATTTGATTTACCTTGAGATACCAAGGTAAGTGTTAAGGTATTGAGGGACACTCAAGGTATTTGAGTTGTGTATCGAGATGGGTGTTTAGTAGTGCGATACCGAGTTGGTTCAAACCCAAGGTATCCACTTAGCATTTATAATTCGGATTAGTATATTTAATATTGATTGTATATGCAAATACGATATTTCTATATCTATTGGTTGCGTATCATAAGATACGGTATCTTTGATCTTCATAGTATCCTAGTATAGCTAGTGTGCCCTATTTTCTTAGTGTATCAACCTAATATCCTAGAGATAGACTCATACAACCTAGAAATAGCGAGTGTGGCCTAGTTTTTTAACTCATTTTTATTTTCGAAACCATGTATTGATGTTATATTCCATATCTAGGTCTTCGAGGCACCGTACCGGATATCTGTAATACTGTTCACCGAATTTTAGGCGAATACATTCTCTGATAGTTTCTCATTTATGATATCCTCTATGTCTCTTGTATCTAGTGTAGATATCCTTGATTACTTGACATGATGGTTACACGAATTGGTATATCCGGATCTCGTCATGAGATATTATTCCTTGGTATGAATGGTGCATCTTGTATAAGCCTAATTTCTTTGTTCTTCTTGTACATGTACATACACTAATTATTGGGGAGACTTGCTACCTTTTTAGAGAATTTCATGTCATAACGTACCATGGTTGGATCCACTATACCAGTCGAAGGCGGGGAGTATTTAGTATAGATATGTGATCATACCTTCCTTATGCATGTCTTATTACTTGTGAGCGTTGGTCATACACCACACGTATGACTAACCAGACCCTTATCCTTGTGCAAGTTCCTTATGCAAGTTTCCAAACCAATCACATGTTAAAACTTGTACTCACTCACTTAGTCATTAGTATTCTTGATCATTGCCATATTATTCATTCTTGATTTTATTTTCAGTATTTTCTTTATTGTATATCTCTTGTATCTATATGTTGCATCTTATATATTCACATCTATTTACTGTTACATAGTTTATATCATTGATTAGAATTGTTGTTAGAGATATCACGACCCGCGTCCAAAATTTGGGCATGAGTCATGGGTACGTCCAGCCTACGCCACAATATCGACGGTAGAACTCTGTCTAGGTCTCAATACTACTAAACATAAGAGGCTCAGGCGTTAATGGTGGCGGTGTCAGCGGTTGACGGAGTCGGTGAAGGAGGTCGTGGTGGTGATAGGTGGTTGGGAACGGCTGCTCAGGCGGTGATGGGTTCAGCGGTGGAGGCGCGTCTGACGCGATAGGGCGGTGAGCAGGCCGGGTCATTCAGGCGAGGGGAGGCTCGGGATGACCGGGGGTCCGGCGGTTGGACGATTCAGTCGTCAGCTGCGGGATGGAGAGGGTGAGGGTGATGATGGGTCGGCTAGGGTTAGGTCTTTGATGTTTTGATGTTGATAAAAGTAATAGGAGAAAAAAGTGTATTTATATGGGGAAAAAATAGGATGATTTAGACCTAGGGTTAGGGTTCAGTTTGGTCCTCCTCGGGATGGGTTGGATGCTACATGAAGGAATTTGAAGGCTAGGATTGAGTGGATTTGGATGGATGGTTAAAGTGGTGAGAAAGCAAGTTTTGAGTGTTGCACACTCCAAAAATATGGGAAAATTATAGGTAACTGGTCAAAGAAGAGGGAGATGTTTCTTCATGTGTTCGGTCCAATGGGATGTGGACACCTTACTACAATTTTGCATAAAAGTCTCCAACAATTGGAAAATTACACAAAAAGTGGGAATTAAAATAAATGTCTGGAACGAATATTGTGCGACTAAAATGACGCACAAAAGGGCATATTTATGAGTTACACAAGGGTCAGAATGGAAGACTGTCACGTCTAGGGCAAGGGTGTGAAATTTGTTGGAAGATAATAGCTAGTGTAGCGCTCCAAATATCGAAGCAACGGTAAGGTACAACAATCAAAATTACAGCAATTAATATGATCCCTAATATTAAATCCCAAAAATGCTAATTAAAGTCCATAGCCTATGATTGGTCAGAGGTTCTACTAGTCGATTTCTAGGTCTAATCTACTAACCCATACATTAAAGAACACTATAATATATATATATCATGCAATATATTAACACATTAAATAAATAAAAAGAAGAAAATACCCCTATTCTAGAATGTGGTAGTGACAAGTCTACCCTCCTTAAAAATTTTTGTCCTCGGAATTGAAATAAACTAGCACAAGAACAAACAATCAGACAAAGAATTATTCCTCAAGTCTCGAAGAGATACGGATACTTCTCGCGTATTTTTTCCTCTCTCTCCCAGGTTGACTCGCTTGGAGAGTGATTTCTCCATACAACACGAACCAAGGAAATAGTCTGGTTCCGCAATACCTTCTCTCTATGATCCAAGATCTCTACGGGCTATTCAGGATAGCTGAGAGTCGGTCCAACCTCAATCACTGAGTAATCTAGTACGTGACTAGGATCTGCTACATACCGTCTCAGCTGTGACACGTAGAACACGTCATGCACTCCATTTAGTGCAGGCGACAAGTCCAGTCTATAGGCCACTACACCGACCCTTGCAAGAATACCAAAAGGTCCGATGTAACGTGGACTAAGCTTTCCGCCTCTACCAAAATGAATCGTATCCCGTGTCGAAAAAATCCATAGTAACACTAAATCACAAACCTAGAACAAACAGTCTTAATTTGCAATCTAAAATAAAATAATCACAAACCAATAAATAACAAACCTTATACCTAAAACTCTAGGGGTCTACGGTGGATATCAGCCCAATGCCGCTGTCTGTCCTGCGCTACTCACAGTCTGTCTCTGATGAGTTTTACCTTTTCTGCTGCATCCATGACCATTTTTGGTCCTAACAAGGCTCTTTCTCTGATATCATCCCAAGATAACGGTGAACGACACCTTCGTCCATATAAAGCCTCGAATGGTGATATCTCAATGCTGGCCTGGTAGTTGTTATTGTAAGAAAACTCTACTAGGTGTAGATAATCCTCCCAAAAACCTCCGAGATCTAAAATGTAAGTGCGTAGCATATCTTCTAAAGTCTGAATAGTCTATTCAGACTGCCCGTCTGTCTAAGGGTGATATGCGGTATTGAACTTGAGCTGGGCCCAAGCTAGCCTGCAGACTCCACCAGAAATGGGAAGTGAAACGACTATCCTGATCTAAGACGATGCTTACAGGAACCCCATGCAATCTGATAATCTGTCGTACGTACATCTCTGCTAGCCTCTCTGTCGATGTACCCACTTTGAATGGTAAGAAGTAGGCTGATTTGGTCAACTTATCCATGATTACCATAATTATGTCCTTTTCTCCTGGAGAACGTGGAAGCCCTGAAACGAAATCCATAGTCACGTGCTCCGACTTTCACTCTGGAATGGGTAAAGATTGAAGTAATCCACCTGGCCTCTGTAGATCTGCCTTTACCTGCTTGCACAGTAAACATCAGGATACAAAGCGTGCTACCTCGCGCTTCATACCATACCACCATACATGCTCCCTCAGATCTTGATACATCTTGTTGGCACCGGGATGCATCAAGTACTGTGAGCGATGTGCCTCCTGCAAAACCTCTTCGCGTAGATCTCCACTCGGCACACACATCCTCGTGTCTTACAGTAAAGATCCATCATTAGCAATAGCGAAGTTGTCTATCAATCCTGTCTGAACTTGTGCCCTGATACTCCTCAGAGTCTCATCATCATACTATGCAGTTCTAATTTTGTCCATCAGCTCAGACTGTATCTGCAATCCCCACATCTGAATCTCCATAACTGGAACTAGCACTTCAATTCCCAAGCTCTCAAGATCGGCCAATAAATGTCTATCTGTAGTCAAGTACATAGCCATCGGATACCTACTCAAGGCATCGACGACTACATTGGCCTTTCCTGGGTGGTACTGTAATGAGATGTCAAAGTCTTTCATCAACTCCAACCACCTTCTCTGCCTCATGTTCAGCTCCTACTATGTAAACACGTACTTTAAGCTCTTGTGGTCCGTAAAGATCTTCACACGCTCTCCGTACATATAGTGTTTCCACAGCTTTAGAGCAAAGATAACCGTAGCCAACTCTAAATCGTGGGTGGGTTAGTTTTTTTTATGAGGGCATAATTATCTTGAAGCATAGGCAATTACTTTTCTGTACTGCTGAAGAACGCAATCCAAACCTTTTTCTGAAGCATCACTATAGATAGTGAATCCAGCTGACCCTGATGGCAACGTCAAAAGTGGAACTGTTGTCAATCTCTTCTTCAGCTTATCAAATACGGCCTAACAATCCTATGTCCAGATGAATTCAACATCTTTCTTGGTCAGTCTAGTCATTAGCTCTGCAATCTTGGAGAAGTCTTGTACAAACCTTCTGTAGTATCATGCTAGTCCAAGAAAGCTCCTGATCTCGGCTATCGAACTGGGGGTAGCCCATGACTCCATTGCCTCGATCTTCTTTGGATTAACTGAAATTCCATTACCCGTCACCTTATGTCTAAGGAATTCAACCTTGTCAAAGAAGAACTCACACTTTAAAAGCTTTCCGTACAACTTCTCTTTCCTGAGAGTCTCCAAGACCATCCTCAGGTGCTCTTTGTGCTCCTCTGGGGTCTTCGAATACACAAGAATGTCGTCAATGAAAACTACTACGAACTTATCAAGGTACTAGTGGAACACCTTGTTTATCAGGTTCATGAATACCACTGGTGCATTGGTTAAACCAAACGGCCTTACCATGAATTCAAACTGGCCATATCTGGTCCGAAAGGCAGTATTCGATATGTCTTCTCTCTTCACCTTCACCTGGTGATAGCCTGACCGAAAGTCTATCTTTGAAAATACCTTCGCTCCGCTCAACTGATCAAAAAGATTATCTATCCTTGGCAGCGGGTATTTATTCTTGATAGTGAGGTTATTTAGAGCTCTATAATCGATACACATGCGTAGTGCCGTCCTTCTTTGGTACGAATAATACCAGAGCTCCCTATGTTGATGAACTAGATCTAAGGAAGCCTTTGTCCTGCAGCTCCTCAACTTGCTTTTTCAGTTCTGCCAGCTCGCTGTTGTTGACTCTATAGACGTGTTGTGAAATAGGCTCCGCACCTGGTATCAAGTCAATAGAGAATTCAACATCTCTGTCTGGCGGCAAACCTAGCAACTCCTGTGGAAATACATCCAGGAACTCTGCTATCAAAGGATATGGTAACTCCATTTCTTCTTTCCTAGCTCCATAAAAAGTGCCTCTACTCTACTTCGCTGCTCCTTTGGCGATCTCAAACTCTGGCTCTCTTGGTGGTCAAAATATTACTCTACCTTCGTGACAATCTATAGTAGCCTGGTGACTACTCAACCAGTCCATTCCGAGTATAATATCGTATTCCGAAAGTGGCATGACGAGTAAACTCATGCTCAACTCTTGGCCTCCCAATGATACTCTTCGATCCTTACAATAATTACGGACTAGGATAATGCCTCCTCAAGTCAAAATCTTGCAAGTCCTATCTAACGGTTCCATCTCTAAACGATGCTTAAGGGCATAAGATATAGATACAAAACTATAGAAAGCGCCAGAATCAAATAATGTATGTACTGGAATAGAATCGAGAGAAACTAAACCTGAAATTACGTCTCTAGCTGGCTCGGCCTCCTCAATCGTCATGGCATATGCGTGTCCCGGAGGAGCACCTCTTTGCTGCTGCTGGTGTTGAGAAGACCTCTACTGCTATGGTAGAAGTGGAGGTCCCCTCTGCTGGCCTCCTAGTACAGTAGGTACTCTGGTTGGTCCCCTTTGAGCGGCTGCTCCACCCTGACGAGTCTGAATAGATGGATAATCCCTCAGCTGATGTGGTGACGATCCACAGGACAAGCGTGTACCCAACCTCTTCCTACATATGTCTCTAGTATGTCCTGTCTTTTTGCAATATGCACACTGGGCAACGGGCTGAGGCTGCCTCTGTGGTTGCAGCTGCTGGGTGTATCCTCGAACTGGTGCCTGGTGCTGCTGATGCTGCTGCTGGTATGGCCTCAGTTGCTGTTAAAAGTATAGGCACTTGGCCAGTCCTGTACTACCATTTGTTCCTCCAAAAGTTCTATGTCCTCTCTTGGGCCTGAGGTCCAAGTCATCCTCAGCAATCTGGGCATCCATCAGAATACCCTCTGTCACGACCCGCACCGGTTTAGGGGCACGAATGTGTGGGTACGTCCAGCCTACGCCGCAGCATCGGCGGTAGAACGCTGTCTAGGTCATGTAACTATCTAATCAACTCTCGTGAATACCCAACTCCATAAGGAGACGTGGATATCATAAAATAATGCTAGAAATACTCAATCACATAAACTAAAGCACGATGAGATATCAAGGCAAGCAAGAAATACAAGACAAGTCTAACGACAAAATAATCATACCTGCCATCATTAACTTCCAATCCTCAAGTGTGTCAGAAACCAGTCTACTAAGGTCACAGTCTGGAAAAATATTTTCCAGTCAGGAAGGAGCAAAGTATATCTCTAAATAGCAGTTCTATATAAATGACATAAACTATGTAGCAGTTCTAGATGGAAACATACCAGATGCATGTATAGGTACGAGAAATGTACAATGAGAGAAATACTGGAAATACTGTAAGTAAATACAGGAAAAGAACAATATGTCAATGAGCAAGAAACCTATGACTAAGTGTGTGAGTACTAGCTTTAACATGTGATCGGCTTGGGAACTTGATCAGGCTGGTTACATGTGATTAGCTATGATTCATGGAAGGTCAGGCTAACCGTTGGTTAGCTATGATGCATGTAGAGGTCAGGCTAATCACACGTAACAGCTATGAAGCATGGAGATGGTCAGGCCGCACCCGACGTGAGATGTGGGGTGAGCTATGATGCATGGAAAGTTGGGTATAATCACATATCTACACTAAAATACTCCCCAAACCCCCGACTGGTATAGTAGATCAAATCATGGTACGCTATGGTACGGGATTCCCTAGGGAGGTAGCAAATCTCTCCGGAAATCAGTGTCTGTACATGCATAAGATATCAAGAAAACAAGTCTTGTACAAGCTACACCATGAATAAGGAATAACATCTCATGACGAGATCCGTGTATACCAATCCGTGTAACCAACGTGTCAAGAACATGGATATTTACACTAGATACAGGGAACATAGGAGATATCATAAATTAGAAACTAATCAGAGAATGTACTCGCCTTGGGTCCTTAGCTGGTAATGTCAATGTCCTGTCCCAGAGTATCGTCTGGAGGAAACAACAGTCCTAAAAATATATCAAATAAAACATTTGCATCAGGTGCTACACTAACACATCACAAATACATGAACTCAGGGGCAATGCCAGGCATGGCTCTAGTCAACTAGGGTCATCTAGTAGGGATACGTATATAATACACATTTACACTCAGAGTATATACCAATAAAATGTACATAATATATATATATAAGTGTCTCTTAGTATTTGTACAAAATACATATTTGTATATATATATATCAATCAATTATTTTTATATATGTATATTAGCAAATCAAAGAATGTACATAATGCCACACTTCTCAAGGTGATCCCAAATGAAGTAGCAGTTAGTTCCAATGGGTCCGAGCAGTCCAAATAGCTAGAAACTATATAAAGAAGTCCATGATCGGAGTTCGGCACGAAAACCGAGGTAAGGATTCCAGGCTAATAAGAGAAAGGGTCGTTGTTCGTTATTAAGGTAACACCCTAATTTAATGAAAATCATTTCGAAATTACTTTGAACAATAATTACAATAAGAGTTTATTTATAAAAAAATCTAGAATTTATGTGAAAGCCATCATATATTTTTACATCTGTAATAAAAATTGGTTACCAGCCTAATTAAACAATTTTGAACTTATTTTTATTATTGGAACTATTTCTTAAATAATAATATAACCCAAAAATTATTATAGTTTTTCACATAATCAAAATCCTTATATTTATTACTAAACTAAATAAAAACTAAACTAATTAAAATAATTATATTAACTAAACTGATTAAATAAACTAACTACTGATTAAAAATTAGTTAACTGATTAACAAATTAATTACTGATTAGTAATTTAATTAACTAATCTAATTATTAATTAAACTAATCAATACTAATAAACCAGTCTCTGAATCGAAAGTAAGGGGAAGAGGGAAAGAGAGAAGGGGCTCACGATGGGGTTTTTTTCTCCGGCGTCGGCGGAGGAGTCTCGCCGGGTCTCAGCTGACTGTTTTCTGAGTTCCTGCAATTGCATATATGCTTCTTGCTGAATTCTGTTAGCTTCAAAATACTGATCTCTCAACCTTTTTACGAGATCTCTTTCAGCAAGACTTCTCTTCCGTAATTCATAACTGCTATTTGTAGCCGATTTTAAAACATCTCTAAGTGGTTTCAGTTCCTTCTTCAATTTCTCAAGGCGTGTATACACCTCAGTTCGTTGAGCAAGTGCCTCATCAATTTCTTCCTGAGGGGCCTTCAAAGATAGTTGTTCGCGAAGGCGCTTCAACTTATTGATCTCACGAATATAGTGCTTCTCTTGTTTCAAATCTATTGTGTCATGCTGCTGTCTATGGACCATATTTTGTATCTTCTCATCGATGTCAGCAATTAAAGTAGCATTATTTATTCTGTTAACTAACACCTGAACACCATCTATTTCTTCTTGCTTCTTATTAAATATAGCTCGCTGGGCATTCTCTTTAGCAGATGCATCTTCAATTTCTTGATCGTATTGCCGAAGGGTGACCATTTTCTTCCGAATATCTTGAACAGAGTCCCGGATTCGGGTTTTCTCATGAAGTTCAAGTACCGCTTGCTGTATATTTTTCTCGAGCTCGTCGTCAATGAATCTTCCCACCTTAATAAGGTAAACTGGATGTCGTTTCACCACATGGGCCTCCAATGGTGCTTGTATTGTTTCAGCAGCAGCAGCTTCCCCATGGGAAGGTTCTTCGCCATCATCCTTATTTGTACAGTGGTGGATGATGATGGAAGTGGTGGTGGTGGTAGGCGCTGCTGCTGCTTGTCGTCGGCGGACGGGATCGAGGTGAGGAGGAGGAGGGTGCAGGAGAAGACGAGGAAGAAGCAATCGCAGCCGAGGGTGGCTCGAGCGGTTGGCCGGCCAGAGTAGACGTCGATCGGAGTAGGCAATCGAGGGAAGGAATGTGTGGCGGGGATGCTCGCTGAAGAACGCGGGGAGGAGCTCGGTTCGGCCGGGGTGGTGTTAGGGAGCAGCGGCTGTGCCTGGTCGGCGGAGTCGATGAGCAAGCCGTCGGAAAAACAGAGGGCCGCCGGATGCAGTCAGCGAGGAGTCGGGTAGGAGCTCCCGGCTAAACAGCAGAGGGAGAGGAGGATGGCTCGAGACTATATCATTGATCAATCATGATGATTGACAAGGTGAATCATCCGGCATCAAGAATAAAATTTGGAAAAGTTGCAGAAAAAGTCTCACTTATCCACCCTGCCATTTCCGTGCTCTTCATGGCCTTTGCTACAAAAAATGGCTGCAGCGGCCACACACCATCGGAAGAAGAGAACAGAGAGGCAGAAGAAAAAGAAGGCGGCAAACCATAAGCCTATGTTTACGGTTTTCTAAATAATCATCATTGCCTCTTTTATGGAGAGAGAGAGGGACTGGCCATTTGTGGCTGCTCTGATGAGAAGAAGAGAAGAAGAGAAAAAATAAGAAATGGGGGCTACGGTTGGGGTTTCCTAGGTTTTCTTTTTTGGGGATTAGGGCTAGTGATAGGACATTAAATAGGGAGGGGTGAGATGTGGATGAAGGGTGGTGATGGTCCAATTTCAAATGAGTGGCTAGGATTGTTCATGAAGAAAATTGTTTTCATGTAAAGTAGAGTGGGAAAAATGCAATTTGGTCCACAATAAATAACCTTTCCATTTGGTCTTGGCCAATGGGGTGATGACACCTACAATCGAATAATTGCAACTTAGCCCCTTAAATTCGGGAAATTGCACAAACACATAAAATGACACAAAATTTGTGGAGAAAATATATTTAGAAATTTTCATGGTGAGAGGGTGTTATGCGTTAGGCACGGGTTTAATTAATCGGGTATTATAATTTAAATTAGGATTTATGAAAGCAGTCAAAATGTTATCCTCAATTTAATTAGAAATAAAATGCAGCTGTGTTCAAAATTAATTAGGAATACATGGAGCCAAAATCAGGTAAGGTCGTCAATACCAATATTGAAGAAGACTCAGAACAGAATATTACCCTAATTTGGGCCGCACGAAAAATAGGTCAAGATTGCCTCCAATTTCAATTGGAACGCACAACGATACAAAATAGAGATTTTAAAATAAACGTCCGCGACGATTTTTGTGCGGCTAGAAATAATGCACAGAGAGCATAGTTATGAGTTGCAAAAATAGCAGAATGGAAGACGGGCATGTCTAGGGCAAGATTGTGAAATTTGTTGGAAGACAAAAGTCAGGATAGTGCTCCAAATATCGAAGCAAAGGCAATGCGCAACAATTAAATAAATTACGGTAATTAATTACAACCTCCAATAAATAAATTCTAAAATAAAACAATTAACCCCAAATCCCATAATTCGGACAGGTGTTCCTTTACTGGGCTTCTAGGTCAAGTCTACCAGCTCAAACATAAATAAACACTGTATATAATATTATATTTTAAATTACACATTACACATTTATTCAAATTACATACACTATCATACAATTACTTAATTATAACTACAATAATATTAAATATTGTAAAAAGTCAAAAATACCCCTGTTTTCAGAATGTGGTAGTGACACCCTCAAATGTAGCAGTGTGACATCCCTAAGTGTGAGACTTGATCTCTCTAGTCAACCCCTTCCTGAATTTCTAGGCTCTGTCTCCTGGGTCTCGAATCATCGATGGCCCAAAATGACTCAAATGGCTAAACTCTGTGGCGTACTCATCGACTAACATGCTTCCTTAGACCAAGTCATGGAACTGACTTTCTAATGCTCCCAGGGCTACGTCAGGGAAGAACTTATCCTTGAAGAGCTCCTTCAAGTCCTCCAAGTAAGTCCTTCGATAGAGAGTCTCGGCTCCATACGATACCATGTCAGTGCAATGTCAAACATCTGACTGCCAACGGCCTCGATCAGAAAAATCTCTGGAATTTGCGCCAAGCATAAATTTCTCTCTATATACTCTAGGCATTCGTCAGCGTAGAGTATCCCCTCGGTGCCTTTGAACTCTCGAGGCATCCTCCTCTTGAAGTCTACTATAGTACCCGACCTCTGGTGCTGCTGACCAGGATGCTGCTGGGGTTGCGCTACTCTTTCCACAGCCTTGAGAGCCACCTGATGAGCATTCTCCAAGCTCTCTCTCATCAACTATGTCTGTGCCTGGTGTACCTCTGCTTGCACCATCTGAGCTCAGCTTAAATACGCTGAGCTTCTGCTGTCACTCTCTGGGAATCTAACATGCCCCGGATCAGTATGAGCATCTGTTCCCCGTCAACGGGCATATCTCCGGGAGATGGAGTCGGTGGTGGTGGAAGGTTCTCTATCACCGCTGGGGCAACCCTCATAACAGGTGGAGGAGGAATCCCAAAAGTTGCAGATACTCCCACATGAATAGGAGATATAGGAGAAAATCCAGATGTCAGTTCGTCAGGTCGAGAGGTGGCAGGCCTCTCCGAAGCTGCTGCTCTCTGTCTCAAAGACCTAGTCTTTGGCGGCATCCTCAGGATAGACCGAAAAGAATCAATTAAGGTAATAGATACGATATCATCAAAGAAGGACAGTAAAATTCTAAAGGAAGCAATTATTCTGAATAGCATTTGTAAGATCAGAATTTTCTAGTTGTGATTGAGCATACTCTCATCCTAAATCCTATTTCCTAACGCAGGCTCGTAGAAACAATCTAAGTGAGCACTACTACGTTATCGCTCTAAATGCGAATCTAGAGACAGAAGATTGGACCTGCATGGGCCACCACTAAAAATGTCATGACCTGCACCCAGAATTTGGGCATGAGTCATGGGAACGTCCAGCCTATGCCGCAACATCGACGGTAGAACCTGTATGGGCCACCACTAAAAATGTGTCATGACCTGCACCCAAAATTTTAATACTACTAAACATAACTCACAACCTGTCAATGTAACCTCCGATTTCCAATTTCCAAAATAATTAGATTTTAATTTATTTTAAAATATCAAGTTTTATAAAATATTTCTCCTTGAAAATTTTTATTTGATTTTGAACGAAGTCTGATTTTAGAAGGTAATTTAAAAATCTTTATAAAAATCATTTTCCTAAATGACGATGTATTACAAAATAAATAATAATATATATTTCTAGTTTCAAATATTTATTGGCTTGAGTCATAAAATTATTGTTTTGACTAAATAGTTATTTAAAAGACTAGTTGATAAAATAAAATAGATTTTATTGGGATAGTAAATAAATGAATTACATACTTCCTAATATTTTGAAAAATGAGTTTAATTAGTAGCTAATCAAAAGCTCTTAAAAACATTTTTCTTAAATTTCTTTTCTATTTAATTTATCGTTTTCCGTCTCCCATTCACGCCCCATTCTTCCCACCTGAAAAGCCCCTTTTTATTTAATTCTGGGCCATTCATCATTGGGCCAACCCGCAACCCTTTATCCCACACCCTTCTCCCTATTTAAGTTCTCATTTTTCACATCTCCCTAGAAACCCTAATCTCCTAATTATTAGCTAGCCTCCACAATTCCCAAGCCATCACCATCATCTTGTGTGCTCGTGTCCGTGTGTCCAGCATCACCGTGTCAGCCGTGATGGCCTCGGGTCCGACCCCGGGTGTCCCACCGTATCCATTTCATTTCATGTGTCCAGATTTACATATTACAACAAATTTCCGTGTCCGACACACCCGGACACAACCCCCACGCCCACAGTACATCAGATCCGTGTCCAACACCGGACACGTCTACAGTGCACCCCGCCGTGTCCAGCCCCGGACACGACCCCCTGACACGCCCAAACCCTAACCCTAACCTAGAAGAGCCGCCGAGTGATTGCCGGAGCCGCCGCCCGGAGTCGTCGTCGTCGTCGTCGTCGCCGCTGAAGCCGGTGGCCCGCCGCTGGAACGAAGCCGCCGTCGCCGCCCTGTCGCTGCCCTGGGTTGAACCGCCTGGGATCCGTCGACCGAGCTTCGCTGCCACCACCGCTGGAGCCGCCTCGGACCGCCTCACCATCGAGCCCGCCTCCTCGACCAGACGCCGCCGTCGTCGAGATCCCGCGCCGACGTCTCCTCGAAGCCGCTGCCCTCGAGCGCCGAGCCGCCCCCTCGAGCGCCGAGCCCGCTGCCTCGAGCTCCACGTCGAACCGCCGCGCCGACGCCCTGGCCGGCCGACCTCGCCGGAAACCTAGGTGAGCCTCTTCTTCCCTTTCCCCTTTCCTTTCTTTACGGTTCAGAGAGAAAAAAAAAAAAGAGAAATGAATTAAGAATTTTAATAGTTAATTAATATAGGTAATAGCTTAATTAATATATGTAATAGTTTAATTAATGTATGTAATAAGCAATAGTTAATTAAATTATAATAGTTTAATTAAATTATAATTTGTTTAATTAATTTATTATTAGTTGAATTAATTTATAGAATTAGTTAAGTTCAATAAATAGTTAATGTATTGTAATAGCTAAATTGTAATTAGTTAATTAAATTATATAATCTGTTAGTATATATGATTAGTTATTTTATATAATTAGTTAATTGAAATTATAATTAGTCTAGTGAATTAATGTAATTAGTATAGAAATTTCATGTAATTAGGGTAGCTAATTATTCTTAATTAGTTATAATTAATCAATTAGTTTAATTATATTAGTTATAATTATTCAGTAATTAAGTTTTAATAAATTATTAATCAGTAATTAATTATTGATTAGTTAGTAACTATTAATTAATTAGTTAGTATTTTCATATAATTAGTTTAGTGATTTCATGTAATTAGTTCATTTTTACGTATTAAATTAAAGGGTTTTTGATTATGTTAAATATAATAAATCTTGGGTTTTATATTATTATTAAAAATATAGTTTCGATAATAAAATGAGTTCAAAAATTTGTTTATTGGATCGGTGACCGATTTTACCATAAATGAAAAATATTGGCTTTTACATAAATTCTAGTTTTTATAAATAAACTTTTATTTGAAATTATTGTTCAAAATAAGTTCGAAATGATTTATATACGTAAATACGTATTTCTAGTATATGTAATCAATTTAGCATTTATATATATATATTTTTAAAAAAGGTATTTTAGCATATGTATGAGTATACATATATAATGTTCAACTAGTATAAATCAAATATGTATTTAAAAGATATATATATATATATATATATTGTAAATACATTTAAATTGGTGCATGTATAAATATTGTAAGTATATAAGTGTAATGTATATTATATACGTGTCCCTATTAGATGACCCTAGTTGACTAGTGCCCTGCCTGACATGGCCCTGAGACCAGTATTTTTGACTGTGTTAGTATAGCATCTGATGCGAATGTGGTTTGCTTGTGTTATGTTTATAGGACTGTTGGTTTACCCAGGGGATACTCTGGAACAGGACATTGGTTTTACCAGCTAAGGACCCAAGGCAAGTACATTCTCTGATTAGTTTCTAATTTATGATATCTCCTATGTTCACTGTATCTAGTGTAAATATACATGTTCTCGACACGTTGGTTACACGGATTGGTATACGCGGATCTCGTCATGAGATGTTATTCCTTATTCATGGTGTAGCTTGTACAAGACTTGTTTTCCTTGTTATCTTGTGCGTGTACAGACACTGATTCCCGGGGAGATTTGCTACCTTCCTAGGGAATCCCGTGCCATAGCGTACCATGATTGGATCTACTATACCAGTCGGGGGTTTGGGGAGTATTTTAGTGTAGATATGTGATCATACCCAACTATCCATGCATCATAGCTCACCCCACATCTCACGTCGGGTGCGGCCTGACCATCTCCATGCCTCATAGCTGTTACGTGTGATTAGCCTGACCTCTCCCTGCATCATAGCTAACCAACGGTTAGCCTGACCTTCCATGAATCATAGCTAATCACATGTAACCAGCCTGATCAAGATCCCAAGCCGATCACATGTTAAAGCTAGTACTCACACACTTAGTCATAGTATCTCTTGCTCTTTGACATATGTTTCTTTTCCTGCATTTACTTACAGTATTTTCAGTATTTCTCTCATTGTATATTTCTCGTACTTATACATGCATCTGGTATGTTTCCATCTAGAACTGCTACATAGTTTATGTCATTTATATAGAACTGCTATTTAGAGATGTACTTTGCTCCTTCCTGACTGGAAAATATTTTTCCAGACTGTGACATTAGTAGACTGGTTCCGACACACTTGGGGATTGGAAGTTAATGATTGCAGGTATGATTTTGTTGTCTTTAGACTTGTGCTGTATTCTTTTATTTCTTCATTTCCTATCGTGCTGTAGTTGTGATTGAGTATGTTGTGAATAATTTTATAGTATTATCCGAATCTCCTTATGGAGTTGGATACTAGCGTGAGATTGTTAGATAGTACTTGACCTAGACAGCGTTCTACCGCCGATGCTGCGGCGTAGGCTGGACGTACCCACGCTCTCGTGCCCCTAAGCCGGGTGCGGGTCGTGACACGTTTTAGTGGTGGCCCATGCAGGTCTGACTTCGCGAGATGTGCGATGTCGTAGTAGTGTGGCATCCTTGTTATACTACTGCGTACCTGCTATTAAATATAGGACATAGGATACTAGGATGAGAGAGAATACTCAATCACAAATTCTTGAAAGATTTTCTGGGATGACCCCATGAGAATCTTATTTTCAATTTAAATCTTTCCTTGTTTCCGTCCGCTCTCGCTTGTTGTTACTGAACTTGATTCTTGTTGAGCAGTTTTTTAAATTAAAATCTTGGTATCATTGTTGAGTTTGATTCTTGTTGACCAGTTGTTAACTTTAATTCCTGGTATCGTTGTTGAGTTGATTTCAAAATTGAGATGAATTTTTTACGGACTAGGATTTATGGTATCATCTGATGACATATATTGATGAGGACAGTGAGGAAGGTAAAACGTCTACTTTGGTTATGGAACCTAGAATTTATCGCAGCCATATTAGCTGTGGTGACGAGAACGTAGGAACCTGACTTGGATGTACATACTATAGCTATGAAGCTTAGAGTCTTTCGCAGCCATACCGGTTGGCGTGGCGAAGATTCTAGACGACATGATTATAGAGTGCATACCTTAGTTACGAAACCTATCGTTTATCGCATCTATGCTTACTGGCGTGGCGAGGATTCTGAGTGTCATGATTTCAGACAGACGTGTATGATTATCAGGTTGTATCCTAAATTGGTTCTTAAAATATCATCTCAAGACTTATCTATTTCTGTTATTCCAGGACTTTGTTCCACCACTTCTTTCTTTACTAACAGTAAAGATACCTTCTGTCCTCAATTCAGTCTTTGAGCTCCTATTCCTTGAGGATTTCTTGTTAAGCATGGCAATTAGTGGCTTGTGATTTGTTTGTGTCTTGTATTAGTATTGACTGTGTTGCTAGTGATTTGTAAGTGTTTCTTAGTTGGGCATGTGAGCAGTAGGCTTTAACCTAGAATTAACCCATAGCATATACCTTGTAACAATGGTTCTAGGATAAGGTCATTAGAGACTAAGAGTTAAGGAGAGTATAGAGTATCAGTGATAGTTCTCAGAGTTAGTATCAGAGCCAATTACCCGTCCTGGATAATCATGATTATGTAATTGAGTGATTTATGTAAACGATTAAGTATCCGGGAATTGTGTTAAGGATTTATGGAGCATGATGTCCAATTTGATGATTGATATCGGAAATGTTAAAGGTAAAGAAATGTATATGTATAAAGGGTTTAATGAGATGTCATAAGTAGAGAAATATCAGGATTTGTAATGGAAGTTGTGAAGCGTATCACGGATTAGTTTAATAGGCTTTAAAGGATTGAAGGAAATACATATACAACCATCGAGATGAGGAACCATACACATACCCATGAGAGTAAAGAAACATGAGTGTTATAGAGGATACAGGTGATCATGAGTCTAATGAGCTCGATGAGATAATCCATTAATGCAGTTAGTGATATAATACCAAGAGTGCTAATGATTCTATATCGAGGATTAGTCAAGGATGACGTTAATAACAGTAAGCACTCTGTGTGTTGATAATTAGATGATATACCAATTGACATAAATTGAAATCATGAAAGAAAATACAGTTGATGATGACTTTGATCATTGGAGGTAATAGTACAAGTGATTCGGGCAGTACAAATTAGTACACAGTTCTAGACAATAGAGGTATTGAGTGCACCTTGAGTATCAGAGACCGTGAGCACTAATATGTACATTGAGGAGTTATAAATTAAAAGGTGGAAATGAATTTTAAATTTTCAGAATTTTTAAGGAGTTGAGATTTTATGTTGTTAAAATATTGAGGATTTAAATTGATTCACTAAACATAGTTAAGGCTACAGAGATTTTAGAAGTGAGTAAATTTTATTTCGATGTGAAGTATCTAATATTGAGGAGGTATATGCATTTATTTTAAGTTGATCGGGAAGTTAAACCTTGACGATTATTTGGAGGATTAATTTTTGGTAGATATGAATATTAAAATATGATTAGTTGGTATGGGTACCAGTGTACATGAATAGGAAATTGTTAGTGTGCTAGAGTTAAGTGTTTGTTAGAGATAGTAGACACTACAAGTAATATGTTAACATGATCCTTCTTCCTTCCTAATGTTCCTTTTCTTTCGCTTTTCGATGATTGATTGATTTTCCTAGTACTGTGGTTCACATGCATGATTTCCTTGTTAGAATATAACTAGTAGTACCCCCTTAACAGAGACTGAAATACCATGACAAGACACATGACCTATATTTTCTTAAATTGCATGGCTGTAGGTAGAGTTTTCTTAAACCATGATCATTGGGTTTGACCATAGCAAAGATCTATGACGAGGTTATGACTGACAAAAAGAGACAAGAGGATTAAATTTGTGGATAAGCATTAATTTAAATAAAGAGTTAAGGCGTTAATAAAAGAATTGACGGATCATAAATTTTACGAAGATTGAGGATGATTGAAACTCGAGGATAAATATTGACTTGAAAGGAGAGTTAAGAAATTGACAGAGCCAAAAATTTGAGGATTTATTAATTTTAAGGAAGTCTTGATATGATTGAATTGATTATTAAAATTTTTTGAGAAATTCGAGAAATTATCATTTTATCTATTTGATTGCAAGATAGAAATTTTATATAGTATGAATGTTGCATTGAAGATACTGGAAGCATCGCATCGTTGAGTATTGAGGAAAAAGAAAAGCAGGAAATAAAATCGTAAAATGGAATAGTGTCAAATTAAATTCTTGGGATGAGGAGTTAGATTGGAATAAGCATCAATTGAAATTGAGTTAGAGGAGTAAGGTGATTGATGGATTGTGTTAAAATTTAAATTTTTGGGATATGATTTTTATAAATATGCATTGATTGGATTTCAATTAAAAGGATCGGATAGTAAATTTTGTATTTAGTTATTGACTCAAAAATTTGAGGAGATTATGATACGACTGGAATTCAATTAAAATATTGAGGATTGGAGTAGTAAAAATTTTTACATTGAGATAATAAATTCAGAGGATGAAAAAAAAAAAATATATATATAGTTCAAAATTCGGAAACATTATACATACGGATAAAGAAATATGGAATGAAATAAAGCTCATGGTAAAGAAGATTTTAATATAATTGATTATGGGATCGTATAATTGAAGGTCGTAAGGTTAGATCATGGTATATTGAGGTTGTGATCTAAATTAAAATCTTGACCATGACAGTAACATTTGAACCGAAGAAAATAATCGAGGTATAGTTGATGCTAAGATAAACAAACTCGAATTTGATGATAAGGATTTTCGGACATGTAATAAATTTTGATTCAGAAATTCTAAGATCTAATCTAATAAAGTTTGTGGAATTTGGAACTTTATAGATATTAGTTAATGATGAATCACAAGATTGAGAAAAGTAAAATGAACGAGGAAAAAGGAAGGATTATTTTCAGAAGGTAGTAGAGACTACTCTTTTTCCTAGAAATCAAGAAAGGCGACTAGATGTCTCTTGATTACATTCTGGAAGATGTATTTAAGTTTCTTAAATCAAATTGTCGATCATATCTTTCGAATTAGCTATAACTTTCATGTCTATATCATTCATTATACTGGGTCTTCCTTGGTTTAGTTACTTGAAAAGGTAACGTGCATTATTCCAGTTATCTGTTTTTGTGATCGTGTCTACTTCCCAAACCTAAACTTTCTAGAGGATTCAAGGCCGAGCCATGATTCCTTCAAGTTACTCCTATCTTAAACCATATTTTCTTTTTCTTCATGTTTTCTGCTGTTTGGTAAATATTCTCCCTATAGAAATATTTTTTCAATGATATATTCATCATTATGAACAACAAATTTTTTCTATCCTAGTCATCCCTAAAATTTCGAGGACGAAATTTTTCTAAGGTGGATAGACTTGTAACCTCCGATTTCCAATTTCCAAAATAATTAGATTTTAATTTATTTTAAAATATCAAGTTTTATAAAATATTTCTCCTTGAAAATTTTTATTTGATTTTGAACGAAGTCTGATTTTAGAAGGTAATTTAAAAATCTTTATAAAAATCATTTTCCTAAATGACGATGTATTACAAAATAAATAATAATATATATTTCTAGTTTCAAATATTTATTGGCTTGAGTCATAAAATTATTGTTTTGACTAAATAGTTATTTAAAAGACTAGTTGATAAAATAAAATAGATTTTATTGGGATAGTAAATAAATGAATTACATACTTCCTAATATTTTAAAAAATGAGTTTAATTAGTAGCTAATCAAAAGCTCTTAAAAACATTTTTCTTAAATTTCTTTTCTATTTAATTTATCGTTTTCCGTCTCCCATTCACGCCCCATTCTTCCCACCTGAAAAGCCCCTTTTTATTTAATTCTGGGCCATTCATCATTGGGCCAACCCGCAACCCTTTATCCCACACCCTTCTCCCTATTTAAGTTCTCATTTTTCACATCTCCCTAGAAACCCTAATCTCCTAATTATTAGCTAGCCTCCACAATTCCCAAGCCATCACCATCATCTTGTGTGCTCGTGTCCGTGTGTCCAGCATCACCGTGTCAGCCGTGATGGCCTCGGGTCCGACCCCGGGTGTCCCACCGTATCCATTTCATTTCATGTGTCCAGATTTACATATTACAACAAATTTCCGTGTCCGACACACCCGGACACAACCCCCACGCCCACAGTACATCAGATCCGTGTCCAACACCGGACACGTCTACAGTGCACCCCGCCGTGTCCAGCCCCGGACACGACCCCCTGACACGCCCAAACCCTAACCCTAACCTAGAAGAGCCGCCGAGTGATTGCCGGAGCCGCCGCCCGGAGTCGTCGTCGTCGTCGTCGTCGCCGCTGAAGCCGGTGGCCCGCCGCTGGAACGAAGCCGCCGTCGCCGCCCTGTCGCTGCCCTGGGTTGAACCGCCTGGGATCCGTCGACCGAGCTTCGCTGCCACCACCGCTGGAGCCGCCTCGGACCGCCTCACCATCGAGCCCGCCTCCTCGACCAGACGCCGCCGTCATCGAGATCCCGCGCCGACGTCTCCTCGAAGCCGCTGCCCTCGAGCGCCGAGCCGCCCCCTCGAGCGCCGAGCCCGCTGCCTCGAGCTCCACGTCGAACCGCCGCGCCGACGCCCTGGCCGGCCGACCTCGCCGGAAACCTAGGTGAGCCTCTTCTTCCCTTTCCCCTTTCCTTTCTTTACGGTTCAGAGAGAAAAAAAAAAAAAGAGAAATGAATTAAGAATTTTAATAGTTAATTAATATAGGTAATAGCTTAATTAATATATGTAATAGTTTAATTAATGTATGTAATAAGCAATAGTTAATTAAATTATAATAGTTTAATTAAATTATAATTTGTTTAATTAATTTATTATTAGTTGAATTAATTTATAGAATTAGTTAAGTTCAATAAATAGTTAATGTATTGTAATAGCTAAATTGTAATTAGTTAATTAAATTATATAATCTGTTAGTATATATGATTAGTTATTTTATATAATTAGTTAATTGAAATTATAATTAGTCTAGTGAATTAATGTAATTAGTATAGAAATTTCATGTAATTAGGGTAGCTAATTATTCTTAATTAGTTATAATTAATCAATTAGTTTAATTATATTAGTTATAATTATTCAGTAATTAAGTTTTAATAAATTATTAATCAGTAATTAATTATTGATTAGTTAGTAACTATTAATTAATTAGTTAGTATTTTCATATAATTAGTTTAGTGATTTCATGTAATTAGTTCATTTTTACGTATTAAATTAAAGGGTTTTTGATTATGTTAAATATAATAAATCTTGGGTTTTATATTATTATTAAAAATATAGTTTCGATAATAAAATGAGTTCAAAAATTTGTTTATTGGATCGGTGACCGATTTTACCATAAATGAAAAATATTGGCTTTTACATAAATTCTAGTTTTTATAAATAAACTTTTATTTGAAATTATTGTTCAAAATAAGTTCGAAATAATTTATATACGTAAATACGTATTTCTAGTATATGTAATCAATTTAGCATTTATATATATATATTTTTTAAAAAGGTATTTTAGCATATGTATGAGTATACATATATAATGTTCAACTAGTATAAATCAAATATGTATTTAAAAGATATATATATATATATATATATTGTAAATACATTTAAATTGGTGCATGTATAAATATTGTAAGTATATAAGTGTAATGTATATTATATACGTGTCCCTACTAGATGACCCTAGTTGACTAGTGCCCTGCCTGACATGGCCCTGAGACCAGTATTTTTGACTGTGTTAGTATAGCATCTGATGCGAATGTGGTTTGCTTGTGTTATGTTTATAGGACTGTTGGTTTACCCAGGGGATACTCTGGAACAGGACATTGGTTTTACCAGCTAAGGACCCAAGGCAAGTACATTCTCTGATTAGTTTCTAATTTATGATATCTCCTATGTTCACTGTATCTAGTGTAAATATACATGTTCTCGACACGTTGGTTACACGGATTGGTATACGCGGATCTCGTCATGAGATGTTATTCCTTATTCATGGTGTAGCTTGTACAAGACTTGTTTTCCTTGTTATCTTGTGCGTGTACAGACACTGATTCCCGGGGAGATTTGCTACCTTCCTAGGGAATCCCGTGCCATAGCGTACCATGATTGGATCTACTATACCAGTCGGGGGTTTGGGGAGTATTTTAGTGTAGATATGTGATCATACCCAACTATCCATGCATCATAGCTCACCCCACATCTCACGTCGGGTGCGGCCTGACCATCTCCATGCCTCATAGCTGTTACGTGTGATTAGCCTGACCTCTCCCTGCATCATAGCTAACCAACGGTTAGCCTGACCTTCCATGAATCATAGCTAATCACATGTAACCAGCCTGATCAAGATCCCAAGCCGATCACATGTTAAAGCTAGTACTCACACACTTAGTCATAGTATCTCTTGCTCTTTGACATATGTTTCTTTTCCTGCATTTACTTACAGTATTTTCAGTATTTCTCTCATTGTACATTTCTCGTACTTATACATGCATCTGGTATGTTTCCATCTAGAACTGCTACATAGTTTATGTCATTTATATAGAACTGCTATTTAGAGATGTACTTTGCTCCTTCCTGACTGGAAAATATTTTTCCAGACTATGACATTAGTAGACTGGTTCCGACACACTTGGGGATTGGAAGTTAATGATTGCAGGTATGATTTTGTTGTCTTTAGACTTGTGCTGTATTCTTTTATTTCTTCATTTCCTATCGTGCTGTAGTTGTGATTGAGTATGTTGTGAATAATTTTATAGTATTATCCGAATCTCCTTATGGAGTTGGATACTAGCGTGAGATTGTTAGATAGTACTTGACCTAGACAGCGTTCTACCGCCGATGCTGCGGCGTAGGCTGGACGTACCCACGCTCTCGTGCCCCTAAGCCGGGTGCGGGTCGTGACAGTCAATGATCTCAACTCCATAGGAGGACAATAAAATAAATATCTCTCAACAGCTCATAATGTATACTCAATCATAATAACTATAAGAAATATATGGCACGATAAAAGATAAGAAGTACTGACATAAGTCAAGCACAATGACTCAATAGAGATAAACCATAGTCTAGCTGTCCAACATAAATAGTCTCAACAAGTATCATAATAAACTTAACATAAGTCTCAATATAAGTCTTAACATAAACTCAAATGCATAAAATAATAAATGTCTAAGTAGTTGCAAGTAGTGTCTTCGCTAAGGGAATGGACTCTTCTAAGATCTCTGGTATGTAGTCTCCCTCTACACCTGGTCCATAATGTGTACGACGTAAGTCCTCAAGATCCTCTGAAAAATATATCCAGTCAGGATTGGTGCGAAGTACAAGCACTAACAACAGTTCCATGTATATTGACAAAAACTATAACACAGTGTAAAGAAATACAAGATTGATATAATACTGAAAATAAGAAATACTGGTGAGTATGAAATACTGGAAATAATAAAATACTGGAATAAGAAAATGCTGGAGAATATATCATCATCAGTGGTACAATTAGCAATGAACAAAAATACAAGTACATTCTAGAACATTGAATTGGAAATACATGAATAGAGTATCTAGCTAAGTGTGTGAAACATCAGTCTATCATGTGATCGGCTTAAGACAGATCAGGCTTGTTACATATGATTAGCTATGATTCATGTAAGGTCAGGCTAACTATCCATTTAGCTATAATGCGATCAATAGTCAGGCTAATCATACATAATAGGCTATGAGGCATGTAATGGTCAGGCTGCACCCGACGTGAGGTATGGAGTGAGCTATGATGCATATAGAGTAGGATATGATCACATAATCTACTAATATTTTCCCATCCCCAGCTAGCACGATGGATTCGAATCATGACTCCTCGTGATAGGTCTCGATGATGCCAACCCGTGTATACATAGTGTCAGAATCATGTACGCTATACAACTAGAATCATAGAGATGATCAACATAATAAAGACTGTCAGAGAATGTACACACCTGTGGTCCTGAGTGGGCAATACCAATATCTTGTTTCCAAAGTTTTGCCTGAATAATCCAACAGTCCTATTGTAACTACCATATTTTCTTGGAAATGATATTTTAGTAATTTTATATTTAATTAAATATTGTGCATGATAAATAATTATTTGTTATATTATTTATTTCTTGTTAGGTTTTAGTTATTTATTTTGGACTTGTGTTAGTGGACCTTACTAGTTTAGTTTAGACTCATGGACCAACATGAATTAATTGATAGAATTTAACTCAATTAGAAGGCCCATTGTTAAGGAGATGGATTAAATAAATTAAACCATTAGACTAGAAGCTTCCCTCCTTAATTATTTATTCATGAGAGGCCCCAAGGGGTACATTAGACAACTCATAGTAACTTGAGGGAGGGGAAAAGGGGCCAACCTATAATAAAGAAGGAGGAAAAATTCTCTCTCCTTATTTCATTTCAAAACTATATTTAGAATTTCCCTCAACTAAATTTCTTTATTTTTACTTCATTTTCCTACCAAATTTCATTCCAATTTCTTCCCAAATCACCATTGGAGACTAGTAGAGCAAGAATCTAGAAGAAGAAAGCAAGGATCTACAAAGAGGAGCAATGATCTACAAGTTGGAGGCAATTTTATAACATTTGGAGGTTGCATTAGGAATCCATCTCCCAATAGGTATAATTCAATTTTTTCCCTTAATTTAGGTTCTAAATCTGAGATTTAACCATGCAAAATTAACCCATATACATAGGCTACCCATAGGATTTGCTTTTATGTTCATAGGAGGCCTATTGAGAAAGTTATAGTACTTTTTGTGTCAATTTTGGAAGAATTTCGAGATTGACAATTGTTATGTATGTCAATTGGTCCTATAGATCAATTTGGCATGTGCTTGTGTGTTTGGGGCTAGTGTTGTGTCCACAATTGGGTACGTGTAGGTCATATCCCAACAATTTGGTGATACGTGTTGATTTGGGGGTTTTTCCTTCGATACGGGACTTTGTACATGTCACATTTTGACACGGACACATAGATTTATTTTTGACTCTTCGTATTGTTCATAAATAATATATGTGGCTTGTTCGTGTCCTTCGGGGTATATTTGGATGTATGGTGGACTCGTGTCGCAAGCGTATCCTAGATCTAGTGGGATACTGGATGATACGTTCCATGTGTGTGCAATTTAATTATAGATCTAATTCTTTTGTGTTCTTATTTCTTTGAGAAGTATAATTATATATTGTATATATATATATATATATATATATATATATATATATATATATATATATATATATATATATATATATATATATATATATATATATATTGTGGTGACAATATTTATGTATTATTGTGTCTTAGATCTATGTATCTATTATATATAGGTGTGTATATATTTTTATGTATTTATTATTCTACATAAGTAAGAATTATATATATTATAGCATGTGTGTATATATATATATATATATATATATATATATATATATATATATATATATATATATATATATATATATATATATATGTAGTTATATACCTACTTATATGATATATGCATTCATTTTGTGTATGATTATATATACGTATACATATATGTGTTGTTATATATGTATATATTACTATGCTATTGTCATATGTATTTATTATGTACATAATATGTGGAGGTGTATGTATGTTATATATATGTTATATTGTCTTAGTGTTATATATTATAGTTATATGTATTTTTGTATCTATTTATGGGTGTTATATATATATAATTATATAGGTTATATTTATATATGCATTGTATATATAAATATAAGAGAGGGGAAGAACAGGAGTTTTAGCGACAGCAGGAACCTTTGCGACAGCAGTGAAACAGCAGCGGCCACAGTAGGGAAAACAGCGACAGCAGCCAGCGACAGTTGCAGAAAACTGTCGCTGAAATAGCAGCAGTATCAGGAGTTTTAGTGACAATTTTAGTGATAGTTGCAGAAAACTGTCACTAAAAGAGCAGTGTATCAATATCAACAACAGCTTCAGCGACAGAGGGCAGAATCTTCAGCGACAGTTTGGCAGTTTTATATATTAGATATTATATATATATATTGTATTTGATATATATATCTATATATTTAAATATGCTAATAGTATTTAATATATACTATATGTATAATAATTATTATAGTATATGTATATATCTACGGGTAGATAGTATAACTAGTATTTGAGTATTACCTTGAGAAACCAAGGTAAGTACCAAAGTAATTGGGGATACCCAAGGTATTGGGTTTGGACATCAATATTTTGGTTTTATGTTGTGATATCAATTTGGTTCAAAACCATGATACCTATTTAATGTTTGTAATTAGGATTCTATATTATTAATAATTGTTTGACTTATATATTTATGTTTTACCTATGGATTTACGTATCCGGAGATACGGTGTCCTAATATTTAAGATATGGTTTTATGACCTAGACTTTTAGTATTTGAACCCAATATCCTTGTGTTAGACTTGTGCAATATAGAAATAGGTAGTAGACCATAGTTTGACTATAGTTGACCATAGTTGACTTAGAGTTGACCATAGTTTGACTTTTGACTTAGAATTGACTTGTTGACCTAGAAGTTGATTAGTTTGACTTATTTTATTTCTAGAACCTTGTATTGATGTTGTATTCCATATCTAGGTATTCGAGGCATCGTATCAGACATATATGAGACTATTCATTGGACTTCAGGCGAGTACATTCTTTGATAGTTTCTCATTTATGATATCCTCTATGTTTATTGTATCTATTGTTGAGATCCTTGTTCTCTTGACACGATGGTTACACGGATTGGTATATCCGAATCTCGTCATGAGATATTATTCCTTGGTATATGGTGTATCTTGTGCAAGCCTTGTTTCATTGATTATCTTGTACATGTACAAACACTGATTCTCGGGAAGACTAGCTATCTTCTTGGGGAATCTCGTGCCATAGCGTACCATGGTTGTATCTATTATACCAGTCGAGGTTGGAGAGTATTTTAGTGTAGATATATGATCATGCCCTCCTTGTATTATGTCATGCATTGAATAGTGTTAATCATACACTGCACGTATGATTAGCCAGGCCATGTATCTTGTATCATGTTCTCAAGCCGATCACATGTTAAAGCTAGTACTCACACACTTAGACATAGGTATTCTTGTTCATTGACATATTATTCATTATTGTATTTATTCCTATATTTTTTTATTGTATATATATCTCTCGTATCTATTGTGCATCTTGTATATTTATATTTATTTACTGTTACATAGTTTTTATCATTGATTAGAACTGCTGTTAGAGATGTACTCTGCTCCTTTCCTGACTGGATATTTTTTTCAGATGATACTGAGGACTGGTACCCTACACATTATGGACCTTAGGATGTTGTGGGTCAAGAGTCTGAGACCCTGGTTCAGGAGGAACTTATCCCAACTGAGACAGATGACCCGAGTTTAGTAGTTTCTTAGTATTCTTGTACTGGATTTGTCTCCAGCTTATTTGTTAGTATTTTTTTAGACTCATTGATGTATTATTTAAGACTCATGAGTTGTTTTGTGACTATTCTATTCTTTATCTGATTCGTGCTTATTTCCATCTTAGTTTTGTGATTGAGTATATTGTTATTGTCGGTGGTTTATTATATTTGTAGATAGATTACCCAGACAACATTCTACCGCCGATTATGCGGCGTAGGCTGGGCGTTATTTTTGACTTGAACCCAAATCTAACAATTAATACATGTTGGCCCATGAGTCTAAACTAAACTAGTTAGGTCTACTAACACAAGTCCAAAATAAATAACTAATATCTAACAATAATTAAAAATATAAGAAATTACTAAATATTCTTTCCTAGAAAATATGGTAATGACAAGTTTTACCATTCCTAAAGATTGGTTAGGATAGATATATAATTTTTATAATGACCGAGACCATTATGGGTATGATTTGAGAGAATACCCAATTGAACAATAGAATTAGCCGTAGCTCCATAAATGAAAATATGACAAACTTTATATAAGACTCTAGGAGATATGATTATAGATCGTCATTGTGATAGAATAGTTAGATAATCCTTGTATCAAGATTAGACCCAAAAGCTTATAGAAATCTTATCATTTGATTGAGCTCAAAAAAAAAAATTCTACTAAAGGATATAAACATGACATCATGCTTGTGTAATAGGGTAGTAGCCTAGCCGGAGGATTCGTATGAGAAAGATAGGTATTATATAACAAAGACTAAATGGACAACAGAACAGAAAGATAGGCAATGGAATGGGGTATGTTGTACCAGAACGGGTAGATATTCTAATTAAAGATTAGACAAGTATTAAAATGACCAATCCCAATTATGATTTGAAGAGTGTCCTTAGCGAATAGTATGCCATGAGTGAAAGACCTAAGTACCTGCTTAGTTTATCCTTGACCCTTACCTACTAAGTTAGGAGTATATGAAGTAGACAAAGTTGTAATGATCGTATACTGCTTATTATAGCTGGAAGTAGGTTGCCAATAGTATGAGTAAGGTTATATAGAATATAACTTATATGAATATAGTATTGAGTTTAAAGATTAGTTGTATTACTCCCTCGACTATATTCCAATCTTTTCTATCAATAAATTCTTATCTTGTTTTGCATATATAGCCTCGTACTTTGGCAACAACGATCCTTCTAATTAAAACAATTGAGTAGATCCTTCCTCTTTTCCTACTTGTGCCATAATTACAAAATCAATTCCTTAGTTAGTACCACTTACTTGTGTTAATATCTATATAACCAAATATATCAGTTTTTTCTACTTTAATCCCCCATAATCTAGTCACTAAGACTCGATTTCCTAAATACCCATTTAATCGTGCCTTATTCAACCATGCGACCATACCCTTTAGACTTATCACAAAATTTTCTCTTATGTTGGTCTGTAAATTTCTTTCTATCATGATTATCTCGATTTTGGTCTCATCAACATTAATGTCAATCAATGATCGAAGGCTCTATACCACCTTGCCTTAGTTATATACGACTCAGTCTTTTTATATACCTTGTAGAATCTTGACCAATATAAGAGTAGTGTTGGATGGGTCATAATTCCCCTATGGAGTTGTCGACCAATAGCACTCTGATAGTATCTAGGTTCCCTTAGAGAATCGTTGTTTAAGGCCACTGGGCCCTAGAATTCTTGTATCCTTATTAGAAAATAAGTCCTTCATGAAATCGTGTTAGCAGGAACATGAATTTAGTTTTGATACAAACTTAATTTTTATAAGTTGGGTAGAGGTTAAGCCCCTAGTTTTAGTATAGAGTTATTTTGGAATTTTATGATAAATTTGAATTTATTTGGTAGTAATTAGATTTAATCTCAAACAGATTAAATTACCTCTTTAACTTCTGTATTCTAGATACCTTTTTTGTGGCTCGGATATTGGGAGCACAACACTATCCTTTTCTTTTCAACAAATTTTACCCTTATGATATAGTCTAATCACTCAACACCTATGACATGAATATCACTCACAAACTCACCTTCCCATATTTCATTTTAGTCTCACAATATTTGCGACGCAATTATACAAACAAATGACACATGGATATCCTTTTTCTAGTTGTGGGCAATTTTAATACACAACACCGACTCCATTCTTTCGATAACTTTAACATTCATGAGAATAATTGGAACTACTTCACTAATGACCCAATTATGCCTAAATATATATTCCCATGCTCAATATATACCCCATAACATTTACGGCATATCTCCTTCTAAATACCTATACTTAAATATATAATTTTGTTGTAGTTAAATTAAATCGCATATCAGCAACTGAATTACCCTAACCACTGATATATCCATATCCCACTCAAGCCAAACTATGTCTATGACACTTGTTTAGCATTAAATTTAGCCTCCTTTAACTCTCTACATAATATTAATCACCTTGACAAATTATATTATCTTTTGTCACTTATTGTTGAACCGTTCACCACCATCCATGATATGTGGTGACATATTCTTTTGTACCATCTAGTCCTAGTTGTAATTGACTAAGTATAAAGCCCCAAATCTAGAATACTGGAGAGCGGAGGAATGACTCAGCCAACCACACCTTGGGGTATACCGAAGCAACCCGCAATGTGTTATGGTTGTCTAGAGACAAGTGGGTGTATACTACAATCAAGTCTTCTAGGGTCAAGAACTTCTATATCTCAATTATTAAAACAAGTATCAATAACATAAAAAATTCTGATTAATCAATAAGTCATCCCCAATACCACATCAGAATATTTAGAGATCTAGCAAATATAAGTGATATTCTAGATACACAATCAAAAGTATACATGGCAGTGAGTTAGCTGCAGTCAGAATATATTACAGTCATATAGGGAACTAGTGTCCAGATTATATTGCTAACAGGTGTCGGTTGGCTAAATGCCAAAAAGATTATAGTTTACAAAAGACGAGCAGTGAATGAAGGAACCCACTCGTGACCCTCAGCAACTATCCTTCTGGTACGTGCCATTAGTGAGGATGAGATACACTTGATCCTTAGGTGCTGGATCTAAACCGTCCATGCAAAACCAGTAGGGTCAAACCCCAAATAGCGAGTACCAAAAAGAAAGCACAAAATAAAGAAATAAAATCAGTTCTATAGCATGAGATTTTTAACCGACATTCAATGACATATGCCCCATCCATGACATGACATAATACCCCTTCACCAAATAAGGACATGAAGTACCACATCGCATCAAGATAGAACACGTCCCTTGATTATGGTCAATCTAGAATAATTCTGCGTCATAGTTTCAGTCCACAGGCTATCGTAACACAATAGCGCAATACAACAACCAAACAAGGACATGAGTTAAACTATCATGCCATGACAGTCTATGTCCCTAATTCTACTCAACAGAAAGCATAATATATAAGCAGGGATATAATATTAAGTAAAATAATATTGTGATAATAAGTAGCTTTGAACCGTGTCCTATTGTAACACAATAGTGCAACTCAACAACCAAACAAGGACATGAGTTAAACTTTTATCCTACAACAGTCCACTTCTCTAACTAAAATATATTTAACGGCCAAACATGTGTTAGGGATTTATATGTGATCTCTGAGTTATTCCAGTAATGCAATATATAATTATCTCCCAATCGTTCCATAATCGAGCAGGGCTTGATGAACCAATGATATACAAGTAAGAATATATGATGCACCAGTCCTTTGCAAGGGCTCTAAGCTAATTTAATGATCAGTAGGTTCCAGGCTTTCTATAGGAAAATACTGGTTTGACTTATAAATAAGTCAGATACTGTACTCCACTATTGCTGATGATATACAATATCCATGGTGGCCAGCCTTCACTCCTAGCAAACATATGGTGGTTCGACATGCATGATCTCGAGATTCCCTCCCAAGGCTCTCCAAATTAAGTTGCCTAGTAAACCCTAGGTGATTTAGAATCTCATGCTGTAGTCACATGAACATTCCTTTCTCAATGTCTCATTTTAAGTATGGATACTTTTGATAGGAATCCACATTGTCTCTTAAAGTTAAATATGGATTCACCCAAGTGTGATACAACAATCAATAGTATCTTTCCACGGCTAAAGTCAATATCTAACTACCAGATTCGTGCAAAGAAAATAATTACATATATCATGTAGCAAGTGTATGTGGCACGATGACTCACTATATCAAGTAGCACTCTTGGTGCGATCAAGGGTATCAATATAGATACAATAGTCAGGACAGGAACAAGTTCTAGTATGAATGTTGTAGATAAGTTATCAAGTAGCAATGTATTCAGGATAGGACAAGCAAATAATGGTCACAATAATTTTTTACTTTATTATATCGATAGATAAAATAAGAGTAGTGTAAGAACCCCTCGAGATCAGATCCACAACCCATAAACCAAACAAGGACCGGGATTGCAGACCCTCCCTCAAGTTGAACTATGCTGCTTATTCTGTCCAACGTATAATAAGGTGATCCAGGAAAAGTAGCCTAATCAGCAAGTAAGTAAATATAGGGCCATATCTACAAGCTCATGCTAGGTGCGTAGTCATTTAGTACATGGTCACATCTGGGTCAAATAATTTATTTTTAAGTAAACACATAACATCACAATCATTTAATCAAACAAAAATATTAAACAAAAATGTGTCAAAGTGTAGGCATGGGAATAGCTGACGCATGAGTCAGTTGACCGCATAACCAAATGGGCCACAAGAACCAACATACCGTATGAGTTCGAGGCCGCATAAGGTCAAGGCCGCATGAGCAGAGTCAAGTCCATTCTTAGGAAATGTGTGATTTGACAAACACCAAATGCAAGTCAAATCAAGTCAGAAAAGTGGTTGATGTGACATGATAAAAGTGACAAAAGAAAAGACAAAATAGGAAAAGTCGTACCGAGTCAGTCAATAGTTATGCTTCCAGAAGAAGAGGGACGCAAAACTCCTGGTCGTATGGTCGACTATGCCGCATGCTCCTCTGGGCCGCATGCACACTTGGCTGTATAAAATCTTTTGGGACTTAAAGAAAATTTTATTCGTTCAAGTTTCAAGCATTTTGCCAAGGGACGCATATATCGAAATCTATTCCATGAGTCCAACAAGATGGCCACATAAAATCTGTTGGGCGAGAAGTCTAGGCTATATGCAATCTACTGGGCGCATGGAACTCCTTCGTCCCAATCCAGCAAGTTTGGCCATAAAAACCTTGTTTCTTCCTCGTGCTCCTATGTCGACCCGCCCAAAGAGTGATGCCCCCAAGCAACACGAATAAGACGTATAGTCCGATTCTTGAGTACCTTCTCTCTCTGATCCAAAATGGATATGGGCTATTCGTCGTAAGTCAAGTCGATCCCAATGACTAACACAGAGTGATCGAGAACATGACTCGGATCCAGGACATACCTACGCAACTAAGACACATGAAAGACATCGTGCACCTCACGTAGCAAAGGCGAAAGGTCAAGACGATAAGCAACATCCCCTTCCCTCTCGAAAATATTGAACGGTCCAACGTACCGCAGACTAAACTTCCTATGAACCACGAATCTAATGAATCCACGAGTAGGTAAAATTAGTAAAAATACATGATCGCCGACAAAAAATACTAATGGCCTACGATGCTGATCTGTCCAATGACGATGACGATCTTGTGCACCTCGAAGCCACTCTCTAATATGCTAAACCACTTCAACGGTCTGTACGATAATCTTATACCCAAATATCTTTCATTCACTAATGTCATCCCATACTAAAGGTGACCTGTACTTACTTCCATACAATGCATCGAATGGAGCCATTTGTATGCTGGCCTGATAACTGTTCTTGTACGAGAATTCCACTAAGTGAAGGTGATCTTCCCAAGACTCACTATGGTCTAAAGTAAAAGCCCGCATCATACCTTCCAATGTTTGTATTATCCTCTCTAACTGGCCGTCTGTCTGAGGATGGTACGATGTACTGTATCTCAACTTAGTACCCAAGCGCTCTTGTAAACTTCTCCAAAAATAAGATGTAAAGAGGGTATCACGGTCTGATACTATACTTGCTGGAACTCCGTGCTTCCTTACTATATGCCGTATATACATCTTTGCTAACTACTTTGTGGACTGCCCTACCCAGAAGGGTAGAAGATGAGCCACCTTCGTGAGTCGATCTATTATTACCCAAACTGCATTATGTCCAGTAGGGGATCTAGGTAAGCCGGTTACAAAGTCCATCGTAATGTATTTCCACTTCCACTCTGAAATAGGTAGGGGTTGCAATAATCCTACTAGTCTCCGCTGCTCTGCCTTCACCTGCTGACATATGAGATATCATGAAACAAACATAGCTATCTCTCTTTTTATTCTGTTCCAAAAGAAATATTGCTTGATATCATGGTACATCTTCATGCCTCCTGGATGTATAGAATATTGAGAACTTTGTGCCTCGGTCATTACTTCATGTCTGATATCTCTACTTGGCACACAAAGATGGTTCTTAAATCTAAGTGTTCCTTCTTCGTGAATCCTTAATTCCTTTCCAAGCCTCGACTTATATTATGTCCTAAGCTTCTGAATTTGAGAATCTTTTGCTTGAGCCGCCTTGATCCTCTCCCACAAGGTTGACTAAATCTGAAGACTGGCTAGTATTCCCGCTCCTTGAGGTAACACTACCTCAATTCCCATCTCTTGATGATCTTCTAATATGTGCTTCTGAGTTGTCAAGACAAATGTGTTGCCTCTCCTAATTAGAGTATCTGCCACCTTATTTGTCTTTTCTGGATGATACTAACGTGCTACATCATAATCACCAAATAATACTATCCACCTCCTCTGCCTCATGTTCAGGTCCTTCTGGTTGAATATGTACTTTAAACTCTTATGATCTGTGAATATTTTAACCCGATTGCCATATAGGTAGTGTCTCCATAGCTTAAGTGTAAATACGACTACTGCTAACTCTAAATCATGTGTTGGATAATTTTTTTCTTGCTCTCAAAGCTGTCGAGATGCATAAGCTATCACTTTTTTGTGCCGCATCAATACAAACACCCGAGTCCTTTCACAGATGCGTCAAAATAAACTTTGAACCCTCCTGATCCTACTAAAAGTGTAAGGATCGGTGCTAATATCTATGTCTCTTTTAAGTTCTCAAATATTGCTTTTTACTCTATCGTCCAAACAAACTTTACCTGCTTGCGGGTTAGACGAGTCATTGGTGCTAAAATATGTGCAAAGTCTGCCATGAATCTCCGATAATATTCCGCTAACCCCAAAAAACTTTGCATATATGGTACTATCTTCGGGACTTGCCAATTCTCAACTGCTTTGACCATCTTGGGGTCCATTGATACTCCTGCTCCTGAGATGATGTTCCCTAAGAATGACACATTACCTAACCAGAATTCATAACTGGTGCTCCCTTAAAACTTGTAACACTCTCAGAAGATATTTTTTATACTCTTCTTCACTGTTGGAGTAAACAAGAATATCGTCTATGAATACCACTACAAATTAATCTAGTTATGGCATAAAGATACGATTCATAAAATCTATGAATATTGCTGGCGCATTAGTCAATTCGAATGCCATAACAAAAAATTTTGTAATGTCCATATTAAGATTGAAATATTGTCTTTGGTATATCTTACTCCCGGACCCTTACTTAATAAAATCTTGATCGGAGGTCTATCTTGGAAAATACTTTTGCTTCGCTCAATTGGTCAAACAAGTCATCAATCATAGGCAATGGATACTTGTTCTCTAGTCTTACTACATTTAGCTGCCTGTAGTCAATACACAACTGTGTCGTCCTATCTTTCTTCTTTACTATAAGCGCTGGTGCTCCCTATAGTGATCCACTAGACTGAATAAACTTCTTCGCCTTCAGTTCTTCCACATGTTGATATAGTTGGTCGAGTTCCATCGGTGACATCTGATAGACTTTGTTATAAATTAGTTCTTCTCTTGGCCTCAATTCTATGCAAAACTCTACTTTTCTTACAAGTGGTAATCCTGGAAGATCCTCCAGAAATACATCAAAAAATTCTTTAATTATTTTGGGAAGCTGATCCCCAATTCCCGCTATAGCAGCTATACCATCTTCATACTGGCCCCTCACTATTCTGTTAACGATAAACTCTTCCTTGCCCGGGATGTTAAACAACACTCTACCCCTGTCACTACCATATTTTCTAGAAAAGGATATTTTAGTCATTTGGTAATTAATTAAATATTATGCATGTTAAATATTTATTTGTTATATTATTTATTTATTGTTAGCATGTTAGATATATTTTTGGACTTGTGTTAGTGGACCAACTAGTTTAGTTTAGACTCATAGACCAACATTTAATTCTAGTTAGAATTGAGCCCAATAATTAGAAGTCCAATTATTAGGAGGATGATTAATTATGTTAAACCCATTAGATTAGAAGCTTCCCTCCTAAATTAATTTCTTCATAAGCGGCCCCAAGGGGTATTTTAGACTTTACATAGTAGATTGAGGGAGGGGGCAAGTGAGGCCTATATAAAGGGGATAAAAACTTTCTCTCTCTTTATTTTTTATTCCAAATCTAGATCTAAAAAATTCTCTCAACCAAATCCCTACCAAATTTTCACCCAATTATTTTCCAAATCACCATTGGAGACTACTAGAGCATGGATCTATAAGAAGGAGCATAGATCTACAAGGAGAAAGCATGGATCTACAAAGAGGAGCAATGATCTACAAGTTGAAGGATAATTTCACCAATTTTAGAGGTTTCATTGGGAATCCATCTCCCAATAGGTATAATTTAGTTTTTCTCCTTAAATTAGGTTCTAAATCTAATATTTAACCATGGAAAATCAATCCGTATGCATAGGCTACCCATAGGATTTGGTTTTGTGTTCATAGGAGGCCTATTAAGAAAGTTATGGTGCTTTTTGTGTCAATTTTGGGAGAATTCCGAGATTAACAATTGTTGTGTGTGTCAATTGGTTCTATAGATCAATTTGGCATATGCTTGTGTGTTTGGGGCTAGTGTCGTGTCCACAATTGGGTACGTGTAGGTCGTATCCTAATAATTTGGTGATACGTATTGATTTGGGGGTTTTCCCTCCGACACGGGACTTTGTACATGTCATATTTGACACGGACATGTAGATTTATATTTGACTGTTCGTATTGTTGATAAATAATATATATGACTTGTTTGTTTCCTTCGGGGTACGTTTGGATGTGTGGTGGACTCGTATCACATGCGTATCCTAGATCTAGTAGGATACGTGATGATACGTTCCATGTGTGTGCAATTTAATTATAGATCTAATTCTTTTGTGTTCTTATTTCATGGTGATATGTAATTATATATTGTATATATATATGTATATTGTTGTGACAATATTTATGTAATATTGTGTCTTAGATCTATGTACCTATGTATATTTTATATGTGTATATATTGTATGTAGTTATTCTTCTACATATGTATATATTGTAGTATATATATATATAGTATATATGTTATGTGTAAAAATGTATATATGTTGTTACTATTTATATGTATGTTATTATTATATGTGTTTATTATGTACATATATTCTATATAGTTGTAACTATGTGTATATATGATACTATATTGTAACTATGTATTATTGTGTAAGTATATATATATTATAGCAAGTATATATATATATATATATATATGTATGTTTAAATGGATAATTATATATTATTATTTTTATATTTATATATGTATGGTACATGATTATATATACATATACATATATGTATAGTTATCTATATATATTATATGTATGTGTGTGTATGTTACATATAGTTATTATGTACATATATATGTATGGGTGTATGCATATTCATTAGTAGTAATTATATGTGTATATTTAGTAAATATATTTATGTGATATATATATATATTATATATATATGTATTATTATATATTTATTATAGAACAGGAGTACAACGACAGATTATACCATCGCATCAGCAGCAATAGCACACAGCAGCAGCAGAAAAAATATCGACAGCAGTTGGCGACAGTTGCAGAAAACTGTCGCTGAAACAACAGTGTATCAATAGCGTTATCTGGAGCTTTAGTGACAGTTTTTATCGACAGTGCCAAAAACTGTCACTAAAATAGCAGTGTATCAGTATCAAAAGTAGCTTCTACGATAGTAGACAAGGGGCTTTTAATGACAGTTTGGCAGTTTTTAATATATTAGATATTAATATATATATATAGATATATATGTATATATATATGGTAATTAATATATACGTATATATATTCCTAATTTTCTGATTGTGCTTTAGTATACTATATGTATAATATATTTAGTTGTAGCATGTAATATTATTGGGTAAGTTATTATATTTTAGTTATATATTGTTATGAGTATCTTTAGTTATATATATTATGTATTTGTAGGTATGTATGTATGTATGTACGTATATATGTATTAGTATTTAGTGTGTAGTTGGTAGTTAGAATTTATTTTATTTTACTAGAAGTTATAATGGATTGATATATGTATACATACAGTTATTGATGAATAGTTAGTATATATATAAAGATTTTGGTAATACTTTGAGATACCAATGTAAGTATCAAGATATACCAAGGTATGAGTAGTAGGTATTGGCATAGTAATATGATAGTTGTAAACTAATTATGGGTGTGTATTAAGGTGACTAAAATAAGATATATAATATTGTATAAATATTAAATGCATGGTAGTTTATAATTATTGTTGGGCAATTGGTATAAATAAGGTTTTTAATTTACCTTGAGATGCCAAAGTAAGTATAAAGGTATTGGAGGATAATCAAGGTATTGGGTTTGGATATCAAGATCGAGGTTTAGTATTGTGATGCCAAGTTGGTTTAAAACCAAATAAATTATTTAGCATTTATAATTATAAATTGTATATTTAATATTTCTTTATTATAGATATTTGATTTTATTTATTGTTTGCGTATCCTAAGATACGGTATCTTAGTATCCTAAGATGTAGCTTGTATGGCCTAGATTCATAGTGTGTGAGGCCAATATCATTGAGTTAGACACATGCAATCTAGAAATAGGTAGTTGACCATAGTTGACCATAGTTTAACTAAAGTTGACCATAGTTGACTTAGAGTTAACCTAGTTTGACTTTTGACTTAGAATTGACTTGTTGACCTAGAAGTTCACTAATTTAACTTATTTTTTTTTAGAACCTTATATTAATGCAATATTCTATATCTAGGTCTGTGTGACACCAGTACGGACATAGTTTGACATTCATTGCTCTAGACCGCATGCGAGTACATTCTTTGATAGTTTATTATTTATGATATCCTCTATGTTCATTGTATCTAGTGTAGATATCCATGTTCTCTTGACACATTGGTTACACGGATTGGTATATCCGGATCTCGTTATGAGATGTTATTCCTTGGTATATAGTGTATATGGTGCAAGTATTATTTCATTGGTTATCTTGTACATGTACAAACACTGATTTTCGGAAAGAGTCGCTATCTTCTTGGGGAATCTCGTGCCGTAGCATACTGTGGTTGGATCTATTATACCAGTCGAGGGTGGGGAGTACTTTAGTATAGATATGTGATCATTACCCCTATTGTATCCAGTACTGTTATTGAATAGTGTTGATCATACTCCGCACCTATAATTTGCCAGGCCATATATATTATATCATGTTCCCAAGCCGATCATATGTTAAAGCTAGTACTCACGCACTTAGTCATTAGTATTCTTGTTCATTGGCATATTGTTCATTATTGTATTTATTCTATTATTTTCTTATTGTATATATCTCTCGTATCTATTGTGCATCTTGTATATTCATACCTATTTACAGCTACATAGTTCATATTATTTATTTAGAACTGCTGTTAGAGATGTACTTTGCTCCATTCTTGACTGGAAAATATTTTTTAGAGGATTCGAGAGATTGGTGTCCGACATACTTTGGACTTCAACTTATAGATGGTGCAGACTTGGACCTACTAGTTCTGGAGTGTTTGCCGAAAGGTTTATCCGGATCACTAGTTTTTATAGTTAGGTTCTTTAGTATTTTGGTACCGGATTTGTTTTCGGCTTATAGTTTGTGATTGAATATTTTTTTATTGTTGATTATTATATTTTGATGTATAGTTAGACTTTCTTTATATCTTCTTGTGCTGTAGACTGTGATTGAGTTTTGTGTGAGCTATTGTTGGCAAACTTTATATTATTGTAAGATTTTAGATAGTATAGTAGACCAAGACAGTGTTCTACCGCCGATTCTGTGGCGTAGGCTGGGCATTGTTTTCGACTTGCATCCCTATATTGGGTACGGGTCATGACATATTTTTTAGTGGTGGCCCATGCAGGTCAGGCTTCGCAAGTTATACGATATCGTGGTAGTACGACGACTTAGTTGTACTACTGCTAACCTGTGATAGGATATAGGATATAGGATATAGGATATAGGATATAAGATATTAGGATGAGAGGATACTCAATCACAAATTTCTTGAGAGATTCTTGGGATGACCCTTGAGAATCTTATTACAATTCCTATTTTAAATCTTTTTTCTAATTTTCGTCCGTTCTCAATTATTGTTGTTAAATTTGATTCTTGGTGATTGATTGATTTTAATTCTTGGTGTTCGTTATTGAGTTTGATTTTATATCGAGAGAAATTTTATGGACTAAGTTACGATATCATCTGATGACATATGTTGATGAGGAAAAGGAGAAAGGTGAAACGTCTACTTTGGTTATGGAGCCTAGAGTTTATCACAGCCATATTAGCTGGCGTAGCAGAAACATAGGACCTGACTTCGGATGTACATATCTTATTTTAAAATTTAGAGTTTCTCGCAGCCATACCGGTTGGCGTGGTAAGGATTCTGGATGACATGATTATCGAGTTGCATACCCTAGTTATAAAATATATCATTTATTGCAGCTATGCTTACTGGCGTGGCAAGGATTCTGAGTGCCATAATTCGGACATACGTATATGATTATCAGATTATATCTTAAATTAGTTTTTAAAGTATCATCTCAATATTTATTCATTTATGTTATTTTAGGACTTTGTTCCATTGTTCTTCAGCTTAGCAGTAGAGATACTTTCAGTTCTTTAGTCTAGTTCTTTATAGGGCTTCATTAGGGTTCCTTATTATTATGATAATTGGTGAATTGCAATTAGGTCTGTGTCTTGAGTATCAGTATTGACTGTTGAGAGTGTGACTTATGAGTCTGTAAGTAGTTCTTGGTTAAGCATGCGGGCAATAGGCATAAACCTAGGGATAACCCATAGCATAGTACTTTGTAGCAATAGTTCTATAATATGTGTTATTATAGATAGTATGGATATTATAGGTAGTAGGGGGAGTAGAGAGTATCAGTAGTGGTTCCAGGAGTTAGTATCAGAGTCAGCATGCCAGTTCTGGATAGTCATGAATTCATGTAGTTGGGTGAGCCATGTAAAAATTTAAGTATCAAGAAAATTGTGCTAGAAATCAATGGAGCATACTATACAATTGGGTGATTGATACTCTGGTGTGTCAAGAGTAGAGAAATATATATGCATAAAGGGTATTAGTGAGTATGCCATAGTAGAATGATACCCATAAGTGTATAGGAGAGTGTGAGGGAATCAAAATACATTGTGCTAAGGTAGTCGGACTTGTTACATAGGTTGATATGAGTAAATAGGAGTATACGAGTATATGACTAATGATGGGTATATTACCTGATATTGAGACTGGTGATGTGTTAGAAGTAATAGGTGGAAGATTGTCTAAAAACTGTGTGCATGATGCACAGTGGGTGGTAAGTGTCAGTGTGGAAGTTCATGAGTATCAGAAAGTGAAAAATTGAGTGTTAATATTATGTCATGGGTTGGAAATTATCAAGATTGGTCATGAAAGATATGAATCACTAATTTGTGTATCCGTCTGTAAAAGATTTGAGAAGAAATACATATACATCAATAGAGATATAGAACCATATGTCCGCCTTTGGGAGTGAAGTAAAATATGTGAATTATAGAAGTTAATAACTAGTTCATGTAATCATGAGTTCTAGTGAGTATGATAATGTAATCTAATAAGGAAGCTAGTGTCCTAGAACATTAAGGGTATGTATTATGTAGTTTCGAAGCTAGTGTTACTATATCAAGAGTATTAGTATTTATATATCAGGGATTAGCTGAGTAATTGCTAGTAATAGTAAGTACATTGGATTGGTGTATCAGTTAATATGGATAGAAAAACATTTAGGAATAATAGTACAAGTGATCCAAGTAGTAGAGGAGGGAGACAATATATATATAGAAGTAAGTAAGAATAGTACCTTGATAAATTTGATTATAGAGGTCGTATGTATTAGAGAATAGTCCGAGGAGTATAATGATACCAGTGAGATATCATGGTGTTGTAATGACTAGAAGATAATTGTGTATTTATTGTATATAGATGAGAACCTTAGGATGATTAACAAATATTAGAGGATAAGTTGTACCAAGTATCAAATAAAAAGATATACCCTAGTAACAAGAGCCGGAGTACCTCACGTATTATGAAAGTTTAGGTACAAGCATAATAGAGGAGAGACATGAGTAACTTGGTATACATATGTCATCAAAAATATGAGAGCTGATGCCTTGTGTAGACAGTAACAAAATTTAAGTAAGGCATCCTATTGTGAGTATTAGGTTGAACGAGGGTGTCCTAATAAAATACATGATTGAAAAGATATACAAGTGTTCCTTGCAAGAGAATGATTGAGAAATTTTGGTGATTGAAACAAAACAAGGAGGTAGTATCTTAGCAGTATCTTGAATAATATCCTAAGTAGCAAGTGCCAGTGAGCTAAGCATGTCCATGACCTAGAATTAGAGTATATCACTAGTATTTTGTAACCCTCAGTATTAAGAATGTCTTGACTAGGTTGATGGTTAGTGAATGCTTAGTATAATGGAATAAGCCACAGGTGGCATAGCATATTACCTCACCAGTAAAGGAAGATACCTCAGTAGGTCAGAGACTGAATTTCATGACAGCTAGAGACTATATCTAAGTATGATTTCTCTTTCAGTAGAATGATATGATTGTATGTTATAGGATATATACTAGTTTGGACTGTGATTGATGGAGTTTAACCATAGTAAGATTTGTATGAATATGATATGACTGGCCTAAGAGAGAGGGGTAAGAGTTTTAATTTCGAGGACAAAATTCTTCTAAGGGGGGTAGATTTGTCACTACCACATTTTCTAGGAAAGGATATTTTAGTAATTTGGTAATTAATTAAATATTGTGCATGTTAAATATTTATTTGTTGTATTATTTATTTATTGTTAGCATATTAGATTTATTTTTGGACTTGTGTTAGTAGACAAACTAGTTTAGTTTAGACTCATGGACCAACATTTAATTCTTATTAGAATTGAGCCTAATAATTAGAAGCCCAATTATTAGGAGGATGATTAATTATATTAATCCCATTAGACTAGAAGTTTCTCTCCTTAATTAATTTTTTCATGAGAGGCCCCAAGGGGTATTTTAGACTTTATATAGTAGCTTTGAGGGAGGGAACAAGTGAGGCCTATATAAAGGGGATGACAACTTTCTCTCTCTTTATTTTTTATTCCAAATCAAGATCTAGAAAATTCCCTCAACCAAATCCCTATCAAATTTTCACCCAATTATTTTCCAAATTCCCATTAGAGACTATTAGAGCATGGATATGTAAGAAGAAGCATAGATCAACAAGGAGGAAGCATCGATCTACAAAGAGAAGCAAGAATCTACAAATTGAAGGCCAATTTCACCAATTTTGGAGGTTTCATTGGGAATCCATCTCCCAATAGGTACAATTTAGTTTTTTTTTCTTTAAATTAGGTTCTAAATCAGAGATTTAACTATGGAAAATAAACCCATATGCATAGGCTACCCATAGGATTTGGTTTTGTGTTCATAGGAGGCTTATTGAGAAAGTTATGGTACTTTTTGTGTCAATTTTTGGGGGAATTCCGAGATTGACAATTATTGTGTGTGTCAATTGGTCCTATAGATCAATTTGGCATATGCTTATGTGTTTGGGGCTAGTATCGTATCCATAATTGGGTACATATAGGTCGTATGCCAATAATTTAGTGATACATGTTGATTTGGGGGTTTTTCCTCTGACACGGGACTTTGTACATGTCATATTTGACACGGACACGTAGATTTATATTTGACTCTCCGTATTGTTCATAAATAATATATATGACTTGTTCGTGTTCTTCGTGGTACGTTTGGATGTGTGGTGGACTCTTGTCGCATGCGTATCTTGGATCTAGTGGGATATGGGGTGATACGTTCCATGTGTGTGCAATTTAATTATAGATCTAATTCTTTTGTGTTCTTATTTCATGGTGATATATAATTATATATTATATATGTATATTATTGTGACAATATTTATGTAATATTGTGTCTTAGATCTATGTACCTATGTATATTTTACATGTGTATATATTATATGTAGTTATTCTTCTACATATGTATATATTGTAGTATATATATATATATATATATATATATATATATATATATATATATATATAGTATATATGTTATGTGTAAATATGTATATATGTTGTTACTATATATATGTATGTTATTATTATATGTGTTTATTATGTACATATATTCTATATAGTTGTAACTATGTGTATATATGATACTATATTGTAACTATGTATTATTGTGTAAGTACATATATATATTGTAGCATGTATATATATATATATATATATATATATATATATATATATATATATATATATGTATGTTTATATGGATAATTATATGTTGTTATATTTATATTTATATATGTATGTTACATGATTATATATACATATACATATATGTATAGTTATCTATATATATTACTATGTATGTGTGTGTATGTTACATATAGTTATTATGTACATATATATGTATGGGTGTATGTATATTCATTAGTTGTAATTATATGTGTATATTTAGTAAATATATTTATGTCTTATATATATATATATATATATATATATATATATAATATATGTCTTGTTATATATATATTATAGAGCAGGAGCTACAGTGACAGATTACAGCGTCGCAACAGCAACAATAGCACACAACAGCAGTAGTAGATGAAACAGCGACAGCATTTGGCGACAGTTGCAAAAAACTGTCGCTGAAACAGCAATAATAACACAACAGTAGGAGAAACAGCGACAGCAGCCAGCGACGGTTGCAAGAAACTGTCGTTGAAACAACAGTATATCAACAACGTTCTCAGGAGCTTTAATGACAGTTTTTAGTGACAGTGCAGAAAATTGTCACTAAAATAGCACTGTATTAGTATCAACAGTAGCTTCTGCGACAGTAGACAGGGGCTTTTAATGACAGTTTGGCAGTTTTTAATGTATTATATATTAATATATATATAGATATATATGTATTTATATATGATAATTAATATATACATATATATGTTCCTAATTTTCTAATTGTGCTTTAGTATACTATATGTATAATATATTTAGTTGTAGCATATAATATTATTGGTTAAGTTAGTATATTTTAGTTATCTATTGTTATGAGTATCTTTAGTTATATATATTATTTATTTGTAGGTATGTATGTATGTACGTATATATGTATTAGTATTTAGTGTGTAGTTTGTAGTTAGAATTTATTCTATTTCACTAAAAGTTATATTGGATTGATATATGTATACATATAGTTATTGATAAACAGTTAGTATATATATGAAGATTTTGGCAATTATCTTGAGATACCAAGGTAAGTATCAAGATATACCAAGGTATGAGTAGTAGGTATTGGCATAGTAATAAGATAGTTGTAAACTAATTATGGGTGTGTATTAAGGTGACTAAAATAAGGTATATAATATTGTATAAATATTATATGCATGGTAGTTTATAATTATTGTTGGGTAGTTAGTATAAATAAGGTTTTTAATTTACCTTGAGATGCCAAGGTAAGTATCAAGATATTGGAGGATAATCAAGGTATTGGGTTTGGATATCAAGATCGAGGTTTAGTATTGTGATAACAAGTTGGTTCAAAACCAAATAAATTATTTAGAATTTGTAATTATAAATTATATATTTAATATTGCTTTATTACGAATATTATCTATTGTTTGCGTATCCTGAGATACCGTATCTTAGTATCCTAAGATGTAGCTTGTATGGCCTAGATTCATAGTGTGTGAGCCCAATATTATTGAGTTAGACTCATACAACCTAGAAATAGGTAGTTGACCATAGTTTGACCATAGTTGACCATAGTTTGACCATAGTCGACCATAGTTTGACTATAGTTGACTTAACCTAGTTTGACTTTTGACTTAGAATTGACTTATTGACCTAGAAGTTGACTAGTTTAACTTATTTCTTTCCAGAACCTTGTATTAAGGCAATATTCCATATATTGGTCTGTGTGACACCAATACGGACACAGTTTGATATTCATTGCTCTAGACCGCAAGCGAGTACATTCTCTGATAGTTTCTTATTTATGATATCCTCTATGTTCATTGTATCTAGTGTAGATATCCATGTTCTCTTGACACTATGGTTACACGGATTGGTATATCTATATCTTGTCATGAGGTGTTTTTCCTTGGTATATGGTGTATATGGTGCAAGTTTTGTTACATTGGTTATCTTGTACATGTACAAATACTGATTCTCGGGAAGAGTCGCTATATTTTAAATGTGGAATGTACAATTTTGTTAATATTTTGCCTGTAGAATGTACATTATTTTGCTTATGGAATGTACTATTTTGAGGAAGACATGTATTATATTTTTACTGTAGAATGTACTATCCATTTAGAATGGTAATCCTACCAGTTATTTATTGTATAATTCTATTAATGTTGTGAGATAAGCATAACATTTTGATTGTAGAATGTACTATATATCTGTTGTAAAAGCATGAAAAATACGCTGGGAAGAGCTACGCAGCCTCTTGATACAGAGCAGCGTAAGCAGAGGCCTTCAGAGCCATCAGGCGTACAACAGAGTTTTCTCCGCTAAAATACAGCGTGAAGAATAAAACTCAAAGGACCATCCGCATAAGTGCAGTACGTCCAGGCCGCTCCAGCATGAAACAGAGTTCTTCATCGCCTCAATGACTCCTGACAAAAGGTGATGCACGGCTACCCAGACGACGGCTGGAAACGATGGCAGACCTCTCGGGATACGTCCCACAGTATGATGGCGGATCTCACCATTTAATGCAGAGGATTTGGTAAAACATCACCAAACCATCGTTTACTGGAGTCCCCTCAGCATAAACCGCTCTTTTGCGTACAAGGGAATACGCCGCCCTGTTTTACACAGGCAAACATGAGCTGTTTTACGCTCCGCAGCAGACAAACCGCCTGCCACGTCAAAAGCTGCACTTCGTACGGGATTCGAGGCACGTCTCCACGTCTAAATTGCACAGTGCGGTGACAGTTTCTCTCAAGACACGTCTCTGCGACGGGTGCACAGAAGGCCTGCAGACCTTCGAAATACGCCTCCGCATTTAATGCATAAAGTGATAGCAAATCTCTGCAAGAGATTTGGTTATATCTTCAAAAACCGTAATTCCGGCTAAGGGGTCTATATCAGCACGGTATGCAGCGGCTTCTACGCCCATTCAGGATCTGTGCTCAAGCGGCTTCTACTCCCATTCTGGCACGATATGCAGCGGCCTCTACGCCTATTCAGGATCTGTGCTCAAGCGGCTTCTACGCCCATTCTGGCACGATATGCAGCGGCTTCTACGCCCATTCAGGATCTGTGCTCAAGCGGCTTCTACGTCCATTCTGGCACGATATGCAGCGGCTTCTACGCCCATTCAGGATCTGTGCTCATGCGGCTTCCACGCCCACTCAGTATCACTACCACTTTTCCAGATAAGGGCATTTGGGTAATTTCACTATTTTGAATAATTATGTATTTAATTAATCTGCTGAGTTTTTAAAACTATTTATATATGGTTAGTGATATTTGGTTTTAGGTCAAACCCTAGAACTCATTAGGACAAACCCTAATGACTAAACCCTAATTTGAAAAACCCAATTCTAGAGAAACCCTAGAATTCAAATTTTAGGGTGAAACCTCAAACCCTAGACTGACTAAACCTTAGTTAATTAGGTTCTACATGACCTAACCTGGGGGTTAACCTAAAACTATGCATATGAAACCCTAACCTAGTTTAATATAAAAGGGAGCCACCCACAACTTTTTTCTCGTTCACGAAGAAAGAAACCCTAGCCTCCATCAAGAAAGCCATCTCCCCCACCCCAAATTCGGAATTAAAACCCTAGGATTCCATCTTCCTCCTCCAAAGCAAGGGAAGCAAGGAACTTGGGTCAAGGAACCTTGGGAAAGAAGAACTTTTATTGAAGAAACCATCTCTATAGGTAAAACTCTATTTTATTCTATTATATTTTGTTCTTCATTATTGTTGGCCATTAGGAGCCCACCAAATTGGTTTGGATTTCGATCTTAGGGTTTCTACCTGGAGATTTAGGAGAAACTAGGGTTTTGGTGTTCCAACGAGGGTTTTCCCCAAATTCGTGGACCCTAGATCATAAGGGTTTGCATGTAGGCTGATCATATCACATACATACAGATTGGATCTCGATTTTAGGATTTTGGTTTGGGTATTCATGATTAATATTGTGGAATACGAATTCAGCACATTATATGTATGATGAAATGCTTCATAAGGGTATACCTATCTAATCTTTTCTAATATTGCACATTTTGATGCATAATATATATGTATATATTTATACATATATATATATAGGTTTGTGTGATTGGGAGCCGAAAATGCACCAAGGGGGAGAGGGGAGTTCACTGTATCAGTCGGGTCTGTCAGTGTATGATACTGTGGACACTGTGGGCTCGTGTAGGTTGTGGCATTGGTTTCTTTTGTGTAGTTGTATACTGGATTGGGGAAAAATTCCCTGTGCTCAGTCGGGTTTCTGATGTGTTTCAGGTTGTGTAGGGTTGTATCAGTATATGAGAGTGTGTGTCCTTGTATCTGTGTGACTTGTGTGCCAGTGTGTGTATGTGGTGTGTGTGAGTTTACCTGTGTGTGATAGTGTGGTATAGGAAGAGTTCTATGTAGAGTCGGGTTTTGGGAGTGTTAGGGCTTTGAATTAATGAGTAGCAGTGTAATCACAGTGTGTGTATTCAGTGAGTTTTTTCTGTGTGTGTGCCTGTGTATGAGGCATGTGTAACCTGCCTGTGTGTTAGTTCCTGTGTGTGTGTTAACTGTGAGTGTATCTAGTGATCCTAGGTGACAGTATGCCTGTATGTTGTGTTGTGCTGTGTCAGTAACTCGTGTGTGATAGTTGATTTCAGAGAGTGTGTAGTGATAATGGTTGAGGTGTTTTATGAATTGGGGGAAATGGAGGGCCCGGTTCAGCACAAGGGGGGGAGTCTGAGAGCAGTTCAGTTAGAAATAGAGTGTGTATCAGTCAGTAACTTGTGTGGGTGTGAGTTCCATAGAACCTAGTATACCTGTGTGTGAGCAGTGTGAGATGAGTGCCTGTGTATTTTGTGAGTAAATTGTGTGTTAGATGTGTATATCCTAGAACCCAGTGCCTGTGTGTTCAGCAGTGTGTCTAGGTATTAGCTAAGTGCCAGTATTGATTTTTCAGGACCTATGTATCAATATGTAGACTGTGTGAGTGAGTGAATTCTGAGAGAAGAGAGAGAGCAGTGTTTTAATCTCAGATTGTGTTCAGTGAGTATAGCTGTGGTTAAGATTATTGTGTGTGTGCCCTAGGTTTAGTTCAGATTTCAGGGTATTAGATGTCTGTGTGTAGGATTGATGTTTGTGTATCAGTTAGATCTGCCTGTGTATCAGTTCATGAACCTGTGTGTTCTCAGTGTGCAGAGAGGTTCCTGTCCAGTGTGTGTTGGATATTTGGGGTTTTAATATCAGTGTTAGGAAGTAATGTATCAGTTAGTCAGTGTGTTGATAAGTGTCTGTATCAGTTAAATCCTGTGTGTTAGCAGTGTGAGTGAGTTGGTAATTTTAGTGTGGATGTGCAATAGCAGTTTGGGTTGGATTTGGAACCTGGGGGTTGTTGCAGTGCCCCAAATACACTGTACTGGAGTTAAGTACTCAAGACAGTAGTTGAGATGGGGGCCTGTGAGTGCAGTGAGGTATCAGTATGCAGTGGCTGTGTGTGTGTATGTAGGTATGTGCAGTGTGCAGATCATAGGGTGTGTGAGTATTCTTGTGTGTGTGAATAATGTGTATGTATGACTGTCTGAGAAGTAGAACCTATATGTGTCTGTATTCTGAGAGTGAGCAGTGTGAGTTCCAGTGTGCAGTGAGCAGCATAGTGAGGGGGGGATCATGTATCTGTTATTATGGGTAAGGGTCATGGTTCATGTAATACAGGCTATAGCTAAGGTAGTATCTTTATAATAGGGGTTATATAAACTACTAGTATCTAATATAGCTATATTAAGACTAGTGGTAGCTTAAAAGACCTTGCATAACAAGGTTAACCTAGTATTGACCAGTAAATCTCAGAATTGACCTAGAAACCCCATCTTTTTATTTAACTAAACCTGTTATTCTTTTAAGTCAGTATTTGACATTTTTATTCCACAAATAGGTTATTGTGATCCCACTTTGGACATCGATCCTCACGCCTTGCTCAGGACCACAGGCGAGTACATTCTCTGATAGTTTTTATTGTTGATTATTTCTATAATGCAGTTGTATTACATACTTGATTCCGACACTATGGATACACGGGTTAGCACCCTAGATCTCCATCATGAGGAGTCATGATTGGAATTCATCGTGCTAGCTGGGGGATGGGGAACTATTAGTAGATTATGTGATCATATCCAAACCTTTACATGCATCATAGCTCACCCCACTTCTCACGTCGGGTGCGGCCTGACCTTTTACATGCATCATAGCTGTTATATATGATTAGCCTGACCACTACATGCATCATAACTAACCATATGGTTAGCCTGACCTACAAGAATCATAGCTAATCATATATAACCAGCCTGATCTAGTCCCAACCCGATCACATAATAAACTGATAATTCAAAACACTTAGCTAGATGTCTATTTTATTCAGATCCACTTGTTCTAGCATTCACTGTTTATTGTTCATTGCTAGATGCTCTATTGTCTATTTCATTTCTCCAGTACTTTACATTTCCAGCATTTATTTCCATCTTGTATTTCTTACACTGTTTATAGTCTTTGTCAATTTAATGAAACTGTTGTTACTGCTTGTGCTTCGCTCCAATCCTGACTGGATAACATTTTTCAGAGGACCTGGAGAGCTTGTGCCCCACTCATTACGGCCCAGGATTAGAGGGTGATTTCACTCCAGAAACCCCAGAGGAGTTGCCTATCCTAGAGGAGACCTTACCTGCCAATTCTTAGATTATTTTTCTGCATTTATTGTTCTAGACTGAGACTGAGTTGTATTTATTATTTTGTGATTTGTGAGGTCATCTAGACCCAAGATTTGAGTTGGACTTATTGTGGTTGGTTTATATTAGAACTCTTTTCTATTCTCATCGTGCCATTATTTTCTATTAGCTTGTGATTGAGTATATCATAGAACTGTGGATTATTTATCATTGTCCTCCGTGCGGAGTCGAGACTATTGACAGGTTATATTATATGTTGAGACCTAGACAGCGTTCTACCGCCAATGCTGTGGCGTAGGCTGGACGTACCCACGACTCATGCCCAAATTCTGGGTGCAGGTCGTAACACTCAGTCTCTACGACGACTCGGCTTCCACGCCTACTCGGCTTCTATGCCTGTTCGGCTTCTATGCCTGCTCGGCTTCCACGCCCACTCAGTCTCTACGACTACTCGGCTTCCACGCCTGCTCGGCTTCCACGCCTACTCGGCTTCTATGCCTGTTCGGCTTCTATGCCTACTTGGCTTCTATGCCTACTTGGCTTCTATGCCATGGTGACGGACATTTGGCTTCTACGCCAACCTCTTCTACACAATGGATACCTACCCGCGTGGCTTTTACGCCGTGATCTTAGTAGCAACTGTACGTGTTGTGTCCCCTTAGTTGGACCCACGTCACCCGCTCAGTCAAAAGATCATCTATACGTAGGCATTGGTTACTTTAACCGTTGTGTAAAAGGGTGCTGTACTTTCCACTCCTCGGTTGCTACACCAACGGAGTGGTCACTGTCACCAAAGACTCTATAAATAGAGGCCCCTGTCAATGGGGAACAAGGGGGAAAATCTAAAAACTTGAAGATCGAACAAGGTCGAACTTCCCAGAAAGATCGAACCGGAGGTCCAGAGAGAGAAAGAGAGAGAGAGAGAGAGAGAGAGAGAATCCGAAGCTCAGGCAAAGAGCAGGGATCGACGACTTTAACATCGTGCATCCACCCTCTTCTGCAACCTTCGAAGCTGCTTCCTGTCTTCTACGGCACTTCTTCATCATCGTGTGGTCCAAGGGCTAAAGTGATCGACTGCAGATCAGACACCTATAGCAATATTTACCCAGATTAAATAAATTGTACTCCCATATCCTCGTATAGGATTACATTGTACAAGTTTGTTTATAAACCAAAGGGCGCAGATTTCGTACAAACCCCGTCATTGAAATACACTTTCATTCTTTCATTTAATACCACAAACAAGATGATGACTCTGCTGGGAACATCTTTCTCTTCTGATGAGGAAGCAATCGCTCAACACGATGCGGTATCCGTGGGATCCATGAAGAAGACACTGGTCGTCCAATTCGACCAGTCTGCCTACGAAGACATGCTTCGAACCAGGGGTAGCTCTCACTCTCTCTCTGTACAAGACAACAGGAAGCTGCGCAAGGTCTGGATGCCCAAGACATCCTCTACCATTCCTGTGGACTCTCCGATCTCTCCGATCTCTCCGACTAATGAGGTTGTAGCATTGCTCCCTCTGTGCCCTGTACGTAAAAATCAGTCTCCCGCTACGCGCGGTACAGACAAAACTTCGGGCAAAGCCTCAGCGCTAACTCAGAAGTATCCACTGCGCTCTACGCGTAGAAACCAGTCTCCCGCTACACGCGGTACAGACAAAACTTTGGGCAAAGCCTCAGCGCTAACCCAGAAGTATCTACTGCGCTCTACGCGTAGAAATCAGTCTCCCGCTACACGCGGTACAGACAAAACTTCGGGAAAAGCCTCAGGGCTAACCCAGAGGTATCTACTGTGCTCTACGCGTAGAAACCAGTCTCCCGCTACGCGCGGTACAGACAAAACTTCTGATGATGCCTCAGCGCCAAATCGGAAGTACAAATCATGCTCCGTGCGCAAGACAACATATGACCTCTACGGGGAACCAGATGAGCGCTATGATCTCCGCAAGTGCAACGACAAGTCTGGGGGTAGTCTCCCTCGACAAAACCGAGCAACATCCAAAGCTGGGGGTAGAATTCCCTCAGAATCCGAAGATGATGCAACGATAACGATCTTCCCAGAAGACTATAGAACTCAAGCATCAGGAGCCCGAAGGCCAAAAGGGACTTTCTCCTTCAATGAAGATGACATCAGTGAAATCTTCAATACGTTAATGAAGGAAAACAAACTTCAGCTACCCAACATCAGATACCCTGAGAGGGCTGGCAAAGACGATGACCCAGATTATTGTCTCTTTTATCAGTACATTCATCATCCTACAAAGGCGTGCTATGTACTAAAAAGGAGAATTCAGGAGTTGATCGATGCCAAGGTCATCACTCTGCATCTGTAAATAAAGGTTCGACCATCGATTATCATGTCCATATTACCTCTGATATCGATTGTCATCTCAACTTAGCACCCATACTTAACTCTAAGTACTATAGTGGTGTTGAGTCCACAAAAACAACTACGTCCATATTACCTCTAGCAGGGCTTGTCTCAAACCTATTGCTTGCACTTAGGTGCACAAAAAGTGATAGGTCCACAAAATCAGCCATGTTCATATTACCTCTGAGCTGTAATCCCCAGTTGAGTTTGTTTTGTTCATATTACCTCTGAACAAACCATCCTGGTCCGACCATCGATTATCATGTTCATATTACCTCTGATATCGGTTGTCATCTCAACTTAACACCCGTACTTAACTCTAAGTACGCCAGTGGTGTTGGGTCCACAAATACTACTACGTCCATATTACCTCTAACAGGGCTTGTCTCAAACCTATTGCTTGCACTTAGGTGCACAAAAAGTGATGGGTCCACAAAATCAGCCATGTTCATATTACCTCTGAGCTGTAATCCCCAGATGAGTTTGTTATGTTCATATTACCTCTGAACAAACTATCCTGGTCCGACCAACGATTATCATGTCCATATAACCTCTGATATCGATTGTCATCTAAACTTAGCACCCGTACTTAAAAATAAGTACGCCTGTAGTGTTGAGTCCACAAAAACTGCTACGTCTATATTACCTCTAGCAGGGCTTATCTCAAACCTATTGCTTGCACTTAGGTGCGCAAAAAGTAATAGGTACACAAAATCAGCCATGTTCATATTACCTCTGAGCTATAATCCCCAGTTGAGTTTGTTATGTTCATATTACCTCTGAACAAACCATCCTGGTCCGACCATCGATTATTATGTTCATATTACCTCTGATATCGGTTGTCATCTCAACTTAACACCCATACTTAACTCTAAGTACGCCAGTGGTGTTGAGTCCACAAAAACTGCTACTTTTATATTACCTCTAGCAGGGCTTGTCTCAAACCTATTGCTTGCACTTAGGTGCGCAAAAAGTAATGGGTCCACAAAATCAGTCATGTTCATATTACCTCTGAGCTGTAATCCCCAGTTGAGTTTATTATGTTCATATTACCTCTGAACAAACTATCCTGGTTCGACCATCGATTATCATGTTCATATTACCTCTGATATCGGTTGTCATCTCAACTTAACACCCGTACTTAACTTTAAGTACGCCAGTGGTGTTGAGTCCACAAAAACTGCTACGTCCATATTACCTCTAGCAGGGCTTGTCTCAAACCTATTGCTTGCACTTAGGTGCGCAAAAAGTGATGGGTCCACAAAATCAGCCATGTTCATATTACCTCTGAGCTGTAATCCCCAGTTGAGTTTGTTATATTCATATTACCTCTGAACAAACCATCCTGGTCCGACCATCGATTATCATGTTCATATTACCTCTGATATCGGTTGTCATCTCAACTTAACACCCGTACTTAACTCTAAGTACGCCAGTGGTGTTGAGTCCACAAAAACTGCTACGTCCATATTACCTCTAGCAGGGCTTGTCTCAAACCTATTGCTTGCACTTAGGTGCACAAAAAGTGATGGGTCCACAAAATCAGCCATGTTCATATTACCTCTGAGCTGTAATCCCCAGTTGAGTTTGTTATGTTCATATTACCTCTGAACAAACCATCCTGGTCCGACCATCGATTATCATGTTCATATTACCTCTGATATCTATTGTCATCTTAACTTAACACCCGTACTTAACTCTAAGTACGCCAGTGGTGTTGGGTCCACAAAAACTGCTACGTCCATATTACCTCTAGCAGGGCTTGTCTCAAACCTATTGCTTGCACTTAGTTGCGCAAAAAGTGATGGGTCCACAAAATCAGCCATGTTCATATTACCTCTGAGCTGTAATCTCCAGTTGAGTTTGTTTTGTTCATATTACCTCTGAACAAACCATCCTGGTCCGACCATCGATTATCATGTTCATATTACCTCTGATATCGGTTGTCATCTCAACTTAACACCCATACTTAACTCTAAGTACGCCAGTGGTGTTGGGTCCACAAATACTGCTACGTCCATATTACCTCTAACAGGGCTTGTCTCAAACCTATTGCTTGCACTTAGGTGCGCAAAAAGTGATGGGTCCACAAAATTAGCCATGTTCATATTACCTCTGAGCTGTAATCCCCAGTTGAGTTTGTTATGTTCATATTACCTCTGAACAAACCATCCTGGTCCGACCATCGATTATCATGTCCATATTACCTCTGATATCGATTGTCATCTAAACTTAGCACCCGTACTTAACAATAAGTACGCCTGTGGTGTTGAGTCCACAAAAACTGCTACGTCCATATTACCTCTAGCAGGGCTTATCTCAAACCTATTGCTTGCACTTAGGTGCGCAAAAAGTAATGGGTACACAAAATCAGCCATGTTCATATTACCTCTGAGCTATAATCCCCAGTTGAGTTTGTTATGTTCATATTACCTCTGAACAAACCATCCTGGTCTGACCATCGATTATCATGTTTATATTACCTCTGATATTGGTTGTCATCTCAACTTAAAACCCGTACTTAACTCTAAGTACGCCAGTGGTGTTGAGTCCACAAAAACTGCTACTTTCATATTACCTCTAGCAGGGCTTGTCTCAAACCTATTTCTTGCACTTAGGTGCGCAAAAAATAATGGGTCCACAAAATCAGTCATGTTCATATTACCTCTGAGCTGTAATCCCCAGTTGAGTTTGTTATGTTCATATTACCTCTGAACAAACCATCCTGGTTCCACCATCGATTATCATGTTCATATTACCTCTGATATCGGTTGTCATCTCAACTTAACACCCATACTTAACTCTAAGTACGCCAGTGGTGTTGAGTCCACAAAAACTGCTACGTCCATATTACCTCTAGCAGGGCTTGTCTCAAACCTATTGCTTGCACTTAGGTGCGCAAAAAGTAATGGGTCCACAAAATCAGCCATGTTCATATTACCTCTGAGCTGTAATCCCCAGTTGAGTTTGTTATGTTCATATTACCTCTGAACAAACCATCCTGGTCCGACCATCGATTATCATGTCCATATTACCTCTGATATCGATTGTCATCTCAACTTAGCACCCGTACTTAACTCTAAGTACGCCAGTGGTATTGAGTCCACAAAAACTGCCATGTCCATATTACCTCTGAGCAGATGTATGCCTCTATCCCCGATAGAGTCACAACACAGGGAGTTTGTCATGTTCATATTACCTCTGAACAAACCTTCCTAAAATCGGCTATCGATTATCATATCCATATTACCTCTGATATCGATTGTCATCTCAACTTAGCACCCGTACTTAACTCTAAGTACGCTAGTGGTGTTGAGTCCACAATACCTATCACGTCCATACTACCTCTGATAGGGTTTATTTCGAACTTATTATTTGCACTTAATGTGAGCAACAAATAATAGGTCCATTAAAAATCCCCCAGTGTGATGTCCTCAACAAATACGGTATCGTACTACGTCAGCCTATCATTCAGAGAAAGACGGACAGTCAGCAAATTCGAAAAAGATTTTTGTGCAAGACGGTTCAGCAGGTTCTACGCTAAAGGAGCTTTCTACACTCGACAGCAACAGATCTATGGTTTTACGCTCGCAAGCTATAAGTCTATGGTTTTACGCCCGGATGCCTTTGTGCTCGGTAGCTTTTATTCTCGAGAGGCCACAAACCTACGACTTCACGCTCAGGAACTACAAGTCGATGATCTTATGCTCAGAAGCTATAGACTAATAATTGCATGCGCCACGACTTCTCGCACATCTGAAGGATACGTCGGCCAGATCATGCGTACATCTGAACGGTCCTCAAAAACGGTTCATGAATCATTCAAAGCATTTTAAATTCCGAGGAATTTAAAAGCTTTGAAGGGGGTCTTGTAGAAGCATGAAAAATACGCTGGGAAGAGCTACGCAGCCTCTTGATACAGAGCAGCGTAAGCAGAGGCCTTCAGAGCCATCAGGCGTATAACAGAGTTTTCTCTGCTAAAATACAGCGTGAAGAATAAAACTCAAAGGACCATCCGCATAAGTGTAGTACGTCCAGGCCGCTCCAGCGTGAAACAGAGTTCTTCATCACCTCCATGGCGTAAAACTCAACCGCTCTCAAAGCAGCGTGATAGCGTACAAGGAACGCTTCATCTTCCCCAAAATGAACTTGTCAAGTCACGCAGTGAATCTGACCTCTGACTCCTAACAAAAGGTGATGCACGGCTACCCAGACGACGGCTGGAAACGATGGCAGACCTCTTGGGACGCGTCCTATAGTATGATGGTGGATCTCACCATTTAATGCAGAGAATTTGGTAAAACATCACCAAATCGTCGTTTACTGGAGTCCCCTTAGCATAAACCGCTCTTTTGCGTACAAGGGAATACGCCGTCCTGTTTTACACAGGCAAACATGAGCTGTTTTACGCTCCGCAGCAGACAAACCGCCTGCCACATCAAAAGCTGCACTTCGTACGGGATTCGAGGCACGTCTCCACGTCTAAATTGCACAGTGCGGTGATAGTTTCTCTCAAGACACGTCTCTGCGACGGGTGCACAGAAGGCCTGCAGACCTTCGAAAAGCCGTAATTCCGGCTAAGGCGTCCATATCAGCACGGTATGCAGCAGCTTCTACGCCCATTCAGGATCTGTGCTCAAGCGTCTTCTACGCCCATACTGGCACGATATGCAGCGGCTTCTACGCCCATTCAGGATCTGTGCTCAAGCGGCTTCTATGCCCATTCTGGCACGATATGCAGCGGCTTCTACGCCCATTCAGGATCTGTGCTCATGCGGCTTCTACGCCCACTCAGTCTCTACGACTACTCGGCTTCCACGCCTACTCGGCTTCTATGCCTGTTCTGCTTCTATGCCTGCTCGGCTTCCACGCCCACTCAGTCTCTACGACTACTCGGCTTCCACGCCTGCTCGACTTCCACGCCTACTCGGCTTCTATGCCTGTTCGGCTTCTATGCCTACTTGGCTTCTATGCCATGGTGACGGACATTTGGCTTCTATGCCAACCTCTTCTACACAATGGATACCTACCCGCGTGGCTTTTACGCCGTGATCTTAGTAGCAACCGTACGTGTTGTGTCCCCTTAGTTGGACCCACATCACCCGCTCAGTCAAAAGATCATCTATACGTAGGCATTGGTTACTTTAACCGTTGTGTAAAAGGGTGCTGTACTTTTCACTCCTTGGTTGCTACACCAACGGAGTGGTCACTGTCACCAAAGACTCTATAAATAGAGGCCCCTGTCAATGGGGAACAAGGGGGAAAAACTAAAAACTTGAAGATCGAACAAGGTCGAACTTCCCAGAAAGATCGAACCGGAGGTCAAGAGAGAGAGAGAGAGAGAGAGAATCCGGAGCTCAGGCAAAGAGCAGGGATCGACGACTTTGGCATCGTGCATCCACCCTCTTCTGCAACCTTCGAAGCTGCTTCCTGTCTTCTACGGCACTTCTTCATCATCGTGTGGTCCAAGGGATAAAGTGATCGACTGCAGATCAGACACCTATAGCAATATTTATCCAGATTAAATAAATTGTACTCCCACATCCTCGTATAGTATTATATTATACAAGTTTGTTTGTAAACCAAAGGGCACGGGTTTCGCACAAACCACGTCATTGAAATACACTTTCATTCTTTCGTTTAATACCACAAACATCTGTTTATTTGTTCTATCATCATATGTTGTTATCAGTTATGACAGGATGACGCAGAGCGTTCGGCAGGTCCCGAGGTTGACGGAGTGCTCCTCCGGTACTGCCTACTATTGGCTCTGGATCCTCGGTGCCAAGTACTCCAGTATATCGACCAGTTACATCTCCGAATATAACGACGATACATGGTAGCACTCCTGGGACAAGTAGTTCCAAGCCTGAGACTACTATATCGTCTAGCCATAGAGACAAATGAATATATGGCGAAGGTTGAGCCGACGTTGTCCTAGCATCAACTAGATCCTCCATGCGCACCTTCGGACGAGACGAGGACGAAGATTTGGGCCGACGGTACAAATAAGTTAATTAGCTGGTTTAGCATCATATATATCGTGTATTTCTTTATTTATCATATATTTACTTTTTTGATAAAAATAATTATCTCTGTATAGATATCGTCCCTCGTCGGTACAGAGACGCTTGGGCCACTTTCTGAGGTACAACTATAGTGGCCCTTAGATGAACTACTCTGATGCTCCAAATGAGAGAAAGGTGTCTGGTTTGCGCACTTCAAGGTAAAAGTATATTATATCAATCATCTAATTTATATATATTATATAACTTACTAAATTACTTCTTGTAGAAAACGTATTTCTATCCACCGCACCAGGCCGAGTTGATCAAGCAAATATTTCCTATCGTTGCCTCCATGTTGATCCGTGATGCTCTGGATGACCAGAAGGCTCGTGATCATGAAGGAAAACTGATCCAAGGTTGGATCACGCCTAAGAAGTAGACTGCGATGAGGGCTAGATTCGATGATCTGAGTTACAATAAAAGGTCTGAAAAGGCCAAGGTAGCTAAACAGAAGGCAACAAAGTGGTATGGTGGCTTGATTCCGATGACCGAATACTTTTATCGTTTTGTATATTTTTTCTTTCAGATATATTATTTTAATACAAGTACGATAGAATGGTAGTAGGATAAAATATTTAATTTTAGTACTAAATAATATATTTTTAACAGGTACAGAGGGGTGAGGATGCCAACATGGTGATCGTCTTCCTAGCCACCCATCGAAAGGGCGAGAATCTCATTGATGAGAGGACCTCGCAGACCATTGTAAGTATTACTTTACTTTGTATTAATTTTAAAATAACTTTAAAAATCTGCAAATAGATATCCATGTAGTTAGTAATAAGTACCTTGGACACATTAGCAATATCGAGTATCAAAACTTTTCTAGGCCCAGTATCTTAGGCTGTGTTAGTGGGCGACTGCTAGTGCACCTACAGCGAAAAAGGCTGGTACTTTCTCGCAGCCCTCTCCAGCTCCGTCGTCGGGCGAGTTATGGGTGACCGCCGCTGGTGGTCTCCAGATGGGTACGTACTACTGTACGGGATCCTATAGCGCCCTTGTTGTGACGCAATCATCTAGGGCCTCCACGACAAGTGCGTATTCTCCATAGCCCACGCAGGCATCGGCCCGAGTCCAAGAGACCGTTGACCATCAGATTGTGTCTCTCCGTGACGAGTTGCTACGAAGGATGGAGGAGCAGCCCCTATCCAAGCCGCAGGCGGGCGATGCGATACTCATCGCACGATTTGATACGCTCGAGCGCAGCATCATAGAGCTCAGGGATATGACAACTGATCTTAGAGCATCGATAAAGCACATCATGACAAAGCTGCAGGCATCACAGCTGTCCATGGACGAGAGGCTGACGATGATGCAGGATTCAATGGTTTATAGCAGTACGAGGCTGTTATTAACTATGGATTCATACAACCATCGACTAACAGAGTTCGAGCAGATATGTCCTCCTGGTGCGCCTTCATCGATATAGACTACATCGACGTCAATGCCTTCTCCACTGACATCGGTGTCGATTTTACTGGAGTAGTATGATTTATTCTTATCCCTGATAGGCCCCGGTGGTCATCCTCCTAAAGATCCGTAGTAGTTCTAGTTAGGATAGTTTACTAATTGTTTGTGTTTTGACCAATAATATTTGGTCATTTATGAATTGTTTTTATTTTTGAGGCATTAAGGCTTTATTTCTTGTACTCAGTTGTGTGGATATTTATTGTATTCTTTACGACAAAAATTTCTCCTAACTCAGTTTGTAATCCCAATGTTTCGTTTTCTTCAAATTTTACTATATTATTCATATTAAATGTATGTTAATTTATCGGTGTTGAGTGTTCAACCGAAGGGGTCGACAAACCAAGAAAATTTAATGGAGGGTTGCTCTGGATCTATTTATATAAATTTGAATTCATAAACTACAAAAAGATTGGTTTGGAAATAATTAAATATTTATTTTTTTATTTTTTTACTAAAACTTTAGTGACATTTTTAGCTACGTTTAGCGACGCTTAGAGATGTTTATATACGTCGTTATTGCTAAGTACATCACTGATTTTTGCTAATTACATCGCTAAATACGTCGCTGAATGTCGATAAATACATCACTGAATGTCGCTAAACTGCTGACATGGCAGTATTTGCCAGGTCAATATAACGTCGCTAAATGTGTCATAAAATATTGCTAAATAAAAAAAATTTAGCGATATATAGCGACACATAATACGTCCGTAATTTAGCAACGTTGTATTGCTAAACGTCGCTAATATAGCGACGCAGATACGTCGCTAGAAAATGTCGCTATAGTAACATTTTACGATATTTTTTCGATCAGGGACTAGCTTAAAGGCGACTTCATTGAAACGTCACTAATTACGTAATTAAATATTTTTAGCTAAATTTGTATGCCATTTAGGGACGTTTTTAGACGTTGCTAATTTGACTTATTTGGTAGTGCTAGCAGTAGTAGTATTTATACTTAAGCTATAGAGGCACTACTTATATGACGATCGAGTAGAAATATTCACAGATCATAATAGTTTGAAGTATATATTTATACAGAAGGACCTGAACATGAGCAGAGAAGGTGGCTAGAGGTATTGAAAGACTATGACGTGAAACTTTAGTACTATCCAAGCAAGGCTAATGTAGTAGCTGATGCACTTAGCAGAAGAGGTAAAAAATCTTATGTTGACTATCAGAAGCATATTTTAGAAGACTTAAGAGAGATGGGTATCGAGATAGTATTTTGGTAGAGTACATGTGTTCAAGCTAGTCTACAGATTCAGTCAACTTTGCTAGATAGAATCAAGCTAGCTCAGGCATAGGACCCAAAGATTCAAAAGCTACGAGAAAAATATGAGTCAGGTTTTTGGAAGGAGGTGACAAAACATGTGGATGGAACACTACGGTTTGGAAATTGTTTATGCGTACCAAGCGAAGATATTCGGCAAGAAGTTATGACTGAAGCACACAGTTCATAGTATTTTATTCATCCGGGAGGCACGAAGATGTACCAAGATATCAAGCAACACTTTTGGTGAAACATAATGTAGAAGAAAATAACACGCTTCGTATCACGATATCTGATATGTCAGCAAGTGAAGGCAGAACAATAGAGACCGACAGGATTGTTGCAACCGCTTCTTATTCCAGAGTGGAAATAGGAATACATCACGATGGACTTTGTGACTGGTTTATCTAGATCACTGACTGGTCGAGATATAGTTTAGGTAATAGTAGATCGTCTCACAAAAGTAGCTCACTTTCTTCCTTTTAGAGTAGGACAGTCTATAGAACTATTGGCTAAAATATATATACGACAAATAGTGAGACAACACGGTATCCCAGTAAGTATCATGTCGGATCGAGACACTCGATTTACTTTATACTTTTGGAAATGTTTACATCAGAGTTTGGGCACCAAGTTAAGATTCAGCATAGCTTACCACCCCTCGACAAATAGACAATCAGAGAGAATCATCCAGACCTTGGAAGATATGCTATGAATCTGTATCTTAGATCTTGGTGGATCGTAGGAGAATCACTTTCACTTGGTGGAATTCTCGTACAATAACAGTTATCAGGACATTATTTAGATGGCACCTTTTGAAGTACTATACGGCAGAGAGTGTAGATCACCATTGGCTTGGGACGACATTGTTGAGCGAAAGATGTTAGCCCTTGAAATGATCACGCAGACAGTAGAGGTTGTCAAGCAGATCAGAGAGCGACTTTGGGTTGCACAAGATAGCCATCGTCATTAGACAGATCAACATCGTAGACCTTTAGAGTTTTGTGTCGTTGGCCACGTATTTTTATGACTTTTGCCTACCTATGGAGTTATTAGATTCGGGGTTCGAGGGAAGTTTAGTCCAAGATATGTAGGTCTATTCGATATTCTAGAGCAGGTTGGCAATATTGCTTATCGTCTTACCCTTTCTCTTTTGTTACATGAGGTATACGATATATTTCTTGTGTCTAAGTTGCGAAGGTATGTTACGGATCCGACTTATATCCTCGATCACTCTGAATTAGTTATTGGTACCAACTTGACTTAGGAGGAATAACCCGTATCCATATTGGACCGAAGGGAGAAGGTGCTCAAGAATCGGACTATTTTTCTTGTCCGGGTTGCTTGGCGATATCACACTCTTGGAGAATAGATGTGGGAGTGTGAGGATGATATTCGGTCTCGGTACTCATACCCGTTCGATTAGAAAGTTATATTCTACCTTATGCCTTTATAACTCGGATTTTGTGATCAAGTGATCACCTTTATGTTGTGATGATATTGCTTGTATATATAGTTGCTCGTAGAATTATATTGTGCTTGTCCTGACTTCTCTAGCTATTGATTGGATTTGAATTCTGAGGACATAATTTTTCTAAGATGGATAGAGATGTCATTCTCCGTTCCTGATATACGTATTTGGAACATATTTTATTTTAGCATGATTGTAGTGCATGGAGACTAGACTCATTTTTTGGTTTAACCTTGCTCATGGTTTATTTTGTGAGTTAGTTCAACTCATGAGGGCCTTTGGTTCAACCCTCAAACCGTACTATATATAACCCAAGATTTTTCTCTCTCCTCACTTCTTTATTACTTTCTCCTTCTTTAGCTTTCTTTCCCCATTTTCATACACAAGTACATCTTGCATGAGAAATAGAGAAACCCTCCATATTATTGATCTATTATGTTTATTATGTGTTTCTAAGCACTTTTAGTTCTTGGAGTTTTCCATATTGATGGAAGGATTAGTGTATATCTATATTTCTAAACTTTGGATTTATGGGTTTCATGAGTTTTTCTTAGTTTTGATCTATTAAAATTATTTCTTTGAAAACCATTAGTCGTCTAGATACAATATCAAGGTATACATAACAGTGAGTCAGCTATATTCTGAATATGTACAGTTATGTAAGAAACTAGTATCCAGATTTGCCGGCTAACAGGTGTCGGTTGGCTAAATGTCCAAAAGAAAAATATACTTTACAAAACGACCTGCGAATAAAGAAAACTAATTGTTATCCTTGGCGGCCATGTTTCTAGTGCGCACCATTAATCGAAGAAAAGTACGCTGGATCTTCGGGTGCTGGCACAAAACCTGGCCATGCAAAATAAGTGGAATTAGACCCAAATAGCAAGTACCACAAAGGAAGCACGAAAAGAAGAACAAACTCCAAAGTAATATATATATATATATATATATATATATATATATATATATATATATAATAGTTTTGCATCATAGCGAAGGTCCATGGTATATCATAGCTCAAGGCCCCAACCATATAACCAAACAAGGATAAGGGTATAATCTATCACACTATGTGTCACGCCCTAAATCTGTAGAATCGTTAATCGTCCCTCGGGCGTGATAACGTACGAGCGTAAGGCGCATCCACACGAGACCAATCATAATGATATATATATATATATATATATATATATATATATATATATATATATATATAAATACAATAGCAGAGTTCGGAAGCTAAATATTTCAAATTGACATAAAAAAAAGTTTTTTTTATTGATAATGTACATCTTTGTTACAATCTCTTGACTCAAAAGTAAGGGGTACTACACGGGCTTACAAGAAGGACATAAAATTAAATAGCCGTTTCATACATTATATCCTTTACTAGAACTTTAAAATATAATAGACACCTTCGGGCGAAGCTATTGCCTTTTCTCGGAGCTGCATAAGATGTGTGCACAAGCTCCGGATGTTACGTACAAGTTCCAGAAGACACGAACGAACTGTGCCAAGTCCTGGACTAATTGGCGGAAGAAGCTTTAGCTCCTCGCCGCGTCACTTTTGCTCGGGCAACCTGTTACAACGAGGGTCAATACTTTAAAAAGTACTGGTGAGGGCGAGCAAACCCAACTAACCAAATAATGTATTTTTGGGGCAAAGCATGCAAGTTATTATGTATACTTTTTATCTTGTCTTAGTACAAGTTACAACATACAATATATATAAAATAACTGAATTGAATATTCCATCATTCGATAACTTTTACCTGCCCGTCTGAATATCCTGTATATAACTTACCATGAGCTTTTCTACCAAGAAGACATAGTTAGCTTGCACAGTTTGAATATACACATATATGGGACCACTGGCATAGCCATACAGGACGAGTTATAGTTAAGGTAGAAAGTAAGCCTTGCAATCGCGAGGAGATAGTTCCATTGCAGTCCCAAACTCACCTGTGCTAGGACATTAGCAAGACTATACTTACGTTCCACCTAGGATAAATCAGTTTCGGAGCACCAGAGACCGTTCGCAGGAACCCTATACCTTGTGCATAAGTTTTCTGTAACCATGCATCATCTCAACCTAAATTATCAAACCAAGCATTTCAAGACAACAAGCAAAAAGAATTAGAGTTCAGAAGCATTCCATAGTATAGCACACGTGCTCAAGCTTTCATACTTTATGTTATGCACCACATATTACACAATTATAGATGAATGAATTCTAGCTACAATTGTAACATCAAATAGATACATGCATAGCAGACAAGTATGCATTAATATGATCGTACGGTGATTTTTGTGTGACAAGCATCAATGTTTCAAGTTTACTTCTTAGTATCTTGCCTCAGTTGTCATTTTTATGGTATCGTTGATCGGATAGCACAAATGAGTTATATGGTTAAGAGTGATTACTTGGATGAAGTGAGCTAATTGAATGTAAGGTCACTCATAAGTTTGAGAATCAAGGAAGAGAAATGGGAGATCTTTAAGACTCCGGTCGTGCATTGCCTACATGATCACCTGCAAGCACCAACAGATAATCAATTTCACCTACCTCGGTCTCCCAGATTTTGATACAAAATTCGAAGTTCAAGGAACGAAGACAATAAAATTCATCGAGATCATTCAAAAACATGCAAGTCACAAATCCAACAAGAAAGCAACCAAGCGGTATTGAAAACGGGCAAATAAACCAATACAACATAAAGGCCCCTAGCGACTCTGCCTCCGAGTCCTTCCTCGAGGCTTGATCCATTGAATGTTAGACTTAATTCCGAAGAAACTAATCCATAACAAGGAAAGGATCTTAATTCAATCTGTCCCGATCGAACGATACCAAGTATTTCTTAGTCGTGCTCCCTGAATAGGGGGAACGGGGCACTACATCTTAACCAACTATTAAAAAGTTTCTTCCTCGAAACTTAGGAATGGAACCTACCCCTAAAAAAATAATGACGGAAATGAACGATTCGAGTTCCCACATTGACTCCTCGACCGCGTGGTTCCGCTAGAGAATGCGTACGAGCAAAACTAAACGATTCCCTAGCTGCTTATCCTTTTGATCGATGATCTGCATAAGTTTTACTTTATAGGACAAGTCTGCTTGTAAACCCAACTGACCAAATTCTACTACGTGACTCAGATCAAGCACATACTTTCATAGCTGTGATACGTGAAAGACATCATGCACGTCTGATAGGCTCGGTGGTAGGAAAATTTGATATGTAACTTTGGTGACTTGCTTGGGAATTTCAAACAGACCAGCAAATTGAGGAATTAGCTTCCCCTTTACTCCAAATCTCGTAACTACTCGCATCAGTGTGACATTGAGAAATACGTGATCACCAACTGTAAATTCAAGGGGTCATCTATGGATGTCACATAATTCTTCTGTCTGCTTTGTGCAACCTTTAATCGCTCTCGGATCAGCCGAACCTTCTGAACTGTCTGTTGTACTATCTTCGACCGAGGATCTGCCACTCACCAACTTTGTCCCAACAAATAGGTGATATGCACTTTTGCATATACAAAGCCATGTACTTAGCCATCTGAATGCTGGACTGGTAACTATTATTGTATGCAAATTCTACCAACTGTAGATGGATGTCCTAACTTGACTTCGAGTCGATCGAATAGAGGTGTAGTATATCTTCAAGTACCTGGTTCACCCTATCTGTTTGGCCATCTATCTGAGGATGGTATGCTGAACTAGACTTCAACTTGGTCCCTATAGCTGACTGAAGGCTATTCAAAAAATGTGATAAGAATCGTACGTCCCGATTTAAAAGAATAGACACTAGCACACCGTATAGGCAAACTATCTCATCAAGTTATTTCTAAGCCAAGTGATCGATGTTCCAGATAACTTTGATGGCAATGAAGTGAGATGACTTGGTTAATCGGTCGACGATGACCCATATGGCATCTTTTTTTGTTCCCTCTTTGGCAAGCCAAAAATAAAGTCAACCATAATATGGTCCCATTTCCACTATGGGATAGCAAGGTTCTGTATCTTTTTGCTTGACTTTTGATGCTCGGCCTTTATTCTCTGAGAAAAGCACTGTGACACGAAGAGCGCCACATCTTTCTTTATGTCGTGCCTCCAGAAGATCGAGCAGAGGTCTTGATACATCTTCGTACTTCCTAGATGTGATACATAGGCAGCACAGTGAGCTTCCGTGAGGATCTCCTTTGTGAGTTATACATCATTGGGCGCACATAGTCTTTCTCTTACCTGCAAAGTTCTGCTATCATCCACTACAAAGTCAGTTGCCTTTCCTGTTGAAATCTGCTCATGCGACTTCAATAAGAATGGGTCGTTCACCTGAGCGAACTTAACCTTTTCTATTAGGTTCGGTTCAAGAAGTAACTAAGCTAGTGATCCCCTGATCGGTCCGCGTAGATATCGAATTTGCAGCTCGATGCCCATACCATCCACTTTCATCTTTAGCTTGCAGTTGACGGATAAATATCCTACAAATACTCTACTTAGGGCATCCGCTACAACATTCCATTTGCCTGGATTGTAGTTGATCGATAAGTTAGTATTTGATCATTTATAGGCAATGCCTTTGCCGTAGATTTAGGTCCGACTAGGTGAAAAGATACTTGAGGCTGTGGTGATCAGGGAAAATATAGAAAATTTGGCAAGCTACACAATTTTAGTGTGAATATAATCGCCGCTAGTTCTAGATCATGCATCGAATAGATGAACTCGTGGGACTTCAATTATCTTAAAGCAAAAGTTATCACCTTATTTTGTTGCATGAGCACAGCTCCCATGCCTTAGCCTGAGGTATCACTAAAGATTTGGAATCCCTTATTCTCGTTCAGCAGTGCAAGTATAGGAGCAGAGACGAGACTCTGCTTTAATTCCATAAATAAAACTTTAAATTTGGCAGACCACACGAATGCAACTCCTTTCTGAGTGAGGCGAGTCAAGGGCAAAGCAATCTTTGAAAAGTCTTTCACAAACCATCTGTAGTATCCCACTAACCCGAGAAAGCTTTAAATTTTATTGACTGATGCAGGTTGCTTCCACTCGACGATTGCTTCAATTTTCTTCAGATTGACTATGATGCCTCCCACAAAAATGATATACCCTAGGAAAGATATACTGCTTAGCCAAAATTTATACTTGCTTAATTTTGCGTATAGCTTATTGTCCTGAAGAGTCTGAAGTACGGTCCACTAGTGCTCCTCATGTTCCTTCTTATTATTTGAATACACCAAGATATCACCAATGAACACTACTGCAAACTTGTTGAGGCACGACCAGAACATTCGATTCATCAAATTCATGAAGGCGAAAGGGGTCTGGTCAATCCAAACGGCATAACAAAAAATTTATAGTGGTCATAGCGAGTGCGAAAGGCTGACTTTGGCACGTCATCTGGCTTGATCTTCAATTGGTGGTAGCCCGAACAAAGTTCAATTTTTGAGAATAACAAGGCGTCTTGCAGTTGATCGAAAAGGTCATCGATTCTGGGAAGGGGTACTTGTTTTGGATAATAGATTTATTCAATTCTCGATAGTCAATGTAGAGCCTCATTGAACCATTATTTTTCTTCATAAATAGTACTGGTGCGTCCCATGGAGATACTCTAGGACGGATGTACCTATGATCGAGCTATTCTTGTAGTTGGATCTTCAGCTAATTCAGTTTGGCAGAGGCCATTCAAAATGCAGATTTGGAAATCGACCGAGTATCTAGAAATATATCTATAGTTAACTCTATCTTTTGGTCGGACGGCATGCCTGGCAAGTCTTTTGGAAACACATCAGGAAAATCTTCCAAAACGGAAGTATACTCTATGTTTGCGCAATCCTGTTGAGCGTCCCGAACGGATGCCAAGTACCCTTCACAGCCATAATGTATCATCCGTCGAGCAAATATTATAGAAATCACCATACAACCATTCTATGCTCTCGACGATGGACTGCAGGAATAGCAAAATTTGGTCTCGTCTGGTAGACCAAACACGACTTTCTTTTCTGCACGATCAATGATCGTCGAGCAAACACCAAGCCAATCCATCCCCAGAATAAGATCGTAGTCCCTGATGTCAAAAACTATCGCCTCAAGTGATAATTTTCTTCCTCCAATGTAAATACAACCGTTGTGACAAACTGAGTCAGCAGGCAAGTCCATGCCCGACGGGGTACTAACGCTAAGCCTTAGGCCTAACGGTATCGGTAGAAATTTGTGCTCCCAAGCAAAGTTTGTCGATAAAAAACTATGTATGGCACCAAAATAAAATAGTACTCGTGAATGAACATTATTGAATTTTTATATACCGGTCACTACGATATCCGAGGTAAACGTTTAGTCCCGCGTTAATGCATAAACCCGTCCCACAACATTCAGGCGATGCTCTTGTTGTTGCGTAGACCAATTTGCTTGGGAAGCCTGAGCTGAATTCTACTGTTGAGGATGGCGATGAGGGAACTGATGGGTATTCTTAGGGCAATCACTGGCCATATGACTTGAATTACCACAAATGAAGCATACCCTATTTTTACAGTGACAGTCGGTGACCGTGTGGCCTATTTTATTATATAAGGTAAATTGTAGCCCTTTTCCATGCCCCAGATTTTGGCCCTGAGAACCGCCATTGTTTGGACACTTATGGACGTTGTGTCCTCTCGTGTTACTAGGGAACTTGTAATGAGAATGATGTACAGAGCCGATAGTAGTAGAAGAATATTACGGTTCTATGACGAGGGCATGGTTAAGGAGTTCCCTCATTGTTTCATACTATGGAACGACTACGTGTGCTTGAATGAAAGAACATAGGCCGCTTTCAAATCATCTTGCTTGACTGACTGTATTGGGCAGATACGAGCTAGCAAACTTGGCCAATCGGTTGAATTTTTTGGCATACTACTTCACCGATATGTTCCTTTATTACAGACGCATGAACTCGTTCTCCTTTTGATGATGAATGGGGGGAGGAATAAACTCCTTCTCAAACCTGCTTCGAAAGGTAGTCCATGAGATCGTCTCGCCTTCACAGTCTGCGGAATAGATGGAAGAAATGATCTGAACAATCTGTTGCAGGCTTATGTTGGACCACGAACCGGGCTTCTAGATTTTTTTAAATTTGTCCAATCGGGCCTCATCCCTTTCTTGTTGTGCCTCAAACATGCGTATAATCCTGCAAGATATCATCGATGTACATCCCAGCAATTATTCACGTTCTGACGAAGTTGGTGCTGGACACATGTGACTCCCTTGATCTCGGGTACTTCTAGCAGCTTAAAGTGATATTTAATCTCGGCCAGCCAATCTATAGCTATGACAGGGTCCTCGGTCCAACAAAAAGGCATGTTACAGACTTTTGTAAAGTCGACAAAGTCAAAGGTAGTCACATCCTTCTCCTTTTGGATTAGAGGCATCTCGACTTCAGGTGGTTGTTGCTCCACCTGTGCCTCTGTCATTGAGGAATGGATGGAAGAAATGGTCTGAACAATCTATTGCAGGACGTCTACCTACTTATGTTGGACCACGAACCAGGCTTCAATTTTTTTTTCAAATTTTTCCTATCAGGCCTCATCCCTTTGTGATTGTGCCTCAAACATGCGCATAATCCTCTCAATTGGTTCGACGGGGGGCGCTGGTCATTGGCTCTCGGAGCTTGCCGAAGTGCCTGAAGTACTTGCTTGCACTTGTACTATTCCTTGCGTTTGAGCCATTCCTTCAAAAATAAAGAACTTACATCAGTCTCATAGAGTATTATGGACTAACTGTATAGAATGCATCTTATTTTGGCCAAATGATTTCAAGTGTTCAATTGGGTGGGACAGGGTCGCCTGATGAAATGTTTTTTGATATGTGGCCAAAGAATCTGAAGCCATACTCTGATACCAATATGTCATGCCCATTTTCGTAGAATTGCTAACCGTCTCCTGGGCATAATGTCATATTAGCATAAGCCGCGCCCGTATAGGGTCTAGTATAATGATATTTATATATATATATAAATACAACAACAAAGTTCAGAAGCTAAATATTTTAAATTGACCCGATGGAAAGTTCTCTTTATTGATAATGTACATCTTTGTTACAAACTTTTGAATAAAAACTAAGGGGTGCCGCAAGGGCTTACAAGATGGACGTTAAATGAGATAGCCGTTCTATAATTTACATCCTTTATCAGAACTTCAAAATGTAATAGACACATTTGGGCGAAGCTATCGCCTTTCCTCAGAGCTACATAAGATGTGTACACAAGCTCCGAATATTTTGTACGAGTTCAAAAAGACACAAACAGAGTGCGCCGAGTCCTGGACTAATTGGAAGAAGAAGCTTAAGCTACTCGTCGCGTCGCCTTGGTTCGGGGAACCTGCTGCAATGAGGGTCAGTACTTTGAAAAGTACTGGTGTGGGCGAGCTAACCCAACTAACCAAATCAACACATTATTGGTGCGAAGCATGGAAGTTATTATATGGACTTTCTATCTTGCCTTAGCACAAGTTACTACATAAAATAGATATGAAATAACTAAAATGAACATGCCACCGTTTGGTGACTTTTTACCTGCCCGTTTGAACATTATGTACATAACTTACCATGACTTTCCTTGCCATGAAGACATAGTTAGCTTGCACAGTTTGAATATACATATATATGGGGTCACTGGCACAGCCATACAGGACAAGTTTTTGTTAAGGTAGACAATATGCCTGTAATCGCGAGTAGATAGCTCCGTTGCAAGTCCCGAACTCACCCGTGCTAAGCCATTAGGACGACTATATTAACGTTCTGCCTAGGACGAATCAGTTTTGGTGCCCCAGAGACTGTTTACCGGAACCCTACTCCTTGTGCACAAGTTGTCCGTGACCATTCATTATCTCAAACTAAATTATCAAACCAAGCATGTCGAGACAACAAGCATGAAGTATTAAAGTTCAGAAGCATTCCATAGTATAGCTCACCCGCTCAAGCTTTCATGTTTCAAGTAATGCACTACACATTATACAATTATAAATGAATGAATTTTAGTTATAATTGCAACAATAAATAGATACATGCATAAGAGACAACCACACAACAATTTTATCGTACGGTGATTTTTGTGTGAGAAGCATAAAATTTTTAAGTTTAATTCTTATTATATTGCCTCAGTTGTCATATTTATGGTATCGTTGATCGAACAGCACAAATAAGTCAGATTATTAAGAGTGAAGACTTGGAAGACGGGAGATAATCGAACGTAAGGCCACTCACAAGTTTGAGAATTAGGAAAGAGAAAAGAGAGATCTTCAAGACTCCGCTCGCACGTCGTCTACACAATCACCTGCACGCACCACTATATGATCAATATCTCTTGTCTCTGTCTCCCATATTTTGATACAAAATACGAAGTTCAAGGAACAAAGAAAATAAAATTTATCGAGACCGTTCAAGAAAATACAAGTCACAAAAATAACAAGAAAGCAATCAAGCAGCATCAAAAACATACAAAGAAACTAATGCAACGAAAAGTCCCCTCGCGACTATGGTGGGTGACTATGATAAACTTGTCTTTTCTTAGCCTGCACACTTAATATATGGACGATATATGCTAGTCGCTAGGTGAATTAACCCTTGCATGCTAATAAAGAATACAACTGACCTAGCGAGGACAACAGATTCTTGTAGGAGATCAAGGCGTGACAAGGCATATAGCTGGTTAGTCACTATTCATTTAGTCTGGTTCATCGAGAAAATCTCAATCCAATACATATTCATGCCATATATGAAGCCAATCTTAGCACATGGTTATATCTAGCATGAGGCTGGTTTTTAAGTCCATTCTTCCTTAGAATCAAAACACAAGCAAAAAAAATACCAGGGTCAACCACATAGAGGATGATAAGAACATTCTAAGATAGAATAAGTGAACACATAATAAAAATACTACTTGCACGCAGGGGGTCACTAATGCTAACATGCGTATAAAATTGTGCGCATGAAGGTAAGGCGCATAAATTTTCATGAACTACAAAAAGGATGGTGCACAAACTCACTGAAACAAGGTTGTTGCACAAACTTACTGAAACACGGTTGGTGCACAAACTTACTGAAACAAGGTTAGCACTCTTTTGCAAGAAAGTGCGTGTAAAAAGGTATGTGGCACACTTTGTTAAGTTAACAAACATGACGCACTTGACAAAAGTGGGCGGACAAGAATAAGGTGTGCTTTCAATGAAAGTGCACAAGCAGCTAGCTAAAATACAAAATACATAATCTGAGGTCAAAGCTCGACAGTCTATAATCTCGTTAGTCAAGGAGGACATACAAAAATTAAGAAACCAGCCAAAGCTTCGTCCGTAAGAAAACGAAGGAGGAAGATAGTGTGCCGCTGACCAACTTAAGAAAAGTGCGTCGCTGACGAAACTTAGAAAGAATGTGCCAGATAGCCGAACACAAAGAAAGTGCGTTGACTGACTGTGGCGCACTTTCTCTTGGTTTCCCAGGCAAAACTTTATTGAATATGCAATAAAGTATGCCAACAGAGTTTTCCTCTCAAAAGTGCGCCACTAACTCAAGGAGTGTGACTGGCGCACTTTTGCTAGTAGATCGAGCGCAGTATGATTAGTACGCACAAAGAATTTGGACAGCACACCAATGCACCAAAATTGAAACATGCATATTTTTATGCCAAAG